>CM022780.1:4376737-4709237 GCA_012411365.1 Ameiurus melas | reverse complement strand
CTTTAAGCGCAGTATATATGATTATTTGGCGTCATTAATATGAATGTGAAGGATTTTAGCGGGTTATCTACAGCTGTGTTTGTGTCCAGGTTCCTTGATTATTTATGGAATAAGAAACAGGAGATAAGACGAACAATTATGTTGGGATGTTTGTTAGTAATTGGTGCTGCAGGTTACGATTAAGAAATGTTCTTCTATGTTTTCCTTTCTTGGTCATACTCTCAAGAAAAAAGAGCCTAAGCAACGAAGTGTTATGTGTTAAATCAGTGTACGTGGACTAAAAATGGCCAGCCGAACAAAATACGACTGAACAAATGGACGTGATTAATAGCTAACTATTTCACACCACTTTGGTTAAAGATTTGATGTGTGGTGTTATTAATGGCTGAATATTTAATGTGAGCATGAGTACAGGGTTGTGAGGTTGGGAGAGTTCGTACTGAAGACATTCTATTGGTCTTTTTTGTAGTAATGCTTTTGTCTAGCTGTTGAGTCACATACATATTGTAAGACTGAATATCAGAAGGCTGTAAGGCTGCTTTCACCTGGTGTTTTTTTTTGTGTTGGTTTGTTTTTGACACGACACAAGTCCAAGCTAGTATCAGCAGTCTAACTAGCCTAGCTTGTGTATTAGATGTATTATTATCCGTAATAATCGGTCCCTCCAGGATTTTGTGATCACAGAAATGAACGCAAAATCAAGCACAATATTTTTCAAAACGACCGCAAATTTTTCCGCAGGTTTGGGCCAAGGCGCGTCACGTGATGTCATCACAACGTACATTCAGTCAAAGCCCTGTTCAATTCACGCGCGTCGAACGGGAGTACAGCTAAAAGGTTTCGTTTCATTTCCAACAAACATCACTGCAAAAAAAAAAAAACTCGTCCGACTGCAATTTTGCCAATTTTCACTATTCATAGTTTTTGGATATCGATGAGCGTAATTGGTGATGAGGAAGTTGTTTGCGTTCGTTACGCGAGAATTTGAGCTGCTTGTACGACTTGACCGTATGAAGCCACGATACATCGCATTCTGCTATAAATATTGTTAGTTGTGAAGCCGTTTCGAGTCAACACGTCATCAGTATCCTTATGTACGCTCACTAGCAAGACAAATTTTTCACCAACACTTTATTCTCCGTGTTTGATTTTCTCGCATGAACGCCAACGTTTGGTCTGTTTGGGATAAAAAGACGTTTGACATCACTTTTCTGAAAAAGGAAAATGCCTTGCGCCACGTACCGTAGATTTCCAAGTAAATAAACATAAATGTTTGGAAAGTGAGGTTGAGAAAAAACACCTGTTATAAAAGCAGCCTAAGGCCCTGTTCATATGTATAGGGATATTTTTTTCAAACAATGTTTTGTATTTATTTTATTATTATTATTATTATTATTTTTGAAACCAAAGCTTTTTTGAAAACGCCCTCCAAGGTGGAGAAATGCAAAAACCCCATTTCCATTCTTTTTATGGACGATATTGATGATGTTTTGAAACCGTGATGTCATGGTTTGGCGGTTTTGTGTTGTTTATTGTGTGGAATCCATTGCTCCGGTGCTACGAATGAACGTAAATATTGGAGAACGCTTGGTGTTTAGGTGAAACAACAGGCTATGTCCACATTAATCCGGATAAATTTGAAATTTGAAAATGTTTTTCTCTACGTTTCGGCCTTGCGTCCACACCGAGACGGTGTTTCTGTCCGGCGAAAACGGAGGTTTTCGAGTGAATACATTTGAAAACGTTGTAGTGTGGACTGAGAAAACGCAGCTATTCGAAAACGATGATGTATTTTTAGTCAAGTGACCCATTCTACTCAAACAAGATGGTGGACGATGTTATACTGCGGTTGTTGTGTCAGTGTGATAGCTTTATTAAAGAATGCATGTTAAAACAAATGCCTGACGGAAACGACGCAGGTCAAAGCTTCTTCGGAGCGTTTTTTTCGCCACGCGCAGTAAAAACGCCACGGCGATTACCGGAACGTTGCAAACACACCAGTATAAGACGCGTCTTAAAAACGAAAACACAGTGTTCAGATCTATCCGGATTAATGTGGACATGTGGCTTAAGCAGTAGTTACCTGAGCGTCATTCCGCCAGTTTTCGTTTTTGTCCGCGTTGGTGTTTTTCGACTTCCTTACCACTCAAAAACGCAGCTCTTGGCGTTAATCTTAAGGCATTTCACGTAATGGTGTTTCGTTTGTGTGTTATTTATGTGGACGGAGATTTTTTTTATTTTAATGCTGTTCACGTGGGGGCGGGATTATTTTTTAAAATTGAAAATATCCAAATATGTGGGGGCGGGGCCAGATTTTAGCTCAACAGCTTGAAACTGATGTTGCTGTGTATCATATCTTAGGACTATACGCTTTTCCATACTGCTTAACGTTTTGAGAATAGTCTTGCACGCGTTGGCTGTCGTGGATTTCACAAGTGCCCGTGTTATTTGGACATCCCGAGCGGAAGTGTGGGCAATGCATCTCCAGGTGCATTTATATTCATAAGGTCAGGTCTTGGCACTCGCTGCACAGATGCTGCACAGCTCCATATTGAAGCCACTTGCAGAAAGACACGTTGTGCGAATGCCAGCGTGAAATTGATCCACGCGCTATGAAATGAAGACTTTGGATAGTCGAAGAGTCAGAGCTATTCCCTGCCATCCAGAGAGCGTGCATATTCCGTGATCCGCCACTCTTCCCCAAACTTCAGAGGATAAAGTCTGAATTTTATCCGCATTCGGAATGTCGAGAGACCGGAGCGACCTTGTTAAAGTGGCGGAGTGTAATGGATGGGAAAGAGGTGTCGAGCTGGTGAATTTTAATCACCTCTGTTGCAAGCTCAGCACTGATGAGCTTATCGCTTAACACGCCGAGCTGCATAACGACACGTCTCCACGTCCTCGCTGCAGAACGACACTCGCTCTCAGCCTCTTCTCAGCAGCTCTTCCGGGCTGTTCGTCATTTTTGTAGATGCGTGATTTATTTTAGCAACAGCCGAGAGCTGAAATTCTTCTTCTTTTTTTTTTCCTTCCCTTCCGATGATGCAACTTGTTGAAATGTGTTTGCATAGATCAAAGGTATGTGTGTGTGTGTGTGTGTGTGCGCGTGTGTGATTTAAAAAAAAAAAAAAGATCATTTTAAGAAACATATCATCGTCACAGCACAACGTCTGCAAGTTCTCATTTGCCATTATGATTTGTCAAACATGCTTATGTACTGCTGTCTGTTTGTATGCCAGTAAAATTGAATGCAAGGGCTGTCTCTCCTCATTCTTGCACAACATATCTGTATATCTGTTGGATTTTTTTGGACTTGACCGCTTCAGGGTCTGCGGTTTGATCCTGAGCTCGGGTTATAGACTGTACAGATTTTTATGTTCTCCTTAGGTCCGTGTGGCTTTCTTCCGAGTTCTTTGGTTTCCTCTGACTTTAAAAAAACCCCAGCATACCAGTAGGTGGATTGGCGTCTCTAAATTGTCCCTAGGTGTGAATGTACGCATGGCATCCTGTCCAAGATGTATTGCTCATTGCCTCATGTCCAACCTTTCTGGAATATGATCTGGATCCTCCGCCACCCTGACAAGGAAAAAATGCTTATTGAAGAGAAATGAACGATGAGCAAATGGTTATCGTAAATTACTACAAGATAAGGCAAGGATGCCTTAGAAGAATCTAAGATGTAGGATGAATCCATCTTCTATACCGCTTATCCTTCTTCAGGGTCACGAGGAAACCTGGAGTCTCCCAGGGATCTTAAGGCGGGGTACATCCTAGACAGGGTGCCAATCCATCGCAGGGCACAATCCCTTACACACTCACACACCCATTCATACACTACGGACACTTTGCATGTCTTTGGACTGGGGGAGGAAACTGGAGTACCCAGAAGAAACCCCTGCAGCACGGGGATCCATATCTGGGTCCAGATTTGCAAGTCTGATAGAGACTTGGTTCTACAAAGCATCGGCACAGCAGGGTGAAAACTTATGCAACCCATCCATTTTCCATGCTGTTTATCCTACACAGGGTCACTGTGGATACCCTGGACAGGGTGCCAACCCATTGCAGGGCACAATCACACACACTCACACCCCCAATCACACACTACAGACAATTTGGGAATGCCAATCAGCCTATGGTCTGGGGGAGGAAACCCCTGAAGCACAGGGATAACATGCACACTCCTCACACACAGGGCGGAGGTGGGAATCGAACCACCAACCCCTGGTTTACAGATTAAACCACCGTGCCCTCCAGTTATGCAACCAACAAAAGTATAATCTATAGTTTGCACCTTCAAATGTGAGACATTGTGTAAATCAAATAGTAGCATCCATTTCTACTGTTTGTAGAATAGTAGGGGGAGGGGTGTGTGTGAATATTTGTGCAAGGCAGTTCCCCAAACTAGAGGAGCTCTGACTATTTGGAAATGATAAGAAAAGAGTACTTTGGAGCTCGTTCAGGAAGCTGGTTGGGAAACCAAATGTCTCCAACGCTTCTCAATACTGTTACGAATTGAAAATCTAAAAATGAATGAGATTCGTTAAGCACTTTTCTTGGTCACTCTGTCACATAATTCCATAGTAAATTCCAAAAATGAGCCTCTCTACAGTATATGTTGATGTGTCCAAAATAAAATCGACAGCTGGTGTATCTGAGACACTCGTTTCCTGGTGATATCAAAAGCTGATCGCAACCTTGGATGCAGATTTGTAAAAAAAAAAAAAAAAAAACAACACAAAAAAAAACCAACCCAAAAACAATAAATTAAAAAATCCCCCCACCCTCCGACATAGAAACCTTATGTTCCTGCCTTTCTGGTGAGACGGTGGTGATTTATCACTTGTGAATTACACGCCATCAGCTAGTGCAGGCAGCCGCCATAGAAAACTAATTACTCTGCACATAACAAATATGTGGCTGTCACCAAAGTGAGCCTTCAGGAATTATGATAAGGGAGCTGGTGCTGGTTCTAACACCGGGAATATTATTGCATGATTTCTCTTTGGGATTCGTGCCGTAGCCCTCTGATTTATCTTCAGGAGTCATGCTGTGGCCTGCGGCCGATGCAGGATAATATACTCTACTTACAGTATATATTTGGCTTGAAACCAGTAGAACATTTGGCTTGTTGCTTCTTGTTACATTATTCTTTACTGGGAGTTTGTATTACACTGGGTCCCATTCAATAGAGCCAAAGGCTCCTAATAAATCTACATAGAAACTGGAATAGAAGATTTAGAGGAAATAAATGCCATCCCACTTTCTGCAGTATATTAGACACCAGTGTTGTGTTTGGGAGAAATCAAATTAGCGCCTCGCACCTGATAAGATGTGTTGGATTCAGGCTTGCGTTTCGGTATTTAATGAGTCGCATAATGAAGCGAATATCGTGTTGCTGCTGCTATTTGTAGAACAGCGCTCCTGAGTGACTGTAAAGAAGACGACCGCCGGAGGAAGCCGATTCGGAAATGAGCAAGAACTCTCGTTCTAGGTTGTAGGTTCTCATTCTTCTGATTAGACCAAATTTTAAAGCCAACAAACTATTCAGAAGGCATGCCAGAAGAAAGCCTCTTTCCAACATCTAATCACAAACATATGTGCCTGATGTTCACTGTAAAAAGAGACCAAAACAAAACATTTTTCCCAACAGGCACTCAAAGAAAACGCCCAATTTTACTGGTAAGTAAGCTGGAGATGTCGATCTGTGATGTTAAGCAGCGTTTTTTTTTTTTTTAAGACCCTGGGAACCTTGGAAATTTGGCTGCCTCTGCTAAGAGGTTACAGCTGGGTTGTGGTTGAGTCTTTCAGCAGGACTATGATCCAAAATATACATCCAAAAAAAAAAAAAGGGGTTGACAATTTTGTACACAAAGGTGCCAATAATTCTGGAATTGATTGGTCCAATTCAGCAGGAAAACTGGAGACCTGGCAATCTTGACTCACTGACTAAAAGGCAATCCTTTAAACAGCTAGACGTCCAGACTTTCTGAATGCAGCTAGCTTAGTGTGGTCAGGTGTACTTCCATTTTCTCTTACAAAGCTAAAATATAAATGTAATAATTCATGCTGTAGAGGGTTAATTAACGTTAGACAATGTTTTGTTGATTTTTGTTCCACCACACTCACTTTATAGCGCGTCAGCTACATGTCAAGCTAGCTCACAGTGATTTGTACACTCTTGTTAGCGGTGCTTCCGGTGGAACTTCTAGTCAGGGACCATAATCAGTGTGAAGACCCTAACGGAGAAGACCTTTATACCCAATCAAAGATGACTTTGACGCTCACCACTGGTCATCATAATCATAACCCATATTGCTCACTTCATCTTGCGTTACTTCAGGGAGGTTAGCAGCCCTCAGGCCAGGAGGCCAGAGTTGTACCCAAGCCTGGCTTCTCCAGCAGCGAGGTGCAGAAAGATTGACAAGCCCAAAATCTCCCCAAAGGCTTTGACTCTCTGGCAGAGAAGAACACTCCTCATTAAAGACGTCTTTCTCGCAGGGACACGGCGCAGAGCCGAGTAATGCTATAGAAACACTTTGTCAGCACTTCAAAGCACAGGCCGTTGGCACTTTGGGCTAAACACTGAACTTTTTTATAGCGCATCATTAAAATGTTCAGCTAATACATTTTCTGAAATGCACCGAAGCACACGGATTTAATATAACGTCCTGGCAAATGGAAAGTAGAGCAGCGCTGAACCTATAAGTTTAAAATATTAAATTGATAAAAAATCATAGATGGTTCTTCAGTCAAGCTTTTATTAATGCAGTAACACCTTTAGGCATTCACGCACACTGATGCACATACACGTCCAAATCACTGGAAGTAAATCCTTTTCAGAAAAGCACATCACATGATTTTGAACACATTCTCCTATGCAGGCTTTTCACAGGTTTTTTTTTCAGTGGGATTTTTAAACACAAATCATTTACTTTCACATGTAATTCTAAACCAGATTGATTTAGTTTCACATGATTTATATTCATGGGTAATTTTTTTTCTTGATTTGATTAATTTCATTTTTTATTTATTTTTATTTTTTACAATTCATTTATTTTCACATGCGATTTTGAGTTGAGCAGGAATTCAGCAGGAAAACTGGAGACTTGGCAATTTTTATCCAATTCTGTATTTTCACATGATTTTTACATAGTTCATTAAATTTCGTGTAATTTTTCCCCTTTATTATTTTTCGCATGCGATTTTTACCCAAATAATTTATTTTCATGATTTTTACATAATTCATAAATTTTCAATCATAATTTTTGCCCAATTTATTTTTCACATGCAATTTATACTCAGTTCATTTATATTCACATGCGATTATTATTATTTTTTTTAACGAATTCATTCATTTTCATGCGATTTTTACATAATGAATTTCTTTTTCACGTGATAACGGTTTGTTAGTGGAGCGACGATAAGTATTTCAGGTTGCGGTTTGGTGACAGCTGTGTCAGCTGTGCAAATGACAGATGAAAGACACCGACTTTGATTTATTTTCACATGATTTTTCTTTTGACGTTTAATTTATATTCATGGGGAATTTTTACTTAATTTGATTAATTTCCTAGTTGTTTTTTTTTTTTTAACTAATTTATTTTCACATGTAATTTTTACTCACTTCATTTATTTTCATGTGATTTTTGCCCAATTTATTTATTTTCACATGCGATTTTTACTCAATTCTTTCTTTTTTTACGTGATTTTTTTTGGTATAATTTGTTTACTTTCACATGCAATTTTTTAAAAATAGAATTCAGTGATTTTTACATAATGAATTTATTCTCACGTGATATCGACGGTTTGTTAGTGGAGCTGCCATAAGTATTTCAATGTGCAGTTTTGTTACAGCTGTGCAAATGACAAATGAAAGACATCGACTTTGATTTTTTTTCACAATTAATAAATTTTCACACGTTTCTTTTACACAATTTACGTTCATCTGTGATTTTTTTACACGATTCGTTTCATAATAATAAAAAATAATATTTTCACATGATTCAGTTACTTACATACACTTACTTACTTTTTTCACGATTCCTTTGTCTTTACATAGGATCTTTTTCTTTTCTTTTCTTTTTTTTAAGCACCAATAATTTATTTTCACGTCATTTTTTTTCAACATCTAAATCTACAATCGGAATTCTGTTGCTTTACGGCATAAAACTAAACACGAATAAAATAAACTTCTCCAAGTAACATCTTTTTAGTGTAAGATTGTAATGTGCAATATTAATCACAAAAACAATTTCTGTTGATTATTTTTGTTACACAGGTCTAATACGCCACTGAACGTTGAAAACGCCTGCAGAGGATTTTCAGGCATGTTGTCCAAATACTGTTTGTAATATCTGCACCCAGTGAACCAAGATAAAATGCAGGTACATGGTACATGCTGTCAAACAAACATGGTTGTCACTGACAATGCAGAGACACTCGAGAGACCATCCTGACTCAATCAAATTAGACAGTCACCTGCATGTCAGAGTCATTATTCATACTTTAGAGGACCAGGTTCTGCAGCACTTAATGCTCCTTTCACTCCTCTTCCCAGATAAGGACTTAATTCACGTCATCAAGGACTTGAGTGTTTGGTGATGAATTGAAGTGAATCATGCGTATCAGGGTAAATACTTAAATAAGTCAGAGATTAGAAAATAAAGAATGGTTTCTGATTCTGGTTTATGCCAAATTTGTGCAATTATAATTTTCATATTTATCACGCACTACACATGGGATATTATTACTATATCTATCCATCCATCCATCTTCAACCGCTTATTCCTTCTTCAGGGTCGCGGGGAACCTGGAGTCTATCTCAGGAGGCATCGGGCACAAGGTGGGGTACACCCTGGACAGGGTGCCAGTCCATCGCAGGGCAAAATCACATACACATTCACACACCCATTCATACACTGCGGACACTTTAGACACGCCAATCAGCCTACCATGCATGTCTTTGGACTGGGGGAGGAAACCGGAGTACCCGGAGGAAACCCCCGCAGCACGGGGAGAACATGCAAACTCCGCACACACATGACCCCGGCGGGACTTGAACCCCGGACCCTGGAGGTGTGAGGCGAACGTGCTAACATTACTATATCTAATTTAGTGTAAATTCTGTTAAGGCGACTTTGTACTGCTGTGCTTTCTGCTTATTGTACTCTTCTGTCTGTAGATGACTGCTCAGACAATACTATTTATTTTCTTCCTTCTGCACTCTTGTTCACATACTGTGACTGCACATATTCTCGTGTCTCCAGTTCTGCACTTTACTTAATTACGTACATACTTACTAGGCGTACCTAATATATTCTGCATTTTTGCTGTATATATTGTATTTGTACATACTTTCTTCTTCTCCTTCCCCCTCTTCTTCTTATGTTTATACACCAATCAGCCATAACATTAAAACCACAGACAGGTGAAATGAATATAATTTGATAATCTCATTACAGTGGCACCTGTCAAGGGGTGGGGTATATTTATTAGGCAGCATGTGAAGTCAGTTCTTGAAGTTGATGATGTGTTGGAAACAGGATCTGAGTGACTCTGACAAGGGCCAAATTGTGACGGCTGGACGACCGGGTCAGAGCTTCTCCAAAATGGCAGGTCTTGTGGGGTGTTCCCGGTATGCACTGGTTAGTACCGATCAAAAGTACTCCAAGGAAGGAGAACCGGTGAACTTTCAACAGGGTGATGGGCTCCCAATGATCACCGTCTGGTCTGATCCCACAGAAGAGCTACTGTAGCACAAATTCTGAAAAAAGTTCTTGCCAGCTATGATAGAAAGGAGTCAGAACACACAGTGCATCACAGCTTGCGGCGTATGGGACTGTGTATCTGCAGACTGGTCAGAGTGCCCATCCTGACCCCTGTCCACCACCGAAAGCACCTACAGTGAGCCTACAGTGTGGAATGTGCTGGACAAACAAGTCAGATTCATGGATCAGCTACTAACACGTTAGTGCCAGATACCACAGCACACCTCCAGAACTCTTGTGATGTCCATGCCCCGACCCAAGGTGGACCTACACAATATTAGGCGGGTTATTATATAATATTACGGCCGATCGGTGTGTTTTGTATTGCATGGCTGTAAAGTACCTGAGCCTCACAACAAGCATTTCAATCTACAACTGTCCCTGACATTCTGTGCACAAGACAAATACACGTGAAACATGCCATTTTAATTAAAAGCCAAAACTTGCCATTTTGTCTTTTACTGTCCACTTGTTTAATTGCGTGTTGCAACTTGTTTATTGATGTCAGGGGCTGGATGAAAATCGGTAGCAGAATGTCAATTAAATATCTATTAGCTCCCTTTACTATGGCTCATATCCCTGTTTCTGGCCCTCGCTGCCTTTTTCACACATCCGTCAATACGAGTAGCTCTCGGCTTCCCAGATTAACATTGACTGGCATCATTTCTTCCATATTCATCAGGCGAGTTCGCTCCTCTGTGAGCGTGCATCGCATCAACACCAGTGAACTCACGTCTACACCGACTTCTACCAATATAGCGGATTTCGAATCCCTTGCTGGATTTGTACATCGATTAGGAGTTTTCAAATCCAACTTGAAAACATTTTTATTCTCTCAAGCTTTTGAGGTCCATTGTGTAATGCTAGCAAGGTTACATTTGAGTTCTCTTAAGTAATTCCATTGAATTTGAGTCTGTTTACAGTTTTAGAACAAACTTCTGCTGATTTAATTCTCCTTTAATCTTATTTCTTGTTTAGGTGTGTTTTTAAGAGCTTTTATCTTGTCTTATTGTGTCAAGTTCGTTTTATTCAGCCTTATCCCTATGTGATTATTTGTTGAGTTATTCATTTTATTGTACAGCGCTTTGGCAGCTCTTGTGGTGTTTGAAATGTGCTTTAATAATAACCCGACTTACCATGCATAAAAAAAAAAAATCAGAGTTTCCTCGATATCTTTCCCTTGTCTTCTCGACTGAGTCGAGTCAACTCACTAACACTCTTCTCTCTCAGTAAACTCGTTCTTCTGAATATTTTATAGTGCTTTAATATTTTAAAGTAAGGTTCATGAGTTATGTTCGTTCAGCACGCAGCTGAGTCTGGAATAAATGGCGTGATTTATTTGTAGAGGTATAGTGCAACTTTCTAACCTACGAAATTACTCAGCGGCCGCCTTCTACTACAAAACAGGGGAGAGTTTAAATTCTTTTGATTTGAGGCCAATTGGAATGAGGTTTTTTTTCTGCCTTCTTATATGTAGTTTTATCCAACCTTCCAACACTGTAAGAAAATAATTCCTGTTTGGGAATAAATGTCGGCCTCTGATAAAGTAATCCCATGCTGTTATAGATATCATATTGACTAGCACATGCTATTATTGAAAAATAATCACTGTTACCACCGCCAAGTTGATTATTTTCCAATAACAGCACATCCTGAAGTGTTTAATTCCTCTGAAACTTTCAGTTAATTGAAGACCATACTTTTCGACTTCATGTTAAACCATAATGAACTTTCCTTTACTTTTACACTATCTGTTGTTACGCAGATGAGGATGGGTTCCCTTCTGAGTCTGGTTCCTCTCAGGGTTTCTTCCACTTAACATCTTAGTGAGTTTTTCCCTCACCACCGTCACCACCGGCTCACTCAATAGGGATAAATTCACACACTTAAAATCTGTATCCCGTGTTTATATGTTTCTATAAACCTGCTTTGAGACAATGTCCGTTGTAAAAAGCGCAATACAAATAAAATTTTATTGAAATTGAATTGGACTTTTCTTCCATTTGTAATTACAATTAATTCTTGTGAAACAGCCATGAAACAAGTTAGTTCATTACAGCATTAGCTATCAATTACGTTATAGTGGCTATAAACAGCCTCTCTTTTTTTTCTTAAAGTAAATGATATGAAGAAAAAAAACAACAGTGACATTTTATTTAGTTTAAATGACATTTTAAAAAAAATCGATTTATTATTAGGTTTAGATGATGTGGAGTGTCCACCTCTTAATGGTTATCACGTTCGCCATACACCTCCAGGGTCGGGGGTACAATTCCCACTGTGGCCATGTGTGTGTGGAGTTTGTATGTTCTCCCCGTGCTGCGGGGGTTTCCTCCGGGTTCTCCGGTTTCCTCCCCCACGCCAAAGACATGCATGGTAGGCTGATTGGCATGTCTGAAGTGTCCGTAGTGTATGAATGGGTGTGTGAGTGTGTATGTGATTGTGCCCTGTGATGTACTGGCACCCTGTCCAGGGTGTACCCCGCCTTGTACCCGATGCTCCCTGGGATAGACTCCAGGTTCCCCGCGACCCTGAAGAAGGATAAGCGGTATAGAAGATGGATGGCTGGCTGGATGGATGGACGGAGTGTCCATCTGTATTGAAATCATTCTCATGGATGGATCTGGAAGCTGTCGTAAGGTTCCGATGGTGTTAACAAGGAACAGGGCGAGCGCATCACACACGACACTGTCGCCAAAATTTATGAACAAATTCAAATAGACTGGAAGCGTCCACGAACATTCAAGGCACGACTGACGTGGTGCTGGCAAACGTAATCCCCGACGTATGGAGACTTTTGGGACAGCCTGTCGAACGAGCGCATTAATACGAACCTGTGATTTGCCTTGTAGTCAGAGCTGCAGTTCGAGAAAATTAGTCAACACCTTCTGACCAATCAGATTCGAGAATTCCAGTGCATGTACTCAGTGCATGCTTCAGGCTACATTATGATTTGGTCCTGAAACACTCCACCAGAAAATGGCATTCATTTCACATTATTATACATTTCATGTTATACATTTTTCATGAAATTGGAAAGAAAACAAACAACCCCAAAACAAATAAGCAACTCTGTTCCCTACATGGATCCAAAAAAAAAACAAAAAACTGGGTATAATGCCAAGAACAAAACAAATACCTACTCATAAACACCGTCAACTTTGTGTTTGTGTGGAGAGAGAAAGAGAGAGAGAGAGAGAGAGATATTGAATGAATGAATGAATGAATGCCTGGAAGCCTCTATAGTTACCTCTTGCACGTAATGTCTCTTTAATTGAAAAAGCCAACAGGGATCGAAGTGTCAGCCTATCCAAGAGACTGCCATTTAGCATCATGACAGGTCGTCTGTGTGTGTGTGTGTGTGTGTGTGTGTGTGTGTGTGTGTGTGCGTGTGTGCGTGAGCGTGCACATGCATTTAACTACACACTGTTCCAAAAAAATAATTGCACTTCTAGTGCACACACTAATGGAGTTTTGAATTTCAGATTATCCGGGGTTCGTATCGGAGTTGCGTAATCTAATTTTAGCCGTGCACGAGCAGACGCCTCGTTTTTATAATTGCACTCTTCTGAAAAAGAATGCTAGTGCCGCCATTTCTCTTATTAGGAATAGACCTTTCATTACTCTCGTGCTTTTCAGTTTGCAAACATGCTTCTCCAATATCAGCTTCTCGCTCTGGACCAAAAACCACACCATTTCCTGTAAATATGGATGATCAATCGCAAACAACAGCAAATAAAAAGCTCTGAAAAGGAAGCAATAAACTCCTTTACAGAAGCGTGTGACCCCCACAGCGCTTGAGTGGATATGATGGACTCTTTCCTAATACCATGAGTCTTTCTGAATCGGAATTTGGACAAAAGGAAGAGTGGGGTTAGAGGACAAACAGCTTCAAAACAGTGCGCGCGCTTCTCTCTCTCTCTCTCTCTCTCTCTCTCTCTCTCTCTCTCTCTCTCTCTCTCTGTCTCTCTCTCTTCTTTTACTAAGGTTAGCTTAGCCCAGTGGTTTTAAAGGGGAGGCCGTGGCCCCCTTGGGGCACAACACAATTTGTTGTGAAAAATAAATAAATACATGATTTTCTCTTTCTCACTCACACACACACACACACACACATACACACACACACAATCAATTCCTAATATAATGTAAAGATGTAAGATTCAGAAGTCTGAATTTTTTTTAATGTGTTTTAAAGACATCTGGCAAAAAGGGGGACTCGGCCAAATGTTATTGCCATATGGGGGCCTTGCCCTGGAAAAGTTTGGGAACCCCTGGCTTAGCCAACTGAAATCAGTATGAGGGAGAAACAAAAAGGAATCACAAGATTAATATTCATCATCATTATTTTCACTTTTTTTAAAAGAAGAAGAAGAAATGTTTTTAAATGGAATGTAGGAAATCACCCAGGATTTCGTCTAGTTTTATTACACAGCCTATATAGAGATTATAGAGATAGAGCTTTTGAACGTGCATGTGGTGTCACATGCTATTGTACGTTGCTAGGGAACGCAGAGCTGCTTGTTGAAGGAACCTTTGCAGTCATGTAAATACTGTGAAAACCCAAGTTGATTCATAAGTGCCACGAATCTGCACGCACTCAACTGTCTTTTCCTTTACTTGTAATGATCTGTAACTACTGTACTGAAGGACTGTTGAAATAGCTCCGACCGAGAGACTCCAGTCGTGAAGGCTTGTAACGTCAATGTCCTTGTCTTCACGCCACTTTCTTCAGCCATGTAAACTCTTGTTTGAGGTTTCTTTAACATTTTTATTGATATTTTCTTTCAAAGAATTTATTAAGCTGCTAGCTGTATTTGTTTACTTTCTTACTGCCATTTTATCTTGGTTGTGGTTTGTATTGGCCTCGTGTTTAACCTTTAACCCACGGTAATCATCTCAGATCTGCCAACCTTAGCGGAGGCAAGTGCGAAACTCCCCGTCGTTCCTCATTATTCTTCTATTGTCAAACCCGAGAAATGTCACCTCAGTCCAAGAAAAGTTCACAATGCCTCATTATTTGTCAAAGCTCTACCAAATGCCGCCCTGTTGCCTCCTTCTTCACGAAGCTGCCCCCAGCTGTGAGAAATGAAGCCCTTTACAATCAATCATTGTGTGAACGAATTGCAAGCTCCCTTTCCTTTTATATATCAACAAACAGCTGAAAGTGTTTCCACCCTGGGTAACATCCAGTAATCCATTTTCCATACCGGTTATCATACACAAGGTCGTGGGGAGCCTGGAGCATATCCCAGGAAGCTTGGGGGGGGGGGGACGCTACAATGCATCACTTTGGACTGGGGGAGGAAACTGGAGACTCAGAGGAAACCCCAAAAGCACAGTGAGAACATGCAAGCTCAACACACACACACACACACACACACACACACACACACAGCAGACGTGAGATTCAAACCCCCAGCTCCGGATGTGGGAGTCAAATGTGCTAAAAATTATTAATGACCTCGTTTTAAGTGACCAACAATTAAAGCAAAATGTTGCTACTTAAGAGATGTTCCATTCATTTGCTTGCATTTCTAGATGTTATGGTGGAACGTTGTTGTGAACTGAGTGAATGAGAACTGCTACTAATAGAGGCCCATTGGGACAGGAAACGCACTGCCCCATGTTCGCTCTATGGGCATTTTCACTGGAGGAGGAGCAGTGGACAGCACACTTAATGATTGGGTCGGCAGATGGGGCTACTCTGTGCAATTAATAATAACAATTAAATCTAATTAATTTGTCCAAACAACAGACAGTGTGTCTATGATGTGCAGAACCATTGTAAAGATATCTTGCTGTCATATGAAGGGAGGTGGAAACGGATGGTGTTCCAGTTTAATAGCAGGCAAGCAGACAGTTCCAAAAACGTTATGCAAGATCAGAATTCAGGTCAGACAACTAGGGTTAAGGCAAAAACTCGAAATCCAAGTTGACAAAAAGTTGAATAACAAGCACAGGAATATAAGGCTTGGGAATCGTCAGCGGCAGTGCACGAACTGAGCATTTATTCGCAACGTCTTTGTAAGTGAGAGTCTTTTCTTTGTGTGTGTTTGTGATTGTGATGGATTCTGGGTAGCGTAATCCGTGACGGCCGTGGCTATAGGCCGTGGTGTGTTCTGGGTAAATGTCCCAGTCAATGTCCCAATCATTGTCACAAAGAAAGGTTTTTACATTTAGCCACACCCTCACCAAGAAAATAATTAAAATCAAGGTATTGCGCCAATCAACAAAAAAAAAAAAAAAAAATATTTGTCAAAAGATACCAAATGCAATAAACGCATATGGTCGATAATTCCTTCTCAAGGAGTACAGTATATATCTCAGACGTTTAGATGCTCTGGGTTCTGGTGTGACTCCACCGAATCTGAAGTGCTTTTCGCATGCCCCTCACGCCTGCTTTGATCGGATTAAAGACGTTCACAATTTCCACCAAGATCGAAGAAGTCCCTTTTTAAGTCTAGAATCAATGTTTCATATCTTCAACTTTCTGCTTCCTAAAACAGAAAGTGCACAAGACCATAATGCCTCCCTCCTTCCATATTTCACCCCCTTTTAGTCGATCCTGTTTTTAGTCATGCATTTAGAGGATTTTGAGGTGTGAAACAGAACGAGTGGCTGGGAGCCCGTCTCTCTGAGACGAACATCTCTACAAGCAGTGGTGTTGCGAGCTGTGTGGATTTACACCAAATTAAATCGTGTGACCGTGAGAGCAGGGTGAAGAGAAGGGAAATGTGATCAGCGTTAGCTGTGAAGGATGGGTGATATGGGATGAAGGAGAGAGGGGAAGTGATGGAGGAGGAGAAGAACGATGTGACTAATTTTAGCAGGCTGTGGTACATCTGTAGGGCTTGAGAAAGTACATTTTCTAGCCTCGGCCCTTAGAAAAAAAAATCCGACAGTGTAAACAAATCGCACACGCACTATACACTATGAACAGCAACAAGGCCTCTAATTAATGTGCGTTTATGCAGGCTAATAGTCAAGCACACAGTAATTAAAGTATATGCATGCATTTGCTCATTACATTGGTTTCCTGGGGGCGGTTAAGATTTACTTTACACCTCAGACTCATGTAGGAAATTAGAATAAAAAGCTTCAGCCTCAAGCCATTGTTCATATCGGCCTTTTAATGCACGTTACAAACAATAGCCAAGAGCAAGAACGTACTGTTCTTCTTTGTCTCCTCTCCACTGGTGTTGTTTCTGTAGCTTGAATTTGTATTTGTCTTTAAATGAACGTGCTGTATATTAACATTAGGCCCCTCCAATAGACACTTTTCTTCATAATGCTCTTCTGTGGGCGATAGAAATAGATAGAAAGTTCCTCTCTGTGTACAAATGAACAAGTTCATCCTCAAGTCATTATGTTGATGACTGGTTATAATTACAGCTCGAAGAATGATGATGGTTTATAATGGAAGTTTAGTGAGGTATGATGTCCACCTGGAGTTAAGTGTTATTACTAAATGGATGCTTTGTGTATTATCAAACACACACACATTTGAGTCAAACATAAATGTGTCCTTGCTTTTCAAGTAGCTGAGAAGCTAATGCGTGTTCACGAAGTGGCTAGAAGTGTAGCTCGAAGTGCTTCTGAGGCCCCGGGACTGCAATTACAACATGCAGTTTTTAACTCGGGTCTCCTTTGTACAGTGGAGTAGTTCAACAAACAGACTTCATATTAAACCATAATGAACTTTCCTTTACTTTTACACTACCTGTTGTTACGCAGATGAGGATGGGTTCCCTTCTGAGTCTGGTTCCTCTCAAGGTTTCTTCCACTTAACATCTTAGTGAGTTTTTCCCTCACCACCGTCACCACCGGCTCACTCAATAGGGATAAATTCACACGCTTAAAATCTGTATCCCGTGTTTAATTGTTTCTGTAAAGCTGCTTTGAGACAATGTCCGTTGTTAAACGCGCTATACAAATAAAATGGAATGGAATTGAATTGAATGATAGGCTCAGATTACTGTTCTTGGCTGACAGGAGTGGAACCCGATGTGGTCTTCTGCTGTCGTCGCTCATCCACCGCAATATTCATTGTTGTGAGATGCTTTTCTGCTCATCACGGTTGTAAAGAGTGATTATGTGAGTTATTACAGTATATCCTTTCTGGCAGCTTGAACCAATCTGGCCGTTTTCCTTTCTTTGAACTTTCTCCTCAACAAGTTGTTTCCACCCACAGAGCTGTCGCTCACTATTTGCAAAATTCTATCATTTCTATCAAATATGCAGAGAAATTGACATGTAGGGGCAATTTAGTAGTCATGAGTCGTTCATGAAGGATTCGTTCATTTTAAACAAATCTTTTATATGACTTGGGAATAAAACGTTTTCTCCGAGAGTGATTTGTTCATTTCGTGTTGGCCGCACACGCACAACATCCTCTCATTCGTGTGTAACATAAAACCCACATAGGCTTTATACAGGAACTACAAACAATTAGTTCACCTACCGAGTCTTCTGGTCCGTGAAATTCGAGCTTTTGTAACGTGTCAGCCGCATAGGGAGTTGACTCAGGGAGATGATCTAATCATTGCTGTTTCCTGTACAGAGCCTCAGACTATGTGGCTGTCATGTGACAAAAGAGCAAACGACTCAGACCAGACGGCTCGGGAGGTGAACTAATCATTTCTGTTTTCTGTACATATCGTATGTGGCTGTCACGTGACAAAACAATGAACGACTCGGACAAGAAAGACCCAGCTGATTGGTGAACGAATCATTTTGGTTTCTCATAATTTGTCCTTGGCTGCATTATAATTTTTTTTATTCGAAATATGATTAAATATTGCATAAGTAGACATGTTGCGGGAATTTGGCTATTGAAAATGTAACATTTTAATTGAATTCTGCCCGAACGAACGAAAATGACTTGAATAAAGCTTTGTCAATTTTGCACAACGAGATTCAAAGATCCAAGTCGGTAAAATGATCCGATCTTCCCATAACTACAAATGAGTGTAGATAATCCACAAACCAGCATGTTTTCGGGAGGTCGGAGGAAACTGGAGAACCCAGAGGAAACCCACACAGACATGGGGAGAATTTTCAAAACACCAGCAGAAAGTAACCTGAGCTAAGGATCGAACCCAACGCTACATAGAAGAAAAGCTTTCTATGAGCAGGTGTAATGTAGGTAACTTCCAGTCATTCCACACGACAAACCTGTGACTTTGATGACTGCATCTGGAGACGTATTGGACTTTTATCGTTTTTTATACACACATTCTGTATTTGCCTTCGTGCAAATTCCTCCAAGTAATCTTCACGCTTCAACATCTTTGTTGCATTGTTACAGATATTGACCTTTGAATTCCCCTCTTGCCATTGTTTGCTTAACGCGAGTGTTATAGTGTCTTTCTTTATGGATTTCTTTTGTGAATGAGACATTGTTTGCTTTGGATTTGCTACCTAAAGCCTCGGCACATGGATCCTCATCATCCTGTCGAGTCGACCAAATTAACAAGGCCCTCCATGGTCAGCAGCACAGATTAGATTAAATTCTGCCTCACTTGTAAGTGGCTTTAGATAAAAGCGCTGACCAAAAGAATAACAGAATTACAGATACCAGATAGCATAGAAAGCCTATTATGGTGATCATTATGGTTTTATTACGGCCCTGGTTTATAGCGGAAGTTTAGTCAATTATCCTGGTGTTAAATCCTAGTGCTGCATGGCAGCAGTATAAGAAGGCAGGGAAACGAGCGTACATTACAACTGACCTCAGTGTGGCACAGGCACAGGTTTATGACTTAAAGCGATCCCGAGAATGTTTAAAATAGTAGCATGGAGATGAATAAAAGCTTCAAATAAAGGGATCAGGGATGGAATAAGTGCTAGTCCTCATGGTACACCCCACCAATAATAAAGCGGTCCACAGGTTTTGTTTATTTTTAAAAGTATATTTATTCACTTCAATTAATTGTCTAGTAAATAAAAACTTCCGATTATTATCTCAAGTTCTAGTAGAAAAGTAGACACTATTCAATTTACTCAAAGTATGAAAGTAAAAGATATCTCAAATTACACAATGATTTTAGTTACTGGTGATAAGTTAAAGCCATTTTTTTTTTTTTACAAAGAACCAAGAAACGTGGGAAAACATCAGGCAACGGTGCGTTCGACTAAAACCGGTAATTCTGAATTTCTGACCTCAACACTGCTTCGACTTGGAATTCCTGCTCAGAAAGACAGGAAGATGACCTCAACCCCAAGTTCAGCACGTGACATCAAATCAACATGGCTACTCATGACATCAACAGAAAACAAAATATAACGTCTTCACTTTTAAATGTGCTATACTGTATATACACAAGTATTTGCTATCGATCAATCAACATTAAGACGTTCTGTATTTGCTTTCTAAATCTATAACACTGACTATACAGTTAGCTATTTTGAGAAGATAAAGATACATCACTCAATACAGTTAGCTTGCTAGTTTTTTTTTCTAGCAAACACAAACATGGAGGCATCATGGTTGTTCTCCCACTTCTTAACTTTGAACACATTGAGGAAGAACATGACAATTCTACCAAGTTCTGGCTTCCCAATCAACCAAGTTGATTAGCCTTCCCAGGCTAATCAACAACAGCTTCATTGCTAATCTCTCAAATGTTACCTAGCATGGTAATAACTACCTGAATCCCAATAGCTAGCTTTGATCAATAAATACAGTAGCAGGGAAAGTCAATAATGTATTAGGGGAAAATCAAACTCAAGTACAGTACAGATACTTAAATACCAGGCTTAAGTAATTATACCTTGTTACTTCAAAGAAGTAGTCAAAGAAGGATAAATTGCAGTTGTTATAATCAGTGCATGACTGGACATAATCATACAGCATACTAATCCTGCAGTGGTCATCCATAGCCTTGGATCTTTCAAATCCTTGCTGAGTCTAAAGTGGTAAAAGTTTGATCAACATAAACAGACTCCTTCAAGGTAAACCTGGTTAGTCATGAAGGACAAGCAAGTGTGCTACAAAAGAACGAATATTGCAGTTGAGAGAATCCAGATGCTTCTCCGAGGATATAAAAGACAATCACGAAGGAATACAAGTAATTAGAGAATATTTACAGACCTGCAAACCTTGAGGAGCAGTAACGTGCAAAGTGGGCGAGATGGTCCTCTCACAAATCACTTGTCGAAATCGTTAATGTTGTGGGATGTCCACAAAACAAGTTAGATCCTGTCCCCTCTTGAGTTATAGCATACTGTATACAGTATTATATCTCTCTTGAAGTCAATAAAAAAAGTCATCTCATTTTCCTGAGAAACTTCTGACCGTACGGAATGGACAACTTCACCATGGATATGCTGGATGGATTCATCATTATGAAAGCATAAAATATGAATATATGCATATATGTGGACCTTATAGTAAAGTCTTAACTCAAATGTGGGGAAATACACATATTGCTGATGTGCTTGAAAGCAGGTCATTCTGGGAGCTGTGTGAAATGAGTTATTAAGGCAGAGCTGCACCTCCGTTGCACGTGATGATGAAAGAACATCCACAGGAGCCCCTTGTTTTCCCATAATGAAACTGTGTACGCAGAAAGTCTGACTCCATGTCTCTGATTTATTATTTAGGCTGTTGTTTTTTTTTTCCACCTTTAGCACTATTATACAGTCACAAATCTGTGTGATCTTCTTCTGCTCTGCTCTCTCCTGTCAGTCATAAATGCAAATGACATTGCAGAAAGCTCCTGTGACTGTACTGCTATTGTCTGGGCAAAACGCAGTGTCACTGGAGACCAGATATCAGCGCCGAGTAAAACAAGGCACACCAGCCTGCTTGATAACAGCTCAGGTCTCGGCTGTCAGTCAAAACCAGAATCTGATTAAGTATCTCTGGAGCTGCAGCCTCCAGATGTTCGCCTACAGAGGAGAAAAACAGCACATGTTGTTTCTTTGGTTAGATAGCTGGCATAATAATGTTTTTTTTTTTTTTTTAAAGAAGTGGATGCTTGATGCATTGAATACTCAAGTCCTTACAACCTGGGTTTTAGTGCTTGCTCTAAAATGCAATAAAAGTGAATATCACGACTCATATGGTGACCGTAGTATTATTAGGTTCTATGTCATAAACATTATAAAATTCTTTTTTTTCTTCCATGTAATTTTTCTTCCCAATTTGCTCACCCAATAGCCAGTTCTCCTCTATCATATGCATATGACAGCTAGCAAATGGAGACCATGAAGGCTAACAGATGCTTTTTAAAAGACACATGAGGCCAGCCAACCAGCTGCTCATGCTGCATCACTGTGAAGCGTGAAAAAACTCAGAGGAATGGACTATCTGCCTTCTCAGATGGCTGTGGCATTGTCAGGATTTGCTCACGATCTGCCGATCATTTAAAACCAAGATAAAACCTTGAATACTACAGACATGCACATCTATACATTTTCTGAACCTACACTGGGTTGCAGGGAGCCTGGAGCCTGTTGCAGGGAACTCAGGCACAAGGTGTGGGACACAGTGGATAGGATTGTGCACACACTATGGACAGTTTAGAGATGCTAATCAGCCTAGAGCCGAGGTGGCAATCGGACCCCCAACCGTTTGCCAGTGAAAGATGCTAACCACAAATCCACCATGCCCCCCCATGGACATGTTAATTGGGTCTTACACTCTTTGGACCTGCTTGATTTATCGTGCTTGGAGCTAGTGATTAGTGGCTTCTTTCTCAGTTTACTTTATGATGTTACACAAGTCTTAATGAGGATAACTGGATAACTGATAGCCAAATCAATATCTAATTAACTCTGTCCAGAGCATTATAGATGCCTGACCTTTTCAATGTCCAACATTTGGATGTTTTTAGTCTTGTTTCTCCAATGCAGTGTCCATCCGAAAGTGAAACCCACAACTTTCTTGACCATAAAGGACACTGGATATTGATGAAAACTAATATTGATTGGTTGCTTTCAGCCTGGGAAGCTCAAATTGGCCAGGTAGCTCTCCACTAAAAAGGGGTTAGTGATCTCTGTTCATGAGAACGTGCTAACTCCTTGGTAGGATTTTGGGCATTTCACCATCTACAGTGCACAATATAATTAAAAGATTCAAGGAATCCGGTCAAATCTCGGTGCGTAAAGTGCAAGGCTGAAAACCACTTCTGAATACGCTTGATCTCCGATCCCTCAGACGTCACTGTCTTAAAAACCGTCACAAGTCTGTAATTGAGATCCTGACATGAGCTCGTGAGTACTTTGGTAAACCTTTGACATGCGACACCATTCGCCGCTGCATCCACAAATGCAAGTTAAGGCTTTATTATGCGAAGCAGAAGCTGTACCTCAAAACTGTCCAGAAGCGCAGCCGACTTCTCTGGGCTCGGTCTCATCTGAGATGGACATTAGCACAATGGAATCATGTTTTGTGGTCCGACGAGTTGACATTTCAAGTAGTTTTGTTAGTTCTGGAATTCTGGAATAGTTCTGGAATTGAGTTTTCCAGACTCTTTTTGTTGTTGGTTTTTTTTGTTTGCATTTTCCACACTGTCCCAACTTTTTTCGGAATTGGGGTTGTACGTACGTAAGTCCCATCCCAACAGACATGCTGATAAAGATTCCATTATATCCTGTGGGAAAAGAGATTTTGTGCATTTTATTCAGTATAAAGACACTCTAGGAAGCTCTTTTCACTCTTTTTGATCACCTCCTGCCGAAACCAAACTGAATCCAATGTTCCTAGCGCAGCTACATATTACATACATGTTCTGGTCATATTGTGCAGCTATGAACCCTACAATAAGTTCTTATAATAAAGGTAAAACAATCAATCTGTATTAAAATGCGGTGTATGTATTGTACATGGATGTTTCAGTGTGATAACCATGTGCACTTCTAGAGCACACTCCTATATCTGGGATTTAAACAAAGGTCATTTAGTCCAGTGTGAATCGATCTTAATTACTATACGTCCTCCAGCGACATTACTTAACCAACATATATGTCTAGAAGTCTGATCCCTTCCAAATAATACTTAAACCTTCAAAGCGTTAATGGAGTGATTGAGTCAGTGAGTCAGACAGGTAATGAGGGACTTTTCTTGTCCGGTCCACTTGACTGACCTGCAAAAGACTCTAAAGTGTTTTGGAGAATAGCCATGGGAGATAAACCCCATTCTCCAATCTGAGGTCCCTCGCCTGTACCACTTATGTAGTTGTAGTGCTTTTTCCCCACTACATTATGGCAGTAACAAGCAATAAGATGCGAAAAAGACAGATGACTTCTGACAATGTGGCTTGAGAATGGTGTATTACAAATCACTCTCAACTACCTTGAAAGCTCAGAGATGGAGTCGGGTCTGAAGGACATCCTGATCGTTTTTCTTGGGGGGAAAAAATGCATTCGTGTGGGTTTTATTGTCATTCCATCATGTGCTTTCTATGCGTTGAAATGAAATGTGTCTTCAGAATCATGGTGCACACACAGACATTTATGGCATTTTGGCAGAGCGACTTACATTTATATCATTTATACAACTGAGCAGTTGAGATTTAAGGGCATTGCTCAAGGGCCCAATAGAGGTAGCTTGGCAGTGCTGGAGCTTGAACTTCTGACCTTCTGAGCAGTAACCCTAACCATTGAACCATCAACGCCGCCCCCAGACACACACACACATACAAATGCAAATGAAAAAAATACCATAAATATACTGAGCAGTACATGATAACTAGACGTGGATGGCTTATGTGGCATGGCTGAGAAGAGCTGAACATACGTAGCTGTGCAGATTTGTAGTCAAAGCAGTATCCGACTAGAATTCAGTGCAAATATTTGTCTGCAAACCGTTGACGAGGGGTGTCAAACATACAGCCCACGAGCCTGATAAATGTCCTAATCCCACCCAGGAAATGAGAATTCAAGTTCTCAATAAAAATGTTCTTGTGGACAGTAATTGAATTGAAAGATTTGAGAAAAGCTGGCAAAATAGAGCGATCAACTCAGGGCCATAAATTCAGATACTGACAAAATGTGCTAAAGAGACTCTGTGTAATTCTTCATTAGCAAGCTAAAACAGTTATGCTTTAACCATGTCTCTTTCTAAGCTAATTTAGGGGCTTGGCAGCAACAAGACAGAATAAATGAATTGCTGCTTTGTACAGGGCCCTCCACTAATATTGCCACCCTTGGTAAATATGAACAAAGAATGCTGTGAAAATGTGGCTTCATTGTTGAACCCTTTGATCTTTTGTTCTAAATATTCACAAAAATACTCTACTCTCATGAATATCAAACAACTGCAAACACGACACAGGTTTATATATATATATATATACACACACATATTTAAAAAATCTTTGTTAAATATAGGTGTGCAACAATTATTGGCGCCCTTTTAGTCAATACTTTGTGCTGTCTCCCTTTGCCAAGAAAACAGCTCTGATTCTTCTCCTATAACACCTGATAGAGGTTGGAGAATACATGACGAGGGATCTGAGACTGTTCCTCCATACATAACCTCTCCAGATCCTTCAAACGCTGGTGGACTCTCCTCTTCGGTTCACCCCACAGGTTTTCTATGGGGTTCAGATCAAGGGACTGGGATGGCCATGGGAGGACCTTGATTTTGTGGTCAGTAAACCATTTTTGTGTTGATTTTGTTGTATGTTTTGGATCATTGTCCTGCTGGAAGATCCAACCATGCCCTCTTTTAAGCTTTCTGGTGGAGGCAGTCAGGATTTCATTTAATATCTGTTGATATTTGATAGAGTCCATGATGCCATGTATCCTAACAAAATGTCCAAGTCCTCTGGCAGAAATAAAGCCTCAAAACATTAAAGATCCACCACCATATTTAACCATGGGCACGAGATACTTTTCTGTATGGATTCAGATTCAGATTTCAATTCGCATTAAGAATGTACTTTTCTGATAAATACCAATAAATAAACACATTTAAGAAAAATTGTTGATATATCATTGTTGTTTTTTTTTGGTCCAGCCCACTTGACATTGTACTAAGTGTAATGTGGCCAATTATCTAAAATAACTGACACTGCTGCTGTAGACTCTACTCTGTCAAGCAATTTAAGGGTGTTTTTAGACCTGAAGACCTGTGCTTTGATCCGAAACGAGGACTTAAATTGTTACAGGGTTGTATTCTCTCCTTGGCTCGGTTCGCTTTCACAAGGCAACATTTCAAAGCGTTGATCATCAATGGTGAATGATCCGTTCATATTTTTTTTTCATGTCATTTTATTTGAACACGATTCATTTATTTTCATGCAATTATTTTACACAATTCATTTCTTTTCGCATTATTTACATTTATTCCCCACATGATGCGTTTATTTTCGTATGCGATCACATTATTCACATGTACACGTTTGGGGCACGACACGTTTTTCCAAACAATCATATATTACTCACACAATCTTGTGCAACAACCGAATAATGTGTAATCTGTGATTTATTTATTTATTGTCGTTTCAACATTTTTAGCAACAGATACTTTCGAGGTATTCGATCTAAATTCCTAACAAATCTAAATTTGAACAGATATGCCAGATATGCCTCATCTGTAATCTAGCTGCTGCTATGTCCACTAGCATTTTTAGCACTCAGCTAGTTATCATGATGTTAGCTAACATCTGAGTGATTAGCAATAAAGCAGTTAGCCTTCGCTAATGTTTTCCACATTCTTTGGCTCCTTGGGGAAAGCAAGTGCTGCACTTCAGCTTTTCTTTAACTCGTGTTTCATATTTCAGCTGATTTTACTTGTGTGAACAGTTTGAGTACTTTTATTAGTGCTGACCTGTTTAAGGCAGCCTCAAAAACATCCCACAGCAAAATAAACCAGTGCTGAGGTACTGTGTGAGTTTTTCATCTGTTGATCAAATCACTGCAGCGGATCAAACATAGCGAAGTTTGTTTTAAATCAGAACGACTGCAGGGAACTCAGAGCTCAGGAGACCGGGGAAGGTTGACGTGTGTGTGTAATAAAGTGAAAAAAAATGTAGTGGTGTCAGGTAAATAAATTAAATTAGTGGTGTTGCGTTACTGCTTCGGTTCACTGACTAGAGCTGTGATCGGTCTGATGGTAGGAGACAAGTGGGAAAATGGTTGCACCTGTCTGTCTTTCTCTCTGTCTGACGCACTCTGTCTGTCTCTCTGTTTCTCTCTCTCTGTTTACCTTTCTCTCTCCCTGTCTGTCTTCTGTGCATGTACTGGCTTTCTGTCTCTCTTCTCTCTCTCTCTCTCTCTCTCTCTCTCTGTATATTTCTGTGTGTCTCTCTCTCTCTTAATCTGTCTGTCTCACTCTCAGTCACATTTGAATGGGTGTGTGAGTGTGTATGTGATTGTGCCCTGTCCAGGGTGTACCCCGCCTTGTGCCCGATGCTTCCTGGGATAGACTCCAGGTTCCCCGTGACCCTGAAGCAGGAATAAGCGGTTGACGATGGATGGATGTGTCGATGGATGGATGTTTTACATATTTGTAATTTTTGTATTATTATCAGGATTATTTAAAGGCACATGCTTTCTATTATTACTTTGTGTTGTGGCAGTTAAACTGTAAAGTTTAGAGTTTCTTTTGAGTATTTTTGTCCACTTCTCTCTCGGTTTCTTTCTGTATTATTCGATTTGGTGTTCTAAAGGGGCTTTGTGTGAAATCATAGATGCCAGGTCGTGATTTTTATATCTTTTATGCCCTTGGTATAACTCTGATCGTATTTATTTGTTGTTGAAGTGAGACTTGGTAAGACAATTTTGTAGTAATTTGTAATAAAGTTCTTGTGACAAATCTAATACCCTCTCTCTCTCTCTCTCTCTCTCTCTCTCTCTTTCTCCTTCATTCCCTTCTCTCGCTCTTTTTCTTTCTCTTCGCTACATTTCTCAGGTCCTGAGTTCACTCCTCCATCTGGAGTGTATGTTTCAGTGTTGGTGGAGCAGCAGACACGATCTCATTAATATGCTGCTGATATTCCATATCTGGTCAGGAAGTGCTGGTGATTATGTTGATTTATTATATTAATTTTGGAGCCTGTGCTAAATGGTTCTCGTCCTGAGATCTTTCAGTCAGTGAAAACTGTTCTGTGTCTGTCTCTGTAAGAGGATGCAAATCTAATGGGTCCATAAATGACTAAACAAGAGCCCAATCTATAATTAAATCTCTAAATATTTAGATCATATAAAGCGATATAAACAATAATAAACCCTATTTAAAGCAAACCCATCAGCTCTGTACGAACCATATGCAAATACTCCATAGATACAAATAAAATGCTTCTACAAAAAAAAACCACAAACCCCCAAAAAAAAAACCTGGATGACGCCATGATTGCATTGCAAGTCCTTGTAACCATTCAATAAATGTTATACTCTCTCAACAACACTCATTTTTTATGTTTCGTTGCTGGCAGGCTGCATTTTGCTCCTAAATAAGTAATAGTGTTGAGTTTTTAGTATAGAATTCTCAAATATACACAACTAGTATATAAAAAAAGAACAACTTCTCACCATCTACAGGAACTTTGGATCACACAACTTCCTGTTGAACATGTGACTTGTGCAATATTCACGATGTGAATGTGTTCAGGTAACAGATTTGAGTGAGTCCAACCCACCTCATGGTTTTAATGGGAATTATATTGGCAAGGTACCACACTGTAATATAACCATGCGTTATTCTAAATATAATACAATAATTCGGGTATTTAAGTGTTTCATACTAGTGGTTAACCTAGTGGTTAGGAGGGATACATCCATCCATCTTCAACCGCTTATTCCTTCTTCAGGGTCACGGGGAATCTGGAGCCTATCCCAGGAGGCATCGGGGTACACCCTGGACAGAGTGCCAGTCCATCGCAGGGCACAATCACATACACACACACATTATGGACACTACATTATGGACAATTTAGACACGCAAATCAACCTACAATGCATGTCTTTGGACTGGGGAAACTCCACACACACATGGCCCCGGCGGGAATCGAACCCCTGGAGGTGTAAGGCGAACGTGCTAATCACTAAGCCACCGTGCTTAGGGATACAGAAAATGGAGTAAGCGGTTGAAGATAGATGGATGGATGGATGGATGGATGGATGGATGGATGGATGGTGGTCAGTAACCAGTAAAATGGCACAAAATTATCGATCTTTCAACATAAATCAATACATTGTCTAAGGAAATGTGTACACATGAGCTGCATGATATATTTTAAAGACGTAACTTTATATGTTATATAAGTTATATAAGTGAATGTGAAGATTTAAAAACTTGAACAATAAAAAATAGAATAAAATAGTCGATTTGTTTAGTTAAAGTATAAATATCGTGTCATTATCAATAATTGTCATTTCCTTTTTACATATTGTGTCTTAAATGGGAATATCAAAGGGGAATAGTTAGACATCTGAAAAGTAACAGCTGGAAGTCAAGTTACCATTTGTGTCCATGCTGTCTGGCCCTAAACATTTTATTATATAAAAAGAAAAAAATCAGATGCAATGGCACTGAAAAGCCCTGAGCCATAGTGAAGACAGCTGCTTTTATTACAGCTATAAGATTGAGGTATTGTTTTTGCTGCTTTATTGTTTATCCCTCCCTGATCACCCTCCTTATTAGGTCACAAATCAGCTGCTTAAAAAAATATTGAATACTTGGTGTGATGTCCAGTATAGTCTTTGAAACAAGAGGTTTGAACTTAAAAGCAGGAATCTTCAGTGGTTTCAGTGTATTTTGAATGAACTCCAGAACCTTGTGGAAACTGTACGTAGTGAGCTTGTTCAGATTGAAAATCTTCTGAATTTGTCATCTTAGCACTTTTGCTTCAAACCTCCATTGTTAGAGGTTTGAATCCTGCCTCTGCTTTGTGTTCATGGCATTTGCATGTTCTCTCCGTGCTTCGGGGGTTTTCTCCGTGTACTCCGGTTTTCTTGCCCAGTCCAAAGACATGCCTTCTATGCTGATTGGCTTCTCCAAATTGTCCGTTGTGTGTGAATGTGTGTGTGATTGTGCCCTGCGATATGTTGGCACCTCGTACCCCACCTTGTGCCCCGAATTCCCTGGGATAGGCTCCATGCTTCCCCTTGACCCAGTGTAGGATAAGCAGTATGGAAAATGGATGGATGTGGACAAGTCCCTGCGAATGAGCTGTTCCTATAGAATCGATAACGAGTGCACTGATATAAACTTTGCAGCTGGACGTATTATCAGAGCTGCAGTTATTGTCACCAATTACCATTGAGCATCCAACAATGCTGTGGTATAAATGTGGATAATTCATTATTTATTAATGTTTCCAAGAATACGACATCTCTCCAGAGAGGCATGCCGAGGGAATTTCATTAACACCGGAATAAAGCATCGATCCTCCAGACAGACATAGGGCTGAACTATACAGACCCCCCTATGGGAGACAGAGATTCAGAATCCATATTTGTCCATTTCTTCTGAGGGCCATCCAGTCCATTTTTCACCAAGGACACCTGGGGATAGCCTCCACCGAAAGCCTGGCCACACTGGATTACTTAATCCGTATTCTCTGACCCATTTTTTAAATGGTGTAACATTGCAAAACAGAACACAATGTCCTTGTTTTCTTGTTGCTGTCATTGTCATTTAAGTAAATATGCTGCAAAATGTGATTCTAGCCCATGTAACATGTCTTTACACCACTTACCGAAATAGGTGAACAGGGTTTTTGAGTGTTTATTTCCATAAATTTAGGTTGTATAGCAAATTATTCCCATTATGCATTCAAAGGCACATTAGGCAAGACGGGTCCAAATGAGTCAATAGGTCCGTAACAATTAAGCAGCTGCGTTCAAGAACATTTGAAGGACTTTCTTAAGCTCCGTGATCCTGCCTCTATTCCCACCACTGCTCACAAAACTCCTCCCTAAGAACCTGGCTCATAGAGTTCAACTAGAATTAGTATGCGAAACACTTCCAACTGCTTGAAAGCCAAGATACGGACTTGTGAGAATGGTCACGATTGCTTTTCACTGTCCTGTTTTACTTTGGAAAGCGCCTTAAAGCTTTGGTGTTAACAATTAATTAGCATCATTAGCATTTTAATCTACATAATAGGCCATTCAGCTGCTTGCCGGCTGAGGTATAACACTATAAACATGTGAAATTCGGCTCATGTTAATTGAATGGTCAAGAGTTGTTTTATTTAAAGGAAAAGATGTATGTAATGGATTTGTTATGTAAACCTGGCCATTCAGGCAGTTCTTCAGACAAAGCTTATGCAGATGTTTTAGCATATTTATCCAATATCAACATAGCTGATTCGCATCCCGCTTCGTCCTCTTCACCAGTAATAAATTACTCCCTCTTGGATAAATTACTCCCTCTTGGATTGGTTTGAATGCGTATCCAAGGCACTGATATATGTCCTAAATATACAGCAATGTCTTGGCTCAAGATTTCAGCTGTGATGCTTGCAAACAGATTTCTATTAAACATCCTGTGTTGGGGAAAAAAACCCATCACTTTGAAGCAGGACCAGAAGCAGGACTCTGTCAGCCAGAGTTCAATATGATCTTGAAAGCTTTTTGTAGCTCGTATGACTCTCTTGACAAAAGAAGATGCATGCACACAACAAGGAAGACGAGAGAAAGGAATTCATCATCACTCACATGCACTCTACATTGGACATCTTAAGCCAAGGGCTCAACCCAGTCTGGGCTTGCTTGTTGCCCCTGGCGACTTGGTTCATATGTTGTTGGAGTTTTTTTTCCCCACTCACAATCTATTTCCTCTTTCCAGAGGATTCAAAGGCCAGAGGCTGTGCTCCAGCAGCCTGCTGAATACTGAAAGATTGAATTAATGACTGTATCCCCAGCCATTTACGATTAATCTGGCACTCTCTGGAGACTGCTGCTTAATTCAGACCTGTTTTTTTTTTATCACAGTGACACTGTACTGTATACGGAGATAACAGAGAGGTACACTATGCCAGCATTACCTGTTTGTCTCTATGATATGATGGATTCAGGTGATGAACCCTTGTTGCTGCCGGCAACAAAGAGCACAGGGGTAAAACTGAAGAAAGTCTACTTTGGAGAACTGGAGAATTGAAATGCTTGAGTGAAGGCCTTCAGAGGATTCTGGTGGATGGTAGGATGGATTAACACACAGCCCTGGGCCAGTGGAGTGATTGTAGGCTTCCTGCTTCCCTTCACTCTTTCTGCCTACATGTTCGTCTACTGCGAGGCCCTGGATATTGATCTCACCTATAAAACCTTTGAAGTAAGGAGCCATTCATCTGCAGAGCACTTTGACACCCTTGCCGTTGCTTTGAAAAGGGATAGACACTGACTCGATGCAGAAGGGTTTGATCAAGGGGTTTTTTTTTTAAATCACTTATTAATGTGAACAGTGAGACAACTTTCTGGGATACAAAAATACTGCCCAAAAATAAATAAATAAATAAATAAAATTAGTTAAGAATAATGCTCAAGCTAGATTAGGAAGTAAGGGTACATCTCAGTCAGCTCCCTAGTTCAGTAGTCAGGGCACTGATCAGTGAGTCGGTTGTATAAAGGGCTATCTCAATAGTAAAAAAAAATCCCACAATGATTGCAAAAACCAGGGAGCATCGATGGTCACTAAATGGCGTCAGGTCTCAGCTCGTAAAGGCGGATGAACTCTCAGCCAACTTTGTCTACAAATGTAGGTCGCTTGTTATTGTTGTAGCTCTCAAACAATTCATTAAGTTAGCGATTTTAAACTCTATTTGACGTTCGATATACAGTTTGTTTGAGTCTAACGAATTTTAAGTGTTTAATGATTTTTACAAATCCACTATCTTGCCTACGAGCCTGGCATGACATAAACACATGTGATTAAGCCAACAAATCTATATGACGTATAATGTCAGAAACATATCAGTCCTGAATGTGGATAAATGCCATTTGTGATGTTTTAAATGGTCTGCACTTATATAGCGCTTTTACACCGGTTCTCATTCACCCATTCACACACACTCGCACACCAATGGTAGCAGAGCTGCCATGCAAGGCGTGAACTTGCCAACGGGATGAACTCGGGGTTCAGTGTATTGCCCATGGACACTTCTGCATGTGGAGTCATGTGGGCTTGGAATCGAACCGCCAACCCTAGCAGACAACCCGCTCCACCACCTGATCCACAGCCGCCCTATACAATGTTTTACAATGTGAGTATGTAGTCTCTGGAAATTAAGTCATCAGTGTCTCATTGTGTTGTGAGCCAGGGTCCTTACCAGTGCCCCAGCTCGTGTACACCATATACTGATTCACCACCTAGGGAACAGATTGAGACATACCCTAAAATTTGCTTGAAGACTGAAGGGTTCTTTACAAGGTTAAGGGTTCTAGGCCTCTTAGGAGGACAAAACAAAGAAGGGCATTATAAGGAACCATTTTCCCCCCCTAAAAGTGTAGATTCAGACTCAAACGGTCTGGAGGATAGAGCTGTTGTTTGTAACAAGAGGTGGCTAGTATAAATGAGCTAGCAAGATATTCTGTGTAATCTTTGGCATCCACAGCTGATTATTTACTGCTAACAAATGTCTGGAGGTGGATTATTTTGGATTATATTTGGAAAAGCACCACCAAAGCTTGTAGGAGAAATACACAGAATGGTATGAATAAGCAAGAAGCGAGGCTGGGGTTGATTTCTTTCTAGCCCAGACTGTATATTCATACAGCCTATCAGTGACTGTCACCTGACACGCACCCTAGATTTGATCTCCAGTTGGGCTGATATTGTAACACATCCTCAGTGGTGACTGAGTAAATATTGAGGGTGTAATGAAATGAACATTTCGGATTATTTACACTATTATTAATTTATTTCCCCAAGTACAAATTTCACAGAAGGACAGAAACCATAAATTTAGTGGGGTTTTTTTTAATGGAAGGGTTGCTTTTTGTTTAACATGTTTGAGTTCAGAGGAACTACATGAAGCATTACAGACATGAAATATAAATATAAATATATTTGTATATAAGTTTGTGTGTGATAGTTTGCTCCAAATCATTCTTATTCTGCAATCAATGACACATTGTGATATAAAGCTTTGCCCAACTGAAAGAGCTATTGATATTAGATTTTAGCCTCCCATCTAATATCACGACCAGCCATCACTGTTTGTTGCTCAGGGCAACAAGGACAAAATTATTGTCTTGGAGCACCTTCACATTGTTGCATATGTTCTAAAGTGTTGTTATGATAAGTGTACTAACCAAAATTGTAAAAAAAAACTGAACAAAACAAAACAGAGTCTGAAATGAAGCGGGATTTTTATGTGAGTCGACAGTTGAACATTACAGAACTGCTGGCAAGGGCTTCTGTAACAATAAAGAAGCCAATAATTGAAAAATCTCACGCACAGCTTTCACACACCAAGGCTGTCTATTATAAGAACTGGATTTGAAGGCAAGTCTTTCATTCCAGTTTATCATGTCACATCTTCTATCAGCTTTTATTAACACTGCTACAGGAAATTTAACTTGTCTTGAAGAGCACATTAAAAGAAACTGAGAGAAGAAGAAATTGAATTCTCACTGATATATTCCATAGATTTCATCCTTTTAATAGAACGTAGTCCACAGATTGTCCACAGAATCAGATTGAACTTCACTTTATATACGTTATCGAACTACACCTATCATAAATATGGAACCTGCTCAAATAGATCTCCAGTTTCGTTGATTAGGATTTATACCATTTCCAGAACTGATCCCTGGAGCAAAGATGCATCTTCGAGGACTTCATAATTCAGTACTTTGTAATCCACTAGATGGAACACAAACCACTAGTACTACATAGAGTAATCATTTATACAGAGCATTTCCCTATACTGAAAGAATTCTCTACTAGAGCTGTTTATTATGTAATGAAAACAATGAACTCATTCTTTCGCTGTAATTTTTGGTACCAAACCTGTGCAATGAGTCTAGGACAGGGGTATTCATCTAAAAATTTGTCTAAAAGATCTGGCTACTTAAAATTCCTTGAATAAAAATTACACAACTGACATGACTGAATGGTGATAGCATTTACCTTTTCATACGTAAAAAGAAGTGATTAGCTACTGTTATTACTGTCTGTCTATAAAGAAGACAATACACAGTGGCTAAGTTTTGTTTTGTTTTGTAACGGTGCTGCTTCACGGTACCAATTTTGACTAACGTCATGGACTCTGAACAGATGAGACACCTGTTTGGAGCTTTTTTTGGCGTATAAACGCAAATTTGCAAGCAGCTCTGTAAACCGTCTCCTTTGTAAATCTAGAGTCTGTAGCCTGGTAGCTAGTTTCTGTTCAAGTGAGCTGCCTTCAGTTAAATAATTTGCATAAAGTGTGTGATCAGAAAAGCTGAAACAGTAAGAGTCGCTGGACCACTGATTGCATAGCTGCAGTATTTTTTTTTTCCATCTGATGAGTAAAAGACTTGTCAGCCATTTTATGTTGCCTGGTCTATAATTTCACGTATTCAGGGATATCAAAACTTAAAAATTCATTGGTGGGACAAATCAAATGATGAACAACAAATGGCCACCGACTTCTGCCATTTCCAGTATATTTGTATTTTGAACATCTGCCAGTATCGTATCTAATCTTAACTCTGTCCATCTAATGATAAATTGCTTGAAGAAATAGTTACAGATCTGAAAGGAAACATAAAGTCAGTCACGAAATGTACTCGTTGAATTTGAAATGTTATATGCACATGTAATATTCCAGTATTAAAGGATGATTCTTAGGTTGGTATTTGCAATTTAAAAAGTGACATTTTGATGATGCCTTGAAAAGTCATGCCAAGATTCGGTAACATCATTTGAAATCTTCACTTTACATATCACCTTATTTCCTAGAATGAATGACCGGGTAGATCATAACATTTCATCATTGTCCTAATCATATAATTATTCCTTAAAATGGGTGTAGTATATGCAAAATAATGTAATAAGACACTGATGATAGGATACTAATGTTCTTCCATCAGATCCGCCATGCTGACCATTCCCCCAACTCCCCCACCACCCCCCGTATCCATTGTCTTTTGTTCCCTTTTGAATCTTGCTCATGGCCAATTTATTCTTAGACTTTTTCTCTTTCCCACATATCCCCTTATCTCCTCCCTGCTGTCTATTTACGTCTCTGTCCATCTCTTTCTCAGCAAGACAATGAGGTCAGAAGGATGCTGCACTGTGACATGTTGCTGAGCACAGAGTCTCTTCCCATAATGTCTAACAAGGTTTGAGAAACCTGTAGAGGGATCGTGGTCCACACGACCATTTGTTTTGTGCATGTAGACTTCCCTATTCAATTCAGACCACAGGTTTTCAGTATGGTTCAAATCCAGAGACATTGCAAAACATTGCTTTGGTGTTTCTTTATACACAATAACTCTTTAAGGATTTTGTGTTACCTGGGGAAGAGATGGCACCAGGATGAAGGCAAGCCAGTGGAGGAAACGTGATGCTCTGGGAAATTTTCAGCTGGGAAATCTTTTGTCCGGGCATTCATGTGGATGTTACGTTGACACGTACCACCTATTTAAACATTGTTGCAAATGAAGTACAACCCTTCATAGCGATGGTATTCCATAATGGCAGTGGCGTCTTTCAGTAGGATATGGTTCAGAAATGGGATCTGAATCCAATCAAGCATCTGTGTGATGACCATGGAGGTTCCACCTTGAAAATTACAGAATTTAATGGATGGGTTAGAGCTGTTTTGGTGGCCTACACAATATTTGGCATGTGGGTTTTAAATGTTATGGTTGACCAGTGTATGTCTGTATTGCTTCAAGGACTTAATAATTCTTGAGCATCTTCGGTCTATTTCATCAAGATAAAATGAATGAGAAATTCATGCCATTTCATTTCCTTTTTTTTCACTCTCTATATGTGTTCAGCAGCTAATCATCCACACAGTCACACCATCTTTCTCACCTCGTTCACCATGATGACTGCCTACGCCTCCAACACCTTCACCCATGTCCTGACACAACAGCACTTTCAATCTTATCCCAGCTCTTGACGCATAACAAACAAGTGAAATTGTATAAAGATCAGCTTTACCGTTTAAATGGAAATTTCCTTTGTGCGTTATTTTAAAGTAAAGTAGCAATTCAGCAGTTTATTTCATTCATTCCTGCTTTCAAATATGTCATCAGGGCTTCATAACAACGCAGCAAACATACTGAGTTGTCAATATAAAACACGAAATTAAATGTCTTGAACGTTCTATATACTTTTTCAAGTGGCAAAGAAAGGCTGTGGGCCTGTAATTGAGCTTGATGTTGACAGATGTTTAGCAGCTTAGCATCACAGAAAGCCAGAGATGAGGCACACATGATGAAATAAGTTGTAACAGCATCCAAGTGAGGGAATCTCCTGAAGGCCAGCGGCTCATGTTTATTCAGTATCAACATAATGATGTTACTGGTTTGATAAGAATAATTAAATATGGAAAAGGATGCATAATTGGGAGTATATCTGACCTTTGAACACCAGACACTTCACTCCTCTGTATGCATTATTAAATTAGATCCAGTGCATGTCTTTAATGACCGCTGCTGAATCAGTTTGCTGCTGCTCACATTAATGCCTGTCCAAAATGCTAAAGAATGCTGAGCTTGACTGCCCTTGTTTTAAATTGTAATACACGTTTGTGTTATTAACGTAATCCACTTTTCTCTAGTGTTTTATTTTTCCAGTATGACCCAGGTGGAGTACTGTGAATAAGCTTTGGGTCAAGCTCTCTTAGTGCACGCTTTGGTAACCGATGTGACCGAGGTCACTCATGCACACCTTGAACTAATCGTCCAGCCGTACACAAAAATCACATACATTTCACATGTAATAGCATGTTTTTTTGCTGTTGTTGTTTTTTACATGTGATTGTGAGTAATGAGATTATATTTGCCATCCCAAAACATTTGAAAGTGCATTTTAACATGTTATGCCCATGTTCGAACTTGAATGAAATGAATGAAATACCACATAAAATGTCCCACATAAATCATGTGGGGGGGAATTCCTTTTTATAAATAAATGAATTGTATAATAATCACGTGAAAAAAATACTTTTGTGAAATGAATTTAATCATGTAAAAACAAGCAAATCATGTGAACGTAAATGAGTTATGTGAACGTAAATGAGTCACATGAACATAAATGAATCCTGGGAAAATAAGTGAATCCGGTGTCCCATAAAGGAATCATGGGAAAATAAATGATTCATATGGAAACGAATGCATCTTGTGAAGAGAATCACGTGTGAAAGTAAAGGAATCAGATGTAAAATAATCATGTGAAAAAAAATTACACATGAAATTGATTGAATCATGCAAAAACAAACAAATATTGCAAAATCTATTAATCATGTGAACATAAATGAATCATAAGGAAACAAATGAATCATGTGAACATAAATGAATCATAAGGAAACAAGTGAATCATAAGGAAACAAATGAATCGTGAAAAGAATCATGTTAGAATAATGAATCATGAAAAGTCTACATGAGGGAATATATGAATCACGAGTGACGTGATAGGGGCATTTTTGATGGTCTCTCTCATCTTCTGCAGACTTTTGCAAAGCAGATACATGTTTGTTTCCTACACAGACTTTAAACGGTTGTGCTCGAATCCCTTGCTGGCTGAGTTTTTCCTTGATTCCCTCATGTACGCCACCACATTGCTTAAAGAAATGCTCAAGCCGGAGTAAGTACATCGAAGGAAAAAGAGTGTGTTACACCCACTCTCTGGCCACTTCACTGACTTTAGTTTCACACCAGATTGATTTTGAAATTGCTCGGAAGCATAGCGTCTCTCTGCACTCCGGATCGTCTGACTTTCAGCCTGCACTTTTCTATCCATTAGGTACAGAGTGCTAAGCCAAAGCTAAAAAACCCCAGACAGGCTGTGTTTAGAGTTTGTGAGGTATTTCATCCTACATGACATTCGGTTTCCTTTTACCTGCATTTTTTCCCCCCTTCATTCCATGAATTGTTGGTATTTACCCAGTTCTAGATGCTCACCACGATAATATACAGAATAAACGACAATATTTTGATCTAAATCTGATGTGAATATTCATTTCCATGCTAATCTCATCCTCCTTATTATCAGCAGCCAGTCTGGGAATGATACCAAGGAAATATTCATAATGAATCATGATTCAGATTTTCATCTTCTTTGAATTCATTATTTCATGTAAGTGCTAGCATTATCAGATCTTTTTTCTCTCTCTTTTGTTTTTTTTGCTTCTCCTTTCATCTCCCTAATAATACTTATTCAAATCGTTTAATCTATTCAGTGCTTTATTTTCCCACACATTAAAAAGCATAAATATGCAAAGCTGCTTTTAATCCCATGCAGTAAAATGGTGTTGGTTTTAACACTTATCTCAGAATTTGAAAATGTATGCAGGATAAGGAAGCATTTGTTTCGGCCTTTAATAAACCTTATGCAACAGCACTGGGACTTTCTCAATTCTGATTGGTTTATATTAATGTGCTAGTTTTAATATGTATGGTGTATGGTGGACTCTCGACGTAACCGAAGACTAATAATAACAAAGAAAAACGTAACCGTTCACAGTTGTTATAATGTAAGTGCTAATTAACTTGTTCTGCAAACATTCCTCGATGGGCCGTAACTATAAACGGATCAGAAGTATGTCATTCATTAATAATGAAAAATTTTAATAGTTGGGATAAAAACGGAGGAATAAAACACTTTGGGATGTGAGGTCATTGCGAAATAATCAACTTTGGGGTGGGACGAGTAACTTTTTCTTGATTTTTAAGGTTGAGGTTTGAGGATTTATGCGTCATCACGGCATGTTTACACGTTTTTGCACCAGCTCCAGCTTGCTGAAGTTCCTGAACCTCTGAATATCAACACCGGGTGTGCTAAATCTAGGGTACAAACTTCACAGGACATAGATTTCTCTTACGGATTAAAGATGCATAAGAAACTGCACACTACAGCATATTATGTCACATGGTTCATGTCAAGCTGCAGCAGCTGCAAGATCATTATAACGGATGTGTGAGCTCTCTGTGCGAGTGGAGTGTGAGTCTGTGCTTATGGAGACCTAACATCTTGCCCCACTTAATTCCATCCCATTGAAGCACCTGATCCATTGATTCGAGCACTTCAGCAGAATCTGAATATTAGCACCAGGTGCCGAGAACTTCAGGAGGTCTAGATCTACATGTGTAAGCCACAAGCTATCTCTACAGCCATGTACGATCATACCAAATAACAGATTTAAGCGTTATTTGTGAGTTTCTGCCCTTAGTTTCAGTAAAGAAAAATCTTCCAGGAATTTTTTAGGTGTATTAGATTAGGATGGGACTCTCAAAATCTCCAAGCTATGGTATTAGGTGCACGACCAAAACTATCTATTACTCATGGTGGTCCATTCATAGGTACCCAAGGCAATGGCTTGTATTACTGCACATTATTATAACCTACTATGATTCACCTGTTCAAGGCCTTACATTAAGCAGGAGGTGTAAAGGGGTAGGTAGCGTACTATACGTAATATATTAGAATGCAGGTTTGGATGTGGGCTTAGGCATGTCTTAGATCCAGGTATTCAACTGTTCTTCTGAGCCAGATGTCTATCTCTTGTACTTTTCACCACTATACATAGACAAGACTTGTCTACTTTCACAGTTTTATGATGCTCTGTGATGGACTGGCGTCCATTCCAGGGTGTGTTCCTGGCCTCATGATCAGTGTCCCTGGTTGTAGACCCTAGATCCATTGCACAACGATGTGATGTTTAATGATGATGGGACTTGGGGCAAAAGGCATGGGACATCTTGGATTGGGTGCCAACCTATTGCAGGGCACAGTTGCACACACACACACACACACACACACACACACACACGCGCGCACTCCACAATTTAGAGATGCCAATAAGAAATGTCTTTGGACTAGGGGAGGAAACCACCAAAGCACTGGGAGAACATGCAAGCTCCATGCACACAGGGTGGAGGTGGGAATCAAACCCCTTACACTGGAGGTGCAAGACAAATGTGCTAACCACTAAGAAACTTTTTTCTTTTCTTTTCTTTTTTTTTAAATTCCAGCAGCTATATCTTGCTGTGGTAAGTAGAAACCAGCCAGTCATGCTCATGCAACTTACAGCACCGCCTGCAATTCCACACCAACCCGAGTGCCCAGTCGTTTTCGTGCCACACGCGCTCACATCACAGCCGAACACGTCAGTCCATTGACACTGCTAAACAAATCTGTCCCATTTCCTTGCATCACTTTCTCATTTCCCCCGAGAGTTCTGCCTTTCTTCCTTTCTGTATTCACAGAGCCTCATTAGCTTATCGCAGTGGAAGAGCGGTGCATGTGTTTGAAAGGATCCTACAGGTACCACAGAATAAAAGAGCGCTGAATAATTCATGAGGATGAGTAAGCCGTCTCTAAACAATGTTAAGAAGCTCAATGGCAGAAGCACAGTCTGTTCTGACCTCACCTTGCTCCAGAATTCATGGATATATGAATAGTTGTGCTTCGTATTATCTAATGGCTTTGATATGGGACAGGGTGTATTCCTGCTTTTCACCACGGGGTATTTGTGGAGAGATCTTCCATTTCATGGCAGTATACATGGCAAAGAAACTTACATCAAGGAGGAAAAAGCTCCGAATAGCCAAGCCAAGGGAGTCAGAGACAACCAGACACTGCTGACACCACGTACACACAGACAGTCTGCATCTCTGATAGTCTTGTTGCCAAGAAGAAATTTAACACAGTCTGTATGAGAACACTTTGACGTGATAAAGACTTTGGGCGAGATTATATAGATCCTCAAGTGTTTTATTCCCCCTATACTGTAGCACAGTACAACCCATGAAAAAAAAACCCTCCACAAGTAACTTGTAATTTTATGTTTCAAACAGAAATGGCGATAGAGAGGCAAAAAGTTCAGTACCGCAGCTTTACATTTTAGCAGCTATAAATAGTTGTTCCCGCACAAGTGTCTCTTTTAAAGTTAAGAAGACAAAAAAATGTGTTATTGAAATACTGCGAAGTGCAACCTTCTATGAGGATTTGAAAAGCTTTATGTGATTGTTCTCCAAAACCATGACACTGGAGACTCCTTCCAAACATGCTAGTCCTTGTGTTAGTTGTTACTGTTTAAAAACAAACAACATATTAGAAGGAGAGCATATAACATAAAGCTGGGATTTGTATACAGTCAGAGCTGCTCTTAAAGAATTCTTCCTAATTTAGTCATGGCTAATTCCCACCCATCATATGTACTGTGCTCTATGACAGCTGCCACTCAGGGAGAACAAAGTCTATAACATGCTTCCTTCAAGACACGTAAAGCCAGCAGACTGCATCTTTTCGAACTGCCCATAACACGCTCAGAGGAAAGCACTATCCGCCTTCTTCCATATACATGAGCTCATGAATGGCTAGTGTTGCTGTGATTGATAGGGGAGAGAAAGTATGTCATGCCTCCCTTCCCGAGAGCAAGGCCAATTTTGCTCTCTTGGACGAGCCACGGATGACTGTGGCATTGACGAGATTTGAACTTGATTGGGGAAGACTTTTCTGTTGTACCCTACTGTTATAGAAAATGAATCAATATCTGCTGACCAATCAGATTTGAGAAGTTACTAACATTATGGTATAAGCCACCAATATCATTCCTTTTTCTTCTGTAATAAAATACTGAAGACTTTATATTGCTTGCCATCTTGGTGTTATCCATTTGGAATGGGTTTTTAGAGATTAACTTAGAGGCAAAGTAATGAATAGTGTGATTACATTTTCCAGAACATAATAAGCAAAGTAGTTCCATTTTCAGGCACATAATTAGTCATTTATAATGACTTTTTTTTTTTAGAAACTTCTCCAACCTTACTGGCATCCACAGAAACCGCAAAAAACAAAAAGATTTTATTCATGAGACACTACTTTTTGTACGAGCTACATTTATAAAAACGATAATGAGACAATGACAAAAAACCTCATAAAAAAACAATATGATTATTTGGCTGGAGATAAGAGGAGATTTTACAGCACGTCGTAGCAAACATGACAAACCGTTCGACTGAACAGTCTGCGATGCGTCTGAGCCTCCATGGCACAATGAAAAATAAATAAACAAACAAACAAACAAATAAATAAATAAAAAGCCAGCACTTCATTTTAAACTTTAATACACAGCATCCTGAAGGAAAATCATCACTTCCGTTATATCACATTAGCAACTGTAATCTTGATCAGAAAATCATTAACCACAGAAAACAATAAGAAAGTGATCTCCTCGGCTGTATAGCACATGCAAATGGGGTTTTATTACAGCTTAATGTCTGCGGCGCTTCTGAAAAATAAACAAAGCTCATGGCTTACGTCTGGCTGGGGAAACCATGCAGGGGTTTTGTTTTTTTTATTGTCAATCCTCAAGCTAGTTGATAAAGATTCTTATTTTTTAAAAATTATTTTAAAAAAATGAGAACAGTGGTAGCTCTAGCAACAACAGCATGCTGCATGTCTGTTGCAAAACAACCACCCACCGTTGTAATGGATACAGACCTCAGTGCCTGGTTGGGGTTCAGCACAAAAAAGCATTCATTAATGGTGCAAACACAGAGTTATGTCTGTTATTAGATTAGCCAGGATGCTGTTGGGTTCCTGTGTGTAGAGTATCATGACCCTGTGTTAAGGTGCTGGTGAGCAGGCGGATGGGAAAGAGGAGGGGTGTGAGCTTCTTGCTGGGTGAATAATGTACACCTCTCAACAATAACATAAGCACAGCACAAATAAAAGCTTCTTTTTTTTTCTTTTTTTTTTAAATAATAAAACACTGTATAAAACTGCCACAATAAAATTATAACATTTATAACCTAGTAGGCAGAAATTCTGCCAAAAACAGGCAGAAATGTCTTTTTTTTTGTCCTCTGGTGAAAAGAATTAAATATGATTATTGTGAAGTTTGTATTCATATTTAAACCTTATCCAAATGGTAATTTGGATAAAATCCTTAATGGTAATTAACATGGTTTGGCTCGCCTCACTTTGTTAGTGGCTTTGTTAGTGTTAGTCAAAAGTCAATATTTAACCTTCTATTCAGAGTTGAGTTACGCAGGTGTTTAAGTGAATTGTCTGAGAATCTGAGAGTCCATGCCTCCGAGGTTGTCCTCGAGGATGCCATCGTTTCTCTTGGCTTGATCTATATCCAGCTCGTTTTCACCACTGAGTAGCAGGAGCATGTAAAGAAGGACTTTCGCTTAATTACTGAGGCCATTAATGCAGCCGTGTTGAAATTAAAGTGGAGTAAGAAAATGAACTCAATTTATTTTGCGACGTCAGAAAATAAAAACCCTAAACAAAAAAAGCAAAAAATATTAAACAGCACATTTTGGAAACTTACTAGCCATCACTAACTGAAATTTGTATTCTTGCATGTTTTACTACTATATAAATGATTAATTGTGGCCGTGTCTGTGTATAAAAAATAATCAGTCACATGCAGGCACAAGGAGAGCACGGTGGTTTAGTGGTTAGTACGTTTTCCTCGCACTTCTGGGGTTGGGTGTTTAAATCCCGCCTCCACCCTGTGTGTGCAGAGTTTGCAAGTTCTCTCGGCATGCTTAAGGGGTTACCTCCACGTACTCTGGTTTCCTCCCACAGTTCAAAGACATGCAATGTAGGCTGATTGGAATTCCCAAATCTTCTGTAGTGCATAAATGATGTTCCCAACGATGGGTTGGGACCCTGTCCAGATTGTCCTACGCTTTGTACGCTGAGTCCCCTAGGATCGGCTCCAGGTCCCCCCGTGACTCTGTGTAGGATAAGCGGTACAGAAAATGGATGGATGGATGGACGGATCGATGCATGCTCAAAACAGCTATAAACAGTTTACAGATTGGCAGATTACACTTGAGTCTTAGCTAACCATGCACTCTGATGAATTCCAGATTGATTTTTTATTAGATAAATAGAATATCTATTAGTTTACTCATTTATTAGTAGATAGAATTTTCCTTTGAGTTACACTCAGCGATGATTATTTTTCAGTAACAACAAATCCTGAAGTGTTTTATTCCTCTTATATGACATGAGCTTTCAAAATATTTTTAAAATTATTTTTAAAAGTATTAATGAATAGCACACCCTACTTAAAAAAAACACAATTACTTGTTGAATTGAATGTTTTGGCACATGCGCTGTTATTATAGAAATTATAACATATTAGGACAAGCAAATAAATTTCAACCTGTGACTTGAATGACAGCAAGTAGTACTGTTAGAGCTGCTGTTCTAGGAAATTAATCAACACCTTCTGGCTAATACGATTCAAGAATTCAACAAAACCCAGATATCTTAGTCACTTTTAAACAAGTTATAGGACTTTCGGATATTTCAACTGAGGCATGAATAGTACATGCTGTAAGAATAGTACATGCAGTAGAATTGTATGAATACTCTCTCTCTCTCTCTCTCTCTCTCTCTCTCTCTCTCGCTCACTCACTGTCTCTTTTCTTTGCTTTTGATACATCTCCTGTGGTAGAAAGAATATTAATTATATATACATTCACCAGGTAAATCTGCAGAAACACTCTCTCTCTCATTTTTTTTTTTTTTTTTCTCTCTCTCTCTCTCTCTCTCTCTCTCTCTCTCTCACTCTCTCTCTCTCTCTCTCTCACACACACACACACACACACACACACAAGTAAATGCATTCAAATGGACAGCAAGTACCACAGCTAATGCATTATTCATCACTGGAGACCATCGTATCGTATCAGCATAAATCCAATGCACACAGCAGCCGAGACTGACAGAAAGAATCAGGGGTGGCAACATTTCTTCACCATAGACCTGACTGGACAAACATTCACAATAGGACATTTACTACCATATATATATATATATATATATACATACATTTATATTTATAAAGGTGCATCTCAAATAATCTGAATATGGTGGAAAACCATATTTCCGTAATTTAATTAAAAAAGGTGGAACTTTAATATATTCTGGATTCAATATTAGGACATCGATTTTCTAATACATAATATTGGAGTTTGTCGACAAAACAGATCATTAGTTTGTAAATTCTGCTTTTAGGACTAAATGCATGCAAATGAGCCAGAAAAATCTCAAGCGTGATTAACATTAAAACATGATTATCAAGAGTAACGTGAAATTTTATTCATGAAAAATACGTCTCAGAGGAGTACATCCCACGTCCTGCTTTAAGTTTCTTCACTTGAAATAACAAAGCATTGATTACTTCCAGGACGCCTCTGCAGAGACTCAAACCTTCAGCCGTTAACCACGAACTTAATTTCCCCTGACTCTATTTGACTCAACTGAACTCCGTAATAGAATAATCATTCAGGGAAAGCAATAGCATACAATACGATAGCACCTGATTTATGTAGATAGGGGGAAATGTACAGAATAACAAATCACCACAAATCAATACTTCTTCTAACTGATCACCTTTTCCATCCTGGTAGGAGTGGTCTCTTCTGAGATGGCTCCGCCCACATCCACAGAACACCAGAACTCACATTCATGATATACTCCTCCAGCACTAAATGATTACCATTCTAGTGTCTTAACCACTCTAGTGTCTTAATGCTTTTATAGTAACAACTTAAACAGAGACTTGTATGGTGGAAGCTCCACATAATCTAAGACTAATAATAAATGCATTTTTTATTTATTTTTTTTAAATGCATGGATTTGTTGAACGTTTTCTGTGCGGTGATGTTTATTTATCATTCTAGTCTCTTGGCTTAAAGAAATTAATTTATCAACTTAAAAATTTTGAGGTAATTATCCATCCATCCATCTATCTTCTATACCGTGTATCCTTTTCAGGGTCACAGGGAACCTGGAGCATTGGGCACAAGGCGGGGTACACCCTGGACAGTGTGCCAGTCCATCGCAGGGCACAATCACATACACACTCACACACCCATTCATGCACTACGGACACTTTAGACACGCCAATCAGCCTACCATGCATGTCTTTGAACTGGGGAGGAAACCGGAGTACCCGGAGGAAACCCCCGCAGGACGGGTAAAAAATGCAAACTCCGCACACACACACAGGGCTACGGTGGGAATCGAACCCCGGACCCTGGAGGTGTGAGGCAAAGGTGCTAACCACCAAGCCTGAGGTAGTTAGTTTCCTCAAATGTTTTGAGTTAAATGGACTATCTAAACTATTCCTTTTTTGCTGCTAAAAATATACTGACTTTTAGTAAAGAACTTATTTTTTTTTATAACAGCAATATCCCTTCCTGTGGTAACTAATGAGGAAAAATGAATTATGTGTGGTGGACTTTTGTGTTCAGAACTGTGCACCTTGAACTAATCAGGAAGGAATAAAATCTCTCTGTACTTTTCCACCTACACTTTTACTGACTACAGTTTTAAGTAAATATAGCTCTGAATACGCTTTTGTGATTGACATATGAACATTTCAGCTTTTATTACTTTCATTGCTGGAGAGTTGTCCTGCATAAATGAGCAGGATGAATCAGTGCTGCAGGCTTTGCTTCAAATTGAACTTCATTGTATTTTATTTTATTTTTTTTACTTCTTCCACAAAAGGTCAGTGTGATCTACACTTCTGACTTTGATCTTTTCAATGAAATTGATTTCAGCCGACGCTACAAAGCCATCAGTACTGACTCAAGACTCAAGTTTTCAAGTCTGGTGAAGTGCAGTGCTTGCATTTAGGTGAAGAAGGTCTGGGAAAAACACTTCACATATTGTGTTACTATATGAAACCCTTCACATTGTGTCACTATAGGAAGTTTTGAAAACTACACACTTCCCTGAACTGAAATAAGTTGATATTTTGCCCTGAGTAAATTTATAGCATTTTGAAGAATCTCATTTAAAGATTTCATTCGGACACGTAATCATGAGCCAATCTCGGTGGAACCAAGACACATTTATAGACAGAATGACTATTTTTACCACCATGTTGGTTAAACTGATCTTTGCAGACAGCAATCTAGACAAAAAAATGTCATTTTATTGAAATATAGACTATTTATTAGAGATAGCATGATTACTCTTCGATACAATACTAAAATGTTGAGTATCAGCAGATATCAAACCCATCTGATACTGAGCCTTACTATTTATTGGAAACAATTCATTGAGACAATGAAAAAAATACGCTGCTAAAAACTCAGCCTTCACACAAAAATCACTTACATTGCTAATGTAATAAATATAATGAGTTATAAATATAATTTCTATAAGTATAAATGTAACCTATTCACACAGAGATTATTTATATGCATATATAGATTTATTTACTTAAAATTGCATGATATTTGAATTTTAATTCTGTCTACATATTACTTCTATAAAAAAATAAAATGGGTTGTTCATGAGTAAATGTATGCCAGATATAAAATTATATATATAAAAGAATATTTTAAATCATCAAGATTTTTTTTTCTCTTCTGGCCTTGCTTATTACATGTGAATACTGGACCATTTATACTGAAGTTAATGAGCAGTATAGATGATCTTCTGTGGAGCTCTATACACCAGCATGTTGGTCATTTGGTTGGGTATAAGCCTTTTTCCCCCCTCATTTGACCTTTACAGGGTCAGAAATGAAAGTGGCTGCCTTGATGTGGGTGGATTGGCACAACAGGCGGCGTGACAGACAAAATCTGTTAGTGCAGTGATATTTTCCAACCTTCGTCCTTGACCTTTTGCCTGTTTTCTATGCCTTTGGATTGCTCTAGCAGTCTGTTCTCAGGACCGTGTCTTTTTTTTGTACATAAGCTGTTCCATTTTGACTTCCACTTTTACGCACTTTTACTTTTAATGTTTTTGTGTAACAGCAGAATGTCTCAAAGTTTTTAATTACCTGATATTTAAATAAAAAGTTAAATACATTTTTGTACATTTAAATAAGCATTTCAATCCAAAATGACTAATGTACAGGAGCATAAAATGCAAGCCCACGCTTCGTATTGTGCTTGTTTTACATGGTGCTTTTATTTTATTTATTTTTTTTGCACAAATATGTAAAGTGAAAATGCCACAGAGACATATTTAAACGTCATCATGCCGTTAAACGTCATTCCAATTGTAATGTTTTTTAAAGAAAGATTAAAAGAGTTGTCGGAAGCTTAGTGGTGGGGACGTTGAACGCATGCGACTGTAGTGTAGTTTGTTTATAGTCTAACTTCTTACTTCTGTCTTCAAAATTCTTAAAAGTTGTGTTAGCTCATGAGAAAACAGCTTTTTGTTATAAAGAGGTCACAAAAAATATTTAAATTCATAATGCTTGGCTTTCATTAGGACTGTCATAATCTTTTGGCTACCCAAGTGGGACCATCCACAGTAATCTTTAGGGTATCCATGTAGGGCCATTCATAGCAATTACACATCAATCTTTAAGCTATCCTGAACACAAATTGGAAGTTTGTTCTATAGCTGGGGGGCTTTGTAGGAAAAACCTCTGTCCTCCTCTGTAATCTTAATTATTCTAGGTACTAATAAAGAGCCTGCACCTTTTGATCAAGGCAGGCATGGTAATATTCAATTCTCACCATGTCAATCAATCTCACCATGAATATACAGCATGCATACATATGAACAATCTGATATCTATTTAAATTCAATATTGTCTTATTAGGGTAAAAAAAAAAAAAACACAAACGACAACAACAACAACAACAACAAAACAATAATAAAACACCACACACATTTTTACCGCACAGAATTTTTCATCCCAGTTTTGGATCTCACAAATTGAATATACTGATTATTCAAAGCTTCTGCCCTTGAAACCTCTGTCTGCTTCTAGCTCATGTATATTTTAATCTAATATGCCAAATCAAATAGTGATGGAAAATATCATCACAAATTTCCTTCAAAAACAAATGGATTCTTGCATTATTAATTTAAAAAAAAACGCACCAGACAAACTAACTGGTCACAAGTGAAAAAGGATTTTTATTTGTTTTGTTTATTACTTATTATATCATAGCGCTCTTGAGTTCTAGAATTTGATTGGTCAGAAGGTGATTCAGCTGGAATGTCTATATTAATGCACTCTAATAATTCTAATATGTTATTGAATTATTTCCATAGTACAAAAAATTTACACCTGAACACTGAGGTGGTAACTGGGACTTTTTACTTTAAGTTTTCCTGCAACAGCACACCCCCAAGTGTGTCATTCCTTACATACAGGATTGAAAAAACATGGCCCGATTGCAATAGGATATTATTTTCTCCTCTCCAGGTGTGAGAAGATTTCATCTCTTTTTTCTATCTCTGGAGTTGGTTCACCTTTCTGTCAGATTCGTCGTTATATCCCTTGTTCTTCTGTTTTATTCTTCTAAAGTTGCTTAGAGCTATATAACTTATAATGGAGGCAAGCTGTCAAAAATAGAATAGGTTTTCTATAGTGCATGGCCAAGTAGAAAAGTTTGGCTGTGTCATTCGCATCAGGCTCGGCATCATCTGCGTGATGAACAGATCAGAGCGCAATAAAAGCCCACAGAATCATCAAGAGGCTTTCACAATACACCGCCCCCAGGCCTCATTAACCACAGTCCCTGAAAGCACTCTACAGAATAATATGCAAAGTGAGGGTTTAGGAAAGTACAAATAAGCTTGTTAAAGCGGCAAAATGTTTCTCAGCAGTTTTTCAAGTTCAGAATGTTCTAAAGCCGCACAGCTATTCGAGGAACAAAAACGAAAGGACAAACACTGATTGTATTCTTGCCATTATTATTTTTTATTCTAATTTACAACCTGCTAATGCCGAATGAATCTGTAATCTGTTATAGGAAAAGAAAAATCACCTCCCTCTTGGCCTCTCTTTAAAAACCATATAAACAGGTTCATTAAATGTTCATCATTAAAGAAAGTTCTATAGTTGTAACTGCAAAATGAAGCATTTATTCTATACCATGAATTATTCCGTAGGAGCTCGGAGTCAGTGTTCGAAAAAGTTTTTTGAAAAGCATGTTGTCTCAGAGAGATTACAGAGGATGCCCCACTCCCCCCACCTTTTGAAAACCTTGTTAACCCACAAATTATAAGACATATCCATCCATCCATCTTCTACCGCTTACTCCGTCTTCAGGGTCACGGGGGAACCTGGAGCCTATCCCAGGGAGCATCCGGCACAAGGCGGGGTATCGGAAGACTGTTACTGGATAAATATAAGAAACATTTGCAAAATTTTAGGTCATAAATATTCCAGTTTTTCAAAAAATGTAAACCACAGCAAAAGTGTCGTTTAGGTATGGAGTTATACAAGGTTTATACAACAGGTTCTGAGAGAACTGATATTTAGTATCACAGCAATGGGACTTTTAAATATTTTGTAGCAATGTATCATATGAACATAACCCATGGCACTGGTCATGCCGATGATGCCACAGCCAGAGCAAAATTGGCCATGCTCTCTGTGTGGGAGGGATGGTATTCTCTACGTTTACATGCACATCAAATTCCATTCCACCTCCAGAGTCCGGGGTTCGATTCCCGCCGGAGCCATGTGTGTGCGGAGTTTACATGTTTCCATTTCCATTTGTAATTACAATTAATTCTTGTGAAACAGCCATGAAACAAGTTAGTTCATTACAGCATTTGCTATCAATTACGTTATAGTGGCTATAAACAGCATCTCTTTTTTTTCTTAAAGTAAATGATATGAAGAAAAAAAACAACAGTGACATTTTATTTAGTTTAAATGACATTTTTTTAAAAATCGATTTATTATTAGGTTTAGATGATGTGGAGTGTCCACCTCTTAATGGTTATCACGTTCGCCATACACCTCCAGGGTCGGGGGTACAATTCCCACTGTGGCCATGTGTGTGTGGAGTTTGCATGTTCTCCCCGTGCTGTGGGGGTTTCCTCCGGGTTCTCCGGTTTCCTCCCCCACGCCAAAGACATGCATGGTAGGCTGATCGGCGTGTCTAAATTGTCCGAAGTGTATGAATGGGTGTGTGAGTGTGTATGTGATTGTGCCCTGTGATGGACTGGCACCCTGAACAAGGAATAAGCGGTAGAAGATGGATGGATGGATTTGGGTTGCAGCAATATTCCGCATACGCTTATATGCGTACAGACATTGAAATATTCCTGGATATATGGTTGTTGTGAGTATGCCTGAGTTACCATTCCTAAATACCTAGCTTACAGCTAAGTATCTGTTAGCATCCTTGTGGACTGAGCATGCGCATATATCTCCTTTAAGTGGATTTTCTGAAAAAACTGTTTAAATGCAACAAATTTCCAATTTAAACATGCATATTCCAAGTGTGGGAATCAGACTATTGCCTTAATCTAAGTCGTTCAATGTGCAAAATGCCGCGTTTACATGACTCAATACTAATTATAACATTGCCGAATTCTGATGAATAGCGGAATATTGATGTGAATGTAAACAGTCGATCACACCAACACTAGCCATTCTTGGGAGACTGTGAGCTCACTAGTGCGGATAAGAAGTGTGGACGGGATTCAGAACATAGCAGCTCATGGATTGTTGATGGAATTGGATGTTCTTCTGCACTAGTGGGTAATATTGTAGCAGGGGTAGGCGTTTCTAGAGGATCAGGACATTTAGGACAAAAACCCTTCATCAGCTGAGCAAGCAAAGTGCTTCTGAGGTTGTAAGAGGTGAAATCAGTTAATATTTGAAAAGGTTATTAATGTAATGGCTGTTCATTTAAAATTCAATTCCTTCATTCTATGGGGTTGCAAATTTCCCGGAGCGTAAATGATTTCAGTCTATTTCTTTATGCTCCCTCACTTTACTGTTCCCATAACATAACAATAACAGAGCAAACTGTGATATCGTTAACATTATGTCCATTGCAATTGAAGAGTTTTGGCACTGAAAAGCAGAAATCCGTATACACAGCTAAGTACAGTATGTTATGTATTATCTTTTCTTATTTCAAAAGAACATTTGAAGCGAGCTAAAGCATTTTATCCAGCTCAAAGTACTTGTTAAGCTTACAGATCCCCCTTCATTCATTCATTCTTCTCTTCATAGTCTTTTATCCCCTTCTTGCCTGGGAGCCAGCATGACCTGAACACAGAGGAGCATGACAGACCCATAGTGAGACAAGTAGGCCTTCCTGTGGCGCCGAAACCTGCCTATGCGATCACAGAATCGATTTCTGGACGATTTTTGTGTGTGTGTGTGTGTGTGTGTGTGTGTGTGTGTGTGTGTGCAAAATTTGTGAATCGATGGTTATGTAAGTAACTTGATTACTCATGGTCGCCCCTATGTTTGGCATTGTGCAAACTCCCTGAGGCCCATCAGCTCAGTACATCCTCTGTATTCACTGTGGTCATTCGAAAGTGTGTGGGCATGTGGGTGTAAAGAGTGGTGAAGAGCGCAGCACATAAAAAGGAGAAAAAGTAGTTGGAATGTTTTGTTTTAATTTCGTGCCAAAAATTGGTGCTTTTCATCTCACTAAAACGTGGATAGAGGAAAAGGGAAACTCAGACTGCAGGGTCATATAAAACACAAGATTGCATCTTTCAGAGTGGGTGGAGGTACAGGGGTGATATAATTCATCGTCGTGATTTAATTAACTTCGGAGCACTGAAAAAGAAAATGGTGAAATGTAAGTAAGGAATAAAATACAGTGCTGAGTTTTTTTTTCTCTCAGTGTAACTATTCTTGAATAATAAATACTATACCGTAGTGTTGTTGAATTCTCATATCTGATTGTCTGCGGAAGATTTTTGTTATAGTGCGATTCAGTATTCAAACCATAAATTTATATTAAATATGTCGTTCTACTACATAATCATTTCAATAGTAATACAATGTATCCGGAAAGTAGTAATTTTTTTTATGTTACCCCATAATTACAACATGAAAGAAGTTTGTTTAAAATCTTTGCAAATTTATATAAAATAAAAAAACAAATTTGGAATAATTTCCGGATGCACTGTAGCTCATTTGTAGGGACATGTTTAGCAAGTATGCTCTACATAATCCATGGCTAACAATAAATTAATTTAAAAAAACGTTTTGTTATTTAACAAAAAAAAACTGTATAGTAATTGATATGGCGACGTTTTCTGTAAGTAAGTTTATGTCGATAAGAGTACGTTTATTTCATGTCTGTGGAAGGAGTCTGCAGTGTTAGCACTTCATAACAGTCAGCAAGTTTTCCCCTACAGGAAAGTCTTCATATATTTGCCCTTCCTGTTTTTCTTTCTCTCACATGAGCTGTGTTTGTTTTATAAACTTCAAGTGAGAGAAATAAGAGAGGCTGATCAGGGTCTTTACATACAATCAGAGACACAATTTTCGTATTTGTGCCTCTGTACACCACCACAATGGATTGGAAATGAAGCAATCAAGATGTGATTGAAGTGTAGAGTTTCCGCTTGAATTCAAGGGGTTTAACAAAAACATTGCGTTTGTTGCAGAGTCTCTCCATTTTCACATCCTCAAATGAAATTAGACAGTTCACAATTTCATGGCCAGGTGTGACCAGTTTACTCGTTATTTCATGACAAATCAAGGAGATAAATAGTCTGGAGTTTCCAGATTCCAAGCGTTGATTTTGCATGGTAGCTGTTCATGGGAACTCTCAATATGCAATCCAATATGCAGATGATCACAGAATTCTCCCCTTGTTGAAGAAAAACCCCTTCACAACATCTAGTCAAGTCAAGAACACTCTAGATGAGGTAGGCGTATCATTGTCACAAGTCTAAATTAAAAAAAAATTTTAAGAAAAAAAAAAACGGCGGTTCCCCAAAAACAAAAAACCCCCCCCAACCCCAAAAAAAAAAAAAAAAAAAAAAAAGTTGAAAAAATACAATAAATAAAATAAATAAACCTCAAAAAAAAAAACATTTTTAAAGCCTGAACAGTTTTGAGGCAAGATTAACTTGGACCGGAATGATGAGAAGAGAAGACTTTGGAGAAGAAAAGGAAGAGCTCATGTTCCAAAGAATACAACTTCATCTGTCAAACATGGTGGAGGAAGTGTTATGGCATGGGCATGTATGGCTGCCAATGGAACTGGGCCACTGGTGTTTATTGATAGTATTCAATTCAATTCAATTTTATTTGTATAGCGCTTTTTACAATAGTCATTGTCTCAAAGCAGCTTTACAGAAATAAAAAACAGGTATGAACAGTCAGAAACATCTAAAGAGAGACAAACAGGAACAGATAAACAGAGACAAACAGGTAGAAAACAAATGGAATTTATCCCAACTGAGCAAGCCACTGAGTGGCGGCGGTGTGCAGGAAAAACTCCCTAAGATGTTTTTTGAGGAAGAAACCTTAGAGGGAACCCGACTCAGAAGGGAAACCCATCCTCATCTGGGTAACACAGAATGTGAATGTAACACAGATAATGTGAAAAATGAGAAGTATTGGCCTTAGGCGCAGCCGTAGTCCCAGCAGAAGATTTGGGCTCATCCAGAGGCAGAGGGATCTGGATCTCCAATATCTCCATAAATTTGTGTGGGGCTCGGCAAAGAGAGAGAGAGGGAGAAAACGATTAGGATTGTGAAGTAGTGCGATATAATCTAGTCAGGGTAAGCTTGAGTAAAACAAATATGTTTTAAGCCTAGATTTAAACACTGAGACTGTGTCTGAGTCCCGAACACTAATAGGAAGATTATTCCATAACTGTGGGGCTCTATAGCGAAGGCTCTTCCCCCTGCTGTAGACTTCACTATTCTAGGTAATATCAAATAGCCTGCATCTTTTGATCTGAGTAGGCGGGCGGATCATAGAAAACCAGAAGGTCGCTTAGATATTGTGGTGCAAGACCGTGTAGTGCTTTATAGGTTAATAAAATTATTTTAAAGTTAGCGAGATTTTACAGGGAGCCAATGCAGTGTGGATAAGATCGGGGTGATATGGTCGTATTTTTCTAGTTCTAGTAAGGACTCTAGCAGCTGCATTCTGGACTAACTGGAGTTTATTTATATTCTTACTGGAACATCCAGACAGTAAGGCATTACAGTAATCTAATCTAGAGGTGACGAATGCATGAACCAGTATTTCTGCATCATGTAGTGACAATATGTTTCTTATCTTAGAAATATTTCTGAGATGAAAGAACGCTATCCTAGTAATATTATCTACATGAGCATCAAATGATAGACTGGAGTCAATAATCACTCCGAGGTCTTTAACTGCTGTACTTGATGAAACAGAAAGACCATCCAGAGTTACTGTGTAGTCAGGAAGATTCCTTCTAGCTACACGTGGGCCTAATAAAAGTATTTCTGTTTTATCAGAATTAAGTAAAAGGAAGTTAGTTAACATCCAACATCTAATGTCATTTACACAGTCCTCCACTTTACTAAGCTTCTGTCTGTCCTCTGGCTTCGCTGAAACATACAGCTGTGCATCATCAGCATAACAGTGGAAGCTAATTCCATGTTTACGAATAATTTGTCCTAGGGGTAACATATATAAGGTAAAAAGCAGTGGGCCTAAAACAGAACCCTGGGGAACTCCAAAAGTAACCTCAGTACGCATGGAGAAATCACCATTTATATCTACGAATTGATAACGATCGGTCAGATAAGACCTGAGCCAGGAGAGGACTGTTCCCTTAATACCAACAACATTTTCTAATCTATCAAGGAGAATAGTGTGATCTATGGTATCAAAAGCTGCACTAAGGTCTAGTAACACAAGCAGCGAGACACAACCCTGATCAGAGGTCAGAAGAAGGTCATTTACTACTTTAACTAGTGCTGTCTCTGTGCTGTGATGAGGTCTAAATCCTGACTGATATATTTCATGAATGTTGTTCCTTTCTAAGTATGAGCATAACTGTTTTGCTACTACCTTTTCTAGAATCTTAGAGATGACTGCTGCTAGAAGTAGCAGGATGAATTCTGAAGTGTATAGTGCCATTCTTTCTGCTCAGATTCAGCTAAATGCTACAAAACTGATAGGAAAATGCTTCACGGTACAGATGGATAATGACCCAAAACATACAGACTACGTATTTGATTTAGCATTAGTACAAATACAGCATAAATACAGTGATTGCTTGGTTTGCACCTGGCATTAGGTTTATTGTATACTTTCAGCTGATTTTCTGTATTTCAGATAGAGCCACCTTTCTCGCACCTCTTCATTTCACCTTCCCCTGTCAACCGTCATAGGGCAAGAGCGAGAGATGAGTTCCGTGAAGGTCAGCGTGAGATTCTGATCTAACTGAAACAGATAAGAAAGAGACTTCATTTGAGAGAAATGACATTTTGTGTGTATATAAATCTGAAGAGAAAGAAAGTCCACTGTCACTTTAGCCTTTGCGTGTGAACTGTATTTATTGCGCTGTATTTGTTTATTTTTACTCTGTTCTTTCATTTTTCCAGCCGGAAAGTTGTGCCGTGCAAACTGGAGAGCGCGTGTGCATTCTTTGAATTTGTTTTTTGCTACTTTTTGCCAACATTGGAGGATAGGTCTCTGTATTTCTACTGCACATGGGTTGAAGTGCTTGAGTGTAATGGATGGGAAAGCGGCATCAAGCTGGTGAATTTTAATCACCTCTGTTGCTACCTCAGCAGTAATGAGATGGTGCATAACTGTCACTTCTTTGCGTCGTTCCTTCAGAATGATGGCTGCTTCGAAACGCCCTCTCAGCAGCTGTTTCCTTGGCTTTCATGCCAAAAAAGTTAGAAATATCTCAACGTCTTAATGGTCAGATTGTAAAAAAGCTTAATGAGAAAGAAATGGGTTTATTTTACCAAGAGAAAGGAACAGAATTAGTTAAATTTTCTTCGCCCACATGCTGTATGTAATATTCTGAAATAATATGATGATGTTAGTCGATGGCCAATCATCTGTCAGAGACAATGCATGCTTATATAATTGGTCGATACACGTGTCAGGATGACATGCAAGCGGTTCAGAGTGCAGCAGTAAATACCATGATGTCGCTGAGAGAGCACGTATGATATATATGCAAGTGAGTTGATATATTAAAGTTTTGTGAGTATTCGGAGTGTGATACATTTCATTCAAGACCACAAACATTTCACTCTAACATGCTGAAATGTATTTGCATGTGTTGTGTTATGTAATCACTATTTTTTAAAGAACAGTGAGTTCTTACCTGTCATTTTATTTCTGGAGTTTGTTTGGAAGTGTCATTAAAAGGCAACACATGCCTCTTTTCTCCTCACACACATGACAGCCGAGGAACAAATCATTCATATTTGTTAGCTATAGGTGGAGGCATTAAAGGTGACTGCCAACAAAAGATTTTATTTCTTCAGCTGTAATGGAAAAATGGTATAAAAAAAAAGCAAGCCATGTCAGACTGAAGAGAAGCACTAAGCCTAGCATAGCGCTTGTTTTATATATATATATATATATATATATATATATATATATATATATATATATATATATATATATATAAAACACTCACATGCAATGAAAGAAACAGAAAAGGAAAGATATTTGGGATGACGGTGTTGTTAATCCAGATGACGCCAACGCCTGCGATGACTTTGGATGATACCAACGTCTAATTATCACAATCACAAGCTCTACACGTATACAATCATTGGGATAACTGTGTTGTTATAAGTTGGTTTGTATAACTGTGTTGATATAAGATAGTTGAGATAACTGTGTTGATATAAGATGGTTGAGAAAACTGTGTTGATATAAGATGGTTGAGATAACTGTGTTGATATAAGATAGTTGAGATAACTGTGTTGATATAAGATGGTTCGGGTAACTGTGTTATAAGATGGTTGAGATAACTGTGTTGATATAAGATGGTTGAGATAACTGTGTTGATATAAGATGGTTGAGATAACTGTGTTGATATAAGATGGTTGAGATAACTGTGTTGATATAAGATGGTTCGGGTAACTGTGTTATAAGATGGTTGAGATAACTGTGTTGATATAAGATGGTTGAGAAAACTGTGTTGATATAAGATGGTTGAGATAACTGTGTTGATATAAGATGGTTGAGAAAACTGTGTTGATATAAGATGGTTGAGATAACTGTGTTGATATAAGATAGTTGAGATAACTGTGTTGATATAAGATGGTTGAGATAACTGTGTTGATATAAGATGGTTGAGATAACTGTGTTGATATAAGATGGTTGAGATAACTGTGTTGATATAAGATGGTTGAGATAACTGTGTTGATATAAGATAGTTGAGATAACTGTGTTGATATAAGATGGTTCGGGTAACTGTGTTATAAGATGGTTGGGATAACTGTGTTGATATAAGATGGTTGAGATAACTGTGTTGATATAAGATGGTTGAGATAACTGTGTTGATATAAGATGGTTGAGATAACTGTGTTGATATAAGATGGTTGAGATAACTGTGTTGATATAAGATGGTTGAGATAACTGTGTTGATATAAGATGGTTGAGATAACTGTGTTGATATAAGATAGTTGAGATAACTGTGTTGATATAAGATGGTTCGGGTAACTGTGTTATAAGATGGTTGGGATAACTGTGTTGATATAAGATGGTTGAGATAACTGTGTTGATATAAGATGGTTGAGATAACTGTGTTGATATAAGATAGTTGAGATAACTGTGTTGATATAAGATGGTTCGGGTAACTGTGTTATAAGATGGTTGGGATAACTGTGTTGATATAAGATGGTTGGGATAACTGTGTTGATATAAGATGGTTGAGATAACTGTGTTGATATAAGATGGTTCGGGTAACTGTGTTATAAGATGGTTGGGATAACTGTGTTGATATAAGATGGTTGGGATAACTGTGTTGATATAAGATGGTTGGGGAAACTGTGTTGATATAAGATGGTTGGGGAAACTGTGTTGATATAAGATGGTTGGGGAAACTGTGTTGATATAAGATGGTTGGGGAAACTGTGTTGATATAAGATAGTTGGGGAAACTGTGTTGATATAAGATGGTTGGGGAAACTGTGTTGATATAAGATGGTTGGGGAAACTGTGTTGATATAAGATAGTTGGGGAAACTGTGTTGATATAAGATGGTTGGGGAAACTGTGTTGATATATGGTGGTTGAATAACTTTTGTTATACAATGGTTGAGATAACTGTGTTTTACGATGGTTGGGATAACTGTGGTGACTGTGTTGACTACCAAAATAAGACAGAGCAGACGCAAGATTGACAGACACAGTGTAGTTGAATCTCTATAGAAGAATAAAAGCCTTTTAAGATTCCATTCTGTACTTTATGGCTTAAAATGATCAAACCATGAAGTATAGCATTAACAAATCATAAGTAATAAGGGGAAAAATCATTTGGGTGCCGGGGTGGTGTGATCTGACGCGGAGATACTCTTCCCACCATGAGGTTGAGGATTTTCTTGAAACAGCACATTCTGAAGAATTTTATTGCTCTCGCACCATGGCAAAAAGATTTATTTATTTTTATTTACTAAAGAATGATGTCATTTTATTCATTTGAAGTTACATTTAATGTTGAGGAACATCTTGTGGAGACAAATTCGTTATCGCTTATGTTAATGCAGCTATAAACAGACGTTCCTTATTGTCCCTCTAAAAATAAATAAGAAAAAAAAAAAAAACGATTTTCAACTTGTTACTGAGAAACCACAGAGCGCAAACTGACAGTGGGGACTCCTTCCGTAAAAATCTCCTTACAGAAGACTTCACCATATCAACAATTATATGTTTTAATCCACAATACAACCATACAATGATAACAGCTGATTAAAGGTGCACTACATAAGATTAGTCGCTTTTATTTTAAAATCAGGTCTGAACTAATTAGGTCGGTTTGACATTCAAATGATTCCCGCCCATGTTCACGAAGATCTGCCCCCAGTGTCTATGGTGGCCAGAAGAATAAAGTATTTATCAAATAACTGACAGGAGATGTATCCAATGAAAAAGAAGCATTTTGGACTGGAAGTCAGTTTTCCAAACGGGTTTTCTCTGTGACTTAATACACTTTGGTTAAGGCAACGGCTTAATGCGTTGTTTTTATCATGGTCAACATAATTTGTGCAAGTAAGGAGTAAAAAAAATTAACTATTGCAACTTTAATATAAAGATTTATCTTTAAGAGGCGGAACTATTGTCAAGCTGTTGTTATATTAAAAAAAATGTATCAGACCAATCAAATTTGAGAATGAATTTATTTTGTGAATAACGTATATATAAAGTCAAGGGTGGCACCTCTAGTTTTTTGTCTAATAGAAGAGGTACATATTTGTCTATAAAAACATGCAGACTATGTATTTTGCTATTAGTTCTGTATGTAGCCAGGGTCTGAAAGCATACTTAAACTTTTACAGCTCATAGGCGATCCCCTTTGGGAGAAATGTTCCACCCTGCAGCTGAGCTGCAAGTTTTGATTGGTTTTTCAACCGAGTCAGATCTGTCTGTTATTGCCTGAAGTGCTGGTCGCCGCCCCAGTAGTTTGAAAAGTGCTGGGTCAGATGCCAGCTCACCCCTGATGCTCCGGCGGCCCTGAAGTAACTTTAAATTTATTATTTGACATTTGTTGAAATGTTAATGAAATGCAACTGTATTGACCGATCTTTATTCAACCCACGATGAAAATAAGTTCACATAAATTAGAAAAATAAAAATAACAGCATACTGAGAACTTCCTGAACTTCCTGAACTGTAAAAACTTTGTCTTCAGCCTGTAGAGAAATGCAGTTCTGAATTTCGCCAGGCTTCGTTTCACTCACTGATGCTGTGAACATTATAACACTGATGGTGTATTAATGCTGGAGTTCATGGTTTACACATATTAACTCCTGTGTTAAATCAGGCCAGTTAAGGGGAACTTTAATGTACAGCTTTAGCACAGTTACTAAAGTGATATACACTCCCAGTCAAAGGTTTAGAGCAATCTCACTCTTTTTCATCATTTTTACCTCTTTTTTTTTCTTTTAGGATTTGAGAAGACACTGTAAAATAGCACATATGCAAATATATAAACATGACCAGAAAAATTGTGAAGCAAATCAAAATGCGACGTTTTATCATGTGATATTTGAAATTCTTAACTGTATTCCTGATGAAGTTTTACACACTCTTGGCATTTTCTCGACCAGCTCTATTTTCGGAAAAATCCCCAAATACACTGAGATCCTCTAAACTTTTGAATGCTCAGATACGTTCAGATTCATAATTTGCACACAGGCATTAACTTCTCTAGTGACATTTGTCTTTGAAGCAAATTTTTAATCATGAACCTTTATCTATCCATCCATTTTCTGTACCGTTTATCCTACACAGGGTCGTGGCAAGCCTGGAGCCTATCCCTGGGGACTTGGGGTACCAATCCATCGCATGGAATGAACCTTTATCAAAATGACAATTATATATTCAATTTATACTACTTTACAGACTTTTGACTGGTAGTGTGATCTCTAGTTCAATACAATGCAGAAGTCACAACGCTCTCAATTCCAAACATACAAATGGATGTATTATACATTTGTTCAAACTGAATGAGTGATACTAATTTCTGTACAATATCATAATCATTTGTTTTTGTTTTTTTTCTGACACAGAACACCTTATGCGCCTGTCTGTCTGGCGAGACGGTGATGATTTATCACTTTTGAATTACACACCATCAGCTAGTGCAGGCAGCCTCCATAGAAAAGTAATTACTCCTCACATAACAAATATGTGGCTGTCACCGAAGTGAGCCTTCAGGAATTACGATAAGAGAGCTGGAGCTGGAGCTGGTTCTAACACTGGGAAGATTATTGCATGATTTCTGTCCAGGAGTCGTTCTGGACCTGGCAGCCAATACACAGTTATATCCTCGACTTATAGTATATATTTGGCTTGGAAAACATTGAGCTTGTGTGTGCATGGTAAAGAAATGAGTTTCACTCATCCTTACGTTGAATTTGTTCTTCTTAATAAATACACTCTGAAAGAGGATAATCTGATTTAATGATAGCAGAAAAGAGACGTTATTTCCAATTGCACCATTTCCCACGATCCCGGCTTGTGCTATACATTAAACCGAAAAAGATTCAGTGTTGTTCCTAGTAGAAATCAAATTAGCGTCTGGCATCTGATGAGATTCAGAACCGTGTTTGGGTATTTAATGAGACGCCTTAATGAAAATGAATATCTGCTGTTGCCGCGTCTATGAGACGAACGGCGCTGCCGTGTGACTGTAAACAAGACGATCGCTGGAGGAACCAGATTCAGAAATGATTCACAACATGCAGTCGGTTTCTTTTTTCCTGTGATTAGACAAAAACAAAAATAGTAACGGCTTTATTTGCGGTATATCTGTCATGTTATTATAGATATATTTCACAAAGATATTTAATTAAAGGAACCAACAGCTACAAAGCATGAACAGCCAATCAGAGAACTCCTTCATGTGAAATTTACACACATTTCGCCACTTCATTTGATTTTTTTTCTTCTTCAAATGATCTGTTTATTTTCACGCCGATTTGTTTCATATAATTCATTCATTTTCATGTGATTTTAAAGGCAGCGTTCATTTTTCACGTCATTCTTTTTACAAGGTCCAGTTATTTTCAGATGATTCATTTATTTTCAGATGTGATTCTTTTTTCTTGATTCGTTTACTTCCCATATGATTCTTTCACATGGTTAATTTTTTTCTCCCCACAAGGAATTTTTCATGTCATTTAAAAACAACAACAGCAACAACAACATGATTCTTTCATTTTTACAAGCATTTCTTCACATATCCACTGAGCTGAAATGCACTAAAGACACGCTACTCACTTAATCATATGATGAAATTTTTCGGTAAAGGTACTTTCCATTGGTGTTCAGTGCTAATTAACAAGCTCGACTGCCTAAGAGGGGTGACGCTGCTGGCGAAACACACTGGTATCTGATGGCTTGTTGTGTCAGGATCTTTTACCTGGAGCACTTCAGGAGGCTTAGCAGCACTCAGACCAGCAATCCTAAGCTGTACGAAGCTTGGCTTCTCTGGCTGAGAGATGCATAATGATTGACATGATAAAAAACCTTGCCAACAGCTTTGAATCTCTGGCAGAGAGGAGCTCTGTCATCAAAGACGTCTTTCCCGCAAGGACACAGCACAGAGATGGCTAATACTATAAACACTTCAAAACACAAGCCTTTGGCATGAATGCTTATAAAAAATATATATATAAGTGGTTAGTGGCTCCTAAGACAGGAAGTAGTCAGATGTTAAAAGAGTAAGTAATGCTTTTTATCTTTGTCTTTTATCATTGTGCTCCCTAAAAGTTTCTATAATGCTCTCTCTCTCTCTCTCTCTCTCTCTCTCTCTCTGTGTGTGTGTGTGTGTGTGTGTGTGTGTGTGTGTTCTTTTCTCATTCAAATATGCGCAGCTTAGAGTCACTTGTGCAATATGGATGTAAATGAGATTATCGCTCATTGTAATGTGAAAGGTGTTGCACTTGATAATGCTACTGAGTTATGTAATGGGTCCTCCCCAGCCACAGTTCTGTCCAAGGTTTTAGATACTTTCAAAGTACTGAATTCATTTCAATTCAGTTCAATTCCACACTATTCAGCTCGCTTTGAACAGTAGATATTGTCACAGAGCAGCTTGACAGATTTCCAGACATAGATGTAGATGCCTGATGCACAAGCCAGAGAGAAACGTGATGAGATAAACCTCCCTGAGATGTCAAGAGGAAGGTGGGTGACCACTCACTCCAATACACACACACACACACACACACACACACACACACACATTCCACATCTGATTAGTTGAATAGTTGACTGAATAGTTGAGTAGCTTCTGTGATTATAAAAGAAGGTAGACTGGGTTATTTCTTGCTTTTCACCTCGCAAACACATCAAATTTCAACTCGATAACAAGCTCTGACTCAACGTCCAGCAGTGACAGCATATTGAGTCTTCTATTTCAGTTCCATTTTAGTTTGGTCATGGCCTTAATCAGTCTGTACAGGATTTCACAGAGATTTTTTTGGTCGTTGCGGCCACAAATACTTGATTTTTCTGCGGCTTTCTTTCTAAATTTGCGATGCAACTTGGAGAGTTTTGGAAACTTGGAAAACGACATTGTTTTGTACAGTCTTTCGCAGTGATGTTTGTTGGTCAATGAGACCTTTTAGCTGTGCTAAATGTTATATGCATGTGATAACGAAATCCTGGGAAACAGTGAAAACCGGGAGGGACTAGTTTATACCCTAAAAGGTCCGGTAGTGATCTGTTCCTGATGGAAGATACCAAAACCAAAACAGAGGTAAATAAATTTGCATCAGACTAGCAAGCTATCCTCCGGATCAAAAACGCTGTAACTTCAGCCAAGATCCATCATGATTGCTCCAGCAATACTTGCAATGTCCTGGATATTAGAGATCACTATTTCAAGCATATGCATACTTTCCTTACAAAGGATCAGAAGGCTGCAACTATAGTTTTTTATAGTCGCAGGTTTTCTGCGAGAAGTACTTCATCAACTATGGGCTTCTAAAACATGTACACTTTGACCTACTTAGAGTTTTTGAAATCTACCTCATTCACAAAGTTGTTGTACAGTATATGATGGGAAACTGATGTCATGTGACCATTCATACAGTATCCATTCATGAAAGGGTGGCTGTGGCACAGGTGGTAGAGCAGGTTCTCCACTAATCGCAAGGTTGATGATTCAACCCACATGTCCACATGCAGAAGTGTCCTTGGGCAAGACACTGAACCCCAAGTTGCATGCGTATATGTGTGCGTGAAGGTGTGAATGAGAAACCATGTAAAGAGCTTTGTAGAACCGCTAAGGTTAAAAGGTGCCATATATGTATGGCCAATCACAGGGTCAGGAAAATGTTGATGCATCAAGGTCTTCCTGTGTTGAATTTTGTATGGTGAAACACCATTGTAAACATTAGATTTGTTAGCATGAAACATAATACGTTAAGATTCAACTTAACTATGGTCATGAGTTGTGGGTAATAAACGAAAGAATACCTGTTTACAAATACAGGACGAGGAAACAAGGTTCCTTCATAGGGTTCCTGGGCTTAATCTTGCTGATAGGGTGAGGAGCCTGACAGTCCAGGGAAGCCTCTGAGTAGAGAAATAAGAGGAGCCGGTTGAGGAGGTTTGGGCAACCCAATAGGATGCCCTCTGAACAGCTCATGGTATATGGATATCCCACTGGATGCAGACCCTAGGGTAGACCCAGGACTCGCTAAAGAGATTATATCCTACAGATGGCTTGGAAACCTCTGGGGATCCACCAGGAGGAGCTGCAATCCGGGGCTGGCGATAACGAATTCTTCTCCAGGAAAATGAAGGGATGAATTTATCTTACTGGCCAGATAGAGCTAGGTACAGATGGATAGCAGGAAAGGCATTCCTGGATTCCTGCACATGTAATTTGTCCACCTTCTGTTGAACACAACTCATCTTCATTAAATGCAATTTTTTTCTCTGTGCATTTTGTTTCTATAGAACTCTTATATATTGCTTTGCTTGTATCTCTTTGGATACAAGCATCAGCTAAATGAATAAAATGTAAATGTAAAAGGAAGGAAATTTGACCATGAGGGTAATCCATCCATCCATCTTCTACCACTTACTCCTTTTTCAGGGTCGCGGGGGAACCTGGAGTCTATCCCAGGGAGCATCGGGCACAAGGCGGGGTACACCCTGGACAGGGTGCCAGTCCATGATGGTAATTCAAGTACTAAACAGCGTTTTAGTTGCAAGAGTTATATATGTATAAGTCCTTTAAGAGAACTACATACAGTGCCATAAAGAGTTAAGATTGCAAAAATCCGTGATTAAACATGTTCAGGTAACTGTTTTCATGAGCTGGTTTATATCCGATCAAACTTGACACTAAACGTTTAGAGTGCACTTACATTCTCCTCAATCATGTTATGTCAGTACGTCTCGAGATATGTTATCTCCCTGCTGATAAACTGCTCCAAATGTGCCAAGATAAAATCCATGTACATGACACATGCTGGCAAATAAATGTGGTTGTTACTGCCAGTGCAGAAACACTCAAGAGACCATCCTGAATAATCAAATTACAGAGTCGCCAGCATGTCATTATTCATAATTTGAAGGGCCAAGCTTTTGCACAACTTAATGTTCCGTTCCCTTCTCTTTCCCTTGATGAGGGACTTCATTCACCTCATCAAGGACTTGAACTGAAATTGCTGATGAACTGAATTAGGTATATTGGGATATGGAACAGATTTACAGTAGATGTGCGGTATATGTAGCACATGTCACCTTACATTACAGTGAAAGTATGCTTCTTCTGCAGCAGCTCAGCTTTTACTTATTGGCCCAACACCACTAAGTGAAGTGTGCTGCTTTTCTGCATGCTCTAACAGTAAACAACAACTTGTTTATTGATGTCAGGAGCTGGATGAAAATCAGTAGCGGAATAGAAATTACATTTTTATATTAGCTCCCTTTACTACCGCTAATATCTGTGTTTCTGGCCCTTGCAGTCTTTGTTTTTTTTTTGTTTTTGTTTTTTGTTTATTACACATCAATCTCTTAGCTTCCTGGATTAACAATGATTGGCACCATTTCTTCCATTTTTATTAGGCAGATTCTCTCCTCTGTGAAAGGGCATCGCATCAACAAAAGCGAACTCACATCTACACGTAGACGAAACCAAATTATAAGAATATGTCAGTTTTAGAATCCCTACTGGAGTCATACATCGATTACGACACATAAACAATTTATTTGGCTTCTGCAAAACGTGACCACTCAAGGTTCGTTCAGTATCTTTCCTTTCCTTTCCTTTCTTTTAATTATTCCGTACCCATAGTGTGTCCCAGTTGACTCAAGTATGACTCACTAACTCATCTTCTCGCTCGTTAAAACTTATTCATCTGAATATTCCATCCATTGTGGATTTCTTTACTCAGTTACACAAGGAGCTGCAGTGAGTTGCAGTAGTAAATAATTACTAACACTGATTATCAGTCTATAGGGGGTCTCACAGTTTTTAATAGGAAAAAAAATTATCAAACATCCAAGGAAATCTTGTAGGGTATAATTCTAAAAAAAAGACTATATTACACTGGACTTACACAAGCCTTCATCAGCGTGTAAGGAGGTGTTATGTGATTAGCACATTGTTAAAAGAGTCAATGGTAAAAATTCTAACTTACTGAAGATTTTTAAAAAGAAATTGTAGCAAACGTAAACTAAAGTGAAAACTACAAAAATAATTCTGGCATGAAGAGGAAACCGGGTAAGCACAATATAATCACAGATATTCACAATAAATAAATTTAAAAAAGAAAAGAAAAAAAGCACTATTTACCAAAAAAATGAGGGAAATCAGTTCCTCTATTTATATATGGATATTAAATGACAATATTAGAATATTATATTAGAAATTGTTTTTTCTAATATATCACTACCTCTGAACAATCTTGGTGTGTGTTCTATTACAAATACTTTCAGCAAGTTTTTCACTTGCATAATTTGCTTCCTTATAAAGCAGTGCCACAGGATATTGGACATTACCAGTCCTAATAGTGTTTTTATGCTCTGCCACTCTAGCTTTTATTTTCCACTAAATCTCTGACTTCATCCATTTTTAGAATTATGCCTAGGAGCACCAAATTTACAACCAGGTGCCAGTCAGGTCTACACTATGGCCTGATGACCATGAGCCAGTCAGGTCTACACTATGGCCTGATGACCATGAGCCAGTCAGGTCTACACTATGGCCTGATGACCATGAGCCAGTCAGGTCTACACTATGGCCTGATCAGCATGAGCAGGTCAGGTCTACACTATGGCCTGATCAGCATGAGCCAGTCTGGTCTACACTATGATTACAACACCAAGAGCAAGAACAGTCTACCCAATGACCTAAACACGAAGAGCCAGACTGGTCTGTACCATGGCTCAAAAACTAGGAGCCAGTCAGTTCTACATCATAGCCAGTCAGGTCTACACCATGACCCAAACACCAGGAGTCAGTCAAGTATACACCAAGAACCAAACACATCAGGTTTACACCATGATCCAAACACCAGGAGTCCTCCTGATGTTCTGCAGGTAGGGTGTGGTTTGAAATATTTTCGCTCAGGTTATATAAATCCTTTTTAGTTATAATTATACCCCAAAAGAAATCCTTAGCTCCTCACATTTGTATATTCTCAGTCATTCTGAAAGGCATAATGTAGGCAGTACGAATGCTCAGAATCAGGAATGCCTAAATAATTACTGTATTCTACAACATATAACAATTCCCAAATACCTTAAATATCTGACTCAGTCGTCTCCATCGGCCTGGCATTTATAATTTGCGCTTGAATTTAATCCAATCACAAAGTCCATCACATGAAGGTTAAGGGTAGAGGTAAAGTGCTCACAGAGTGGTACCCAAGAGTGACTCTCTGGAAGTCTGGGTTCATCACTGGGTTACCGCTGAGGAACTGTTATAGTAAACAGTACAAAACTATTCAACTAGACAGCATAGCATACAATCAGGTTCTTAAAGCTACAATACACTAACATAAATACCATTAACTTTAATAGTAACTAATAGAAAACTGGCATGAAAGGCAAATGACTGTTTCTGCATTGGGTATACTGATGATATAACCACCCACAGAGGCCGTTATATTCAGACCTTCAGCTTAACCAAAGAAGCCCAATTATTCACTTAATGCCAAGGTTAAATTTAAGTAGTGAGGCTATTAGAGGGGTTTAAGTCTGTTGGGGACTTGGTGTGTTATGGAATGAGTCTGTGTATGAGAGCAAAAGAATGTGTGTGTGTGTGTGTGTGTGTGTGTGTGTGAGGCTGACAGCCTCTGCAGTCCTCCTCTTGTACATAATGTCAGTCTCTTTAATTGAAAAAGCCAGCAGGGATCTAAATGTCAGCCTTATCCGAGAGATTGCCATTTAGCATCATGATGGATTTGGTATGTGTGTGTGTGAGTGTGTGTGTGAGTGTGTGTGTGAGTGTGTGTGTGTGTGTGTGTGTGTGTGTGTGTGTGTGTGTGAGTGTGTGTGAGTGTGTGTGTGTGTGTGTAATGGAGTTTAGAATTTTTTTTGTGAGATTATTACATCCTAATTTTGTATCAGTGTTGCGTAATCTAATTGTAATTTATTTTTTGCAGTAGCACAATCCTAATTTTACACTACGTTTCGAATTACCATCCTCTGCCAACAATTTTGTTATTAAGATTAACAAGTCTCATTATTTTTTTTTAAATTTCCAGTCAGCCTATTCCAGTTCAGCTATCACCGAACACCCCCCCCTCTCTCTCTCTCTCTCTCTCTCTTTCTCTCTCTCTCTCTCTCTCTCTCTCTTTCTCTCTCTCTCTCTCTCTCTCTCTCTCGATTTCGACTAAACCATCATTATATACAAAGGAGGGGGGACCAACCAATTCCATTTGTAAAAGCTTAAAGCTGGTCACAATTTTTCAAGCAAACGTCAGTGAAATATGGAAGATTCACCTTCTTTACAGAGGTGCGTAACCTTGATGAACGGATTCGTCCTCCTCCTGTGTTTGGACCGTGTGTGTGTGTTTCCTCTCTCCTCCTGTTAGCTGCAGGGAGTCAGGATGCCTGGATGGGAGCTTGAACAAACCAGTGAGAGACATAAAGAGGAACTGAGGGAGAGATAGAAAGAGAGAGAGAGAGAGAGCATGCACACACACACAGACACACACTCACAGCTTCAGGAGCACATTCTTACACGCCACAAAGCAGTTGCTTGGACGACCGAAGACAGAACGAAAGACGGGATTCACAACACAGAGGAGAGGAAAAGGAAGAAGAGCGAGAGTGGGGGGAATAAATATCTCCAGGTTCTGGGTTTTTAAAAGTGTTTGTTTCGAGACAGGATTGTGTGAAGATCATCTTCTTAAAGATTAAAATATTCCTTTCTTTTAGAGAGATCTTGTGGGGAGATTACTACAAAGCAAGCAACTCCTCCAGCAGGTAAGAAGAGTTCTCCTCTCATTCATCCACTGCGCATTCACGTCTTCTTACAAAACTTTGGGTCTCGATTGCGTGCTATTCCAGTGAGAAAGGAATGAGTTGAGTTGAGAGAAAGGGGGTTTTGACAGGAGGAGAGAGCAAAAGCACAATAAGGAGAAAAATAATGCACCTAAAAAAAGAGAAAGAGAGAGAGAGGGGGAGAGAGAAAGAGCGAGACCGGTCTCCGAAGACAAAACAAGTTCCCATTTTTCTCTTTTTCTCACACACAGAGGCATGCCTGATCCACAGGTATCCATGGAAATACTTTCATACGTCTGATTTCAAATGCTCTAGAGTTCTACAAAACAGAATAAGTCAGGCAGGTTGTTCCACCATTTCAGAACCACAGAAGAGTCCAGTTTTAGACTTAGTACTACCAGCTGGTATCACCAGGTACAATTCTCAGACTGTACTGATCATGAGGGAAAATAAATAAGTGAGGTGCTGTTGGTTAATCAATTTGCAAGCATATAGAACTTCATGAAGCCAGTAGAGGCTGAGATAATGAGAGGGGGCGTAACATCCACAGACTTTTTGGATTATCGACTGGCACAGGGTAGCAATAAAGGAACAATGGAACTGATTCAAGGGCTCAGAGTAGCCAATTTGGCCAAAGAAGACCCTAAAGACCCTAGAAATATAAAATTATCTAGGGGGGAAACAAAAAGCTGAGCCAGAAGACCACTCCTTATGGAAAAATCCAACACATTTCACATCATATGTTTTTTTTCCCACACAATACGTGATACATGAATGTGAACGTGCTTATCAACATGCAATGCCCTGAAACAGCAGGGGAACCAAATGAAACATACGTGACATCAGGTAAATAAATACAATTACACGTGGAATGTAAACATGTGAAAATAAGTGAATTGTGTTTAAGTAAATCACATGAAAATGAATCAATTGCAAGTAAACAAATGATATAAAAATGTGTGAAAATAAAGATTTTCATGTGTAAAAAAAAAAAATTTGCTGAAAAAGTCACGTGGAAAAAATATGTAACATGTGAAGTGTTTAAAAACACATGTAAAAAGGGTCACGTTAGGCTATGAAAGGAAGCTATCATTGCTACTGATACCCTGTGCACTGGTTCAATGGTGCCTGTAGGTAGAGTCACAGATCTCATGCTTGGAGGTGGCGAGAGGCTGGACGGGGAATTGGGTCACTCCATGAAGACTGTAGCCAAACTGTGACATGAGGGTAAAATCCCACCCATACGCTGACATTACCATAAAACATAATGGCATATGGGTCAAAGATAACATGTCCACTCAAACATGAGTTATGAGGCATCACATTTACTGTGTTGCACATGAAAATAACAATGAGTTTCCATCCATCAATCCATTTTCCATACCACTTCTCCTACACAGGGAAGTCTGGAGCCTATCCCAGGGGACTTGGGCACTTGGGACACCCAGAAAGGGTTGCAATCCATCACAAGGCACAATCGCACACACACTCACACACTATACTGTCAATTTAGAGATGCCAATCAGCCTTCAAAACATGTCATTGGACTGGGGGAGGAAACCAGAGCACTTAGAGGAAACCCCTGACTCACAGGGAGGGCATGCAAGCTCTGTGCACACTGTGCGGAGATGGGAATCGAACCCCCCAACCCCGGAGATGTGAGCAAAACATGCTAACCACTAAGCTACCATGCCCCCTTAACAATGAATTTTAACAGAAGTTTGAAAATGATCAACAATATGGACCATTCTAAAGATCTCTTTAGTCTATTTTTGATCCAATCAAAAAGAAGGATTCAAAACACTGAAGTCAAGATTTTCTTGGGTACAGAATGCATCACTAGAAAGTTACGGTAAGACCATATTAGTTATTGCAGTTGCAATATATATTAATCGAGTGACTTCACTATACCCTGCATGAAACCTTGCGAGTGTAACATGGTGTAACTTACCTCAACACGAACATCACAGATTGTCAAAAATGCTTGCGTTGAATGATTATTGGAAGGACATGTGTATGTACATACAGGTGATACACATCATGCCTGTATGTGGGGTCTGGTTGGAAATTCGAAGCTTGAGAATAAGACTGTTTTGAGTGTAACACTCCCAAAACCGGACACAATAAAAATACGAACTTTAAAAATTTTGATTTTATATCATAAATTGTGCTGTGAAATGACCCCTAACAACTATTAAATACCCTCTGTACTAAAATAGGAAGACTTTTATTACAGGAAATGATAGGAATTAAAGCACAAACTAATTACTTTATTATGTATGATAAGGAATGTCACAATTTTTGGACACTAATTAATGGAAGAATTTAGAAAGGCATTATATTTTCACAGTACTTAGGAACAGGACGACACTGAAATTATATTATGTTTATCTCAAGGTGTAACACCTTACATTAATCATGATATTTAATTATATTCACTGCATTGTTTCATTTTATTGCCAGTGATTTATATATATTTGAATGGCTGAGGTTTTCATGGAGTGACCCAGTTGCTCTGCATATTCTGACAGATATACAGTAGTCTGATCTGACGTTGTGCGGACAAAATCAATGTCATGTGGTCTGCAAAGTCAAACTAGCCATCGATTGGTGCTGGTGGACCGTGATGTAGTGGTGATAATGAGTCAAGCTTGATGGAGATATTGTGTTGAACTGAGAGACTTACTGGAAAAGGACTTTGAGATGGCAATTTCAAAAGACCTTAATTTTGTTGGCACAGAGGTCATAAGAGAAATGGAGAGACTGGAGGACTGTTCAGCCACAATGTGGTGTCAGATGAGAGATGGAGGGAGACCAAGCACGGAGCTGACTTTGAAAGCACAGTAAGAGAGGGGCCAAAGCACTGATCTGAATAGGACAGCACAGTAAGAGAGGGGCCCAAGCACTGATCTGAATAGGACAACACAGTAAGAGAGGGGCCCAAGCACTGATCTGAATAGGACAACACAGTAAGAGAGGGGCCAAGCACTGATCTGAATAGGACAGCACAGTAAGAGAGGGGGCCAAGCACTGATCTGAATAGGACAGCACAGTAAGAGAGGGGCCCGAGCACTGATCTGAATAGGACAGCACAGTAAGAGAGGGGGCCAAGCACTGATCTGAATAGGACAGCACAGTAAGAGAGGGGCCCAAGCACTGATCTGAATAGGACAGCACAGTAAGAGAGGGGCCCAAGCACTGATCTGAATAGGACAACACAGTAAAGAGAGGGCCAAGCACTGATCTGAATAGGACAGCACAGTAAGAGAGGGGCCCAAGCACTGATCTGAATAGGACAGCACAGTAAGAGAGGGGCCCAAGCACTGATCTGAATAGGACAGCACAGTAAGAGAGGGGCCCAAGCACTGATCTGACTTTGACAGTACAGTAAGAGAGGGGCCCAAGCACTGATCTGATTTTGACAGTACAGTAAGAGAGGGGCCAAGCACTGATCTGAATAGGACAGCACAGTAAGAGAGGGGGCCAAGCACTGATCTGAATAGGACAGCACAGTAAGAGAGGGGGCCCAAGCACTGATCTGAATAGGACAGCACAGTAAGAGAGGGGGCCAAGCACTGATCTGAATAGGACAGCACAGTAAGAGAGGGGCCCAAGCACTGATCTGAATAGGACAGCACAGTAAGAGAGGGGGCCAAGCACTGATCTGAATAGGACAGCACAGTAAGAGAGGGGCCCAAGCACTGATCTGAATAGGACAGCACAGTAAGAGAGGGGCCCAAGCACTGATCTGAATAGGACAGCACAGTAAGAGAGGGGGCCAAGCACTGATCTGAATAGGACAGCACAGTAAGAGAGGGGCCCAAGCACTGATCTGACTTTGACAGTACAGTAAGAGAGGGGCCCAAGCACTGATCTGACTTTGACAGTACAGTAAGAGAGGGGGCCCAAGCACTGATCTGACTTTGACAGTACAGTTAGAGAGGGGGCAAGCACTGATCTGAATAGGACAGTACAGTAAGAGAGGGGCCCAAGCACTGATCTGAATAGGACAGCACAGTAAGAGAGGGGCCCAAGCACTGATCTGAATAGGACAGCACAGTAAGAGAGGGGGCCAAGCACTGATCTGAATAGGACAGCACAGTAAGAGAGGGGGCCAAGCACTGATCTGAATAGGACAGCACAGTAAGAGAGGGGCCCAAGCACTGATCTGAATAGGACAGCACAGTAAGAGAGGGGCCAAGCACTGATCTGAATAGGACAGCACAGTAAGAGAGGGGCCCAAGCACTGATCTGAATAGGACAGCACAGTAAGAGAGGGGGCCAAGCACTGATCTGAATAGGACAGTACAGTAAGAGAGGGGGCCAAGCACTGATCTGAATAGGACAGTACAGTAAGAGAGGGGGCCAAGCACTGATCTGAATAGGACAGCACAGTAAGAGAGGGGCCCAAGCACTGATCTGACTTTGACAGTACAGTAAGAGAGGGGCCCAAGCACTGATCTGAATAGGACAGCACAGTAAGAGAGGGGGCCAAGCACTGATCTGAATAGGACAGCACAGTAAGAGAGGGGCCCAAGCACTGATCTGACTTTGACAGTACAGTAAGAGAGGGGCCCAAGCACTGATCTGACTTTGACAGTACAGTAAGAGAGGGGCCCAAGCACTGATCTGACTTTGACAGTACAGTAAGAGAGGGGGCCAAGCACTGATCTGAATAGGACAGTACAGTAAGAGAGGGGCCCAAGCACTGATCTGAATAGGACAGCACAGTAAGAGAGGGGCCCAAGCACTGATCTGACTTTGACAGTACAGTAAGAGAGGGGCCCAAGCACTGATCTGACTTTGACAGTACAGTAAGAGAGGGGGCCAAGCACTGATCTGAATAGGACAGTACAGTAAGAGAGGGGCCCAAGCACTGATCTGAATAGGACAGTACAGTAAGAGAGAGGGCCAAGCACTAGTTGGACTGGATCTAGTTGGACTGTTCACACAAAGTTATCCAGTACCATTCTTTTTGAGAGATAGTCCCCATAAGAGTGCTGATCTAATGGAGTAGTCAGCAGAACTCAATATTTTAGTGCACAGGTTCCCAACCTTGGTCCTTTTACTCTGTTCACCTTCTCCTTGATCCGACAATTTGATGTACACTAAAAATTGAAACCTAGGAGTGCATAACAGACAGGTAACAAAAAAATACATTACCGGGATACTTTTTACAGCACCTCATTGGTGTAGCCTTTAAGAATTCATGAAAGTAGAAGTAAACTCCCAGACATGTTTACAAATTTATGGGATGCTGCAGAAGCAGATCATTTGTTTTAGCAGTTGTAATTTTGGAAGGAGGGTGAGAAATAAATCAGAAAGAAACCATATCAGTGCTCATCTTACGACTCATAATCTGATCATACTGAACATCCTTTCAACACATTTAGTACTGTCTGTCTTTACAGTCCTACACCTGTATACTATAATGATCTATAATCCATCTATCATCCAGAAGAAGTTGGGTTCCTCTTAAAGTTTCTTTGTCATGTTTTATTGGGGAGGTTTTCCTAGCCTTTGTTGAGAGTGGCTTGTTCATTAGAGATCTAAATCTACATCCAGATTTCTGTAAAGCTGCTTTGTGACAGTATATATTGTTAAAAGTGCTATACACATAAAACTGAATTGAATTGAGTAGGGTTTTTTGAATCAGTGCCTTTTGCTCTCAACAGCTCTGATCTTGACCCTTAGACAGCATAATAATGCCAGGGCAAGACAAACTGCATTTTCTGTCTTATTACCTTCAAACGAGAGAAAAAGAGAAGCTGGAAAGAGTGAGCGAATGCTTTTTTTTTTTTTTGTTTTTTAAATATGTAACTATAAGTGAATAAGAAGTATGACATAATGCTTTAATTACTATGTTGAAAATTAATCAAGATTAGGATGGTAATTATTTTCCTATAGCAGTACAATCTGTCATATTTTATTCCTTACTTGGTAATGCCTTCATTATTATTCTAAAATTGTAGAAAATAGTAAAAAAAAATTTTAAGAAAACCCTTCTATGAGTAAATGTGTCTCAAGTAATATTGTATATTGATGCACTTATGTTTCATTTATATTTACATTTATTCATTTAGCAGACGCTTTTATCCAAAGCGACTTACAAACGAGGAAATACAAGCAAAGCCATATATCAAGTGGAGAATAATACAAGTAGTGCTACCGTACAAGATTTATTAATTGAGCTCTAGAAAAGCAAAGTGCACAGAGTAGAGATGTAAGAGCCAGAGCAAGTTTTTATTTATTTATTTATTTAAAATGTATTTTTATTACATAGAAGAATAATGTGGGGTTGGAGTTTTAGGGGTTAGTTAGGTGTTCACAGAAGAGCTGGGTCTTTAGTTGTTGTTTTTTTTTAAGATGGTGACAGATTCTGTGGTCCAGATTGAGATTAGAAGTTCATTCCACTACTGAGGAAAAGTTAGTGTGAAGGTTCTGGAAAGGGAGCTTGAGCCACGATGAGAGGGTGCTGTTCCAGACAAGACCTTGTATGTGAGTATCAAGGCCTTGAATTTGATATGGGCAACTACAGGAAGCCAGTGGAGGGAGATGAAGAGGGGTGTGACACAGGTCCTTTTGGGCTGGTTGAAGACCAGGCGTGCTGCTGCATTCTGAATCAACATTAAATTCAGCTATTTTGCTGTTCTCTGGGTTGTTGGGTTGCAGAAATTTCCAAAGGTAATCAAGGGGTTTTCATTCAGAAGGGATTCATATCATTGTGTTTCACTGCTTTATTGACAAATGTTTGTGGACACCTGACCACCACACCCATATTTAGTTCTTATCCAAACTGTTGCCATAAAGTTGGAAGCACACAATTGTATAGAATGTCTTTGTATGATGTAGCTTTAAGATTTCCCTTCACTGGAACTATGACATGGACGGCCAAGGTTGGTGTAAAATAAGTTCTGCGTGTCCTGCACAGAGTCCTGACCTCAACCTCTCTGCACCACAGACCTCCTCACCTAACATCAGTACCTGACCTCACTAATGCTCTTGTGGCTGAACAAACAAATCCCCATAGCCACGCTATAAAAATCTAGTGGAAAGCCTTCTCAGAAGAGTGGAGGTTATTATAACAGCAAAAGGGGGACCAACTCTGTGTTAATGCCCCAGGTTTTGACCACATATGTATTGGTTATATTGTGTACATTTCATCACCAATAAAAAATTCTGCACTTGCTTCTCATTCTTAAAAATATAACATCTAAACAAAAAGCTGAATGATCTTCGTTAAATGCGAATTATGCCATTTTCAATGAAAAACATCCATTTTTGGTTTATCAGTATTTTGTGTCATGTTTGGCTAAATATGTGCTAAAATGAGAGAGAAAACCAAGAGACAGTTAAAACCAAGGCTTGCATATGTAAACCTCCATTTATAATCCAAACATTTTCAGAGCTGTGAAGGTGCAGCTTAGCCTCACGATAAACAACGGCTCACAAAAAACAACGTTTTTTTTTTTGTTTAACGCTAAGTACACGCAACAAATTCCTTAATTACTCATGCCATACAGTAATTGAAACGTTGATTGACAGAGCTGATTTTAGTCACGCAACTGGAGATCCACTGCTTATGAATGAAGCATGGTGAGTGGCTACAAGCTCTCCACTGAGGCACATAAATAAATGCTCCTCAGAAAGATTAAAGATTTACACCAAATTGAATACCAAGTGAGACAAGAGGGCAAAAACAAGGAGGACACGATCCATATTAGCTGTGAAGGACGGAAAAAGGAAGGGGGGTAAGAGAGGGGAAGGGGGTGAAAGAGGGAGAGGAAGGGAGGAGAGGAGGGATTTAACTATTTTTAGCAGCCGTCTGATGGGAAGGCAACGGTGCCTCCACGGAGCTGCACTGACATGCAATACGTTGCACACAGTTTCACACTCAGGCACACAGAATCCTTTACAAAGGTTGTAATGTCTGAAATTATAGTGGCGTTTCGGGAAATATATTAAAGTTTAACAGCAAGGAATGCTGACAGAAGGTGTTCGTCTGAACGTTTGCCATCTTCTTCTCCTCTGTTTTATAATGGGATCATTATGTGTTTTTAAAAAATGTACCAGTATCTAAATTGGCCATCTGTTGCTTCTCATCTCAATCCACAAAGAAAGGCAACTTTACTATCATCCCATCCTTATAAATATATATAATGGTGCGTGTGTGTGTGTGTGTGTAAAAGACTAGACAAAACAAGCAGAAAAAACAAGACTACAGTTTACAATGCTATTACTATCTAGGATTGTAATACACAGTAGTAGGGGTATAACCCTGGCGTCCTGGTGAAATTCCCTCATTGGCCCTTCTCTATCATGGCCCCCTAATAATCTCCATCTCTGAATTGGCTACATCACTCTCTCCTCTCCACTAATAGCTGGGATGTGGTGGGAGTTCTGGAGAACTATGGCTGCTATCGTATCATCCAGGTGGATGCTACACACTAGTGATGGTTGATGAGATTCCCCCTACCCCATACCATATAAAGCGCTTTGAGTTTCTAGAAAAAAAAAGTGCTATAAAAATGTAAGGAATTATTAGTAGTAAATCTATCTATCCATCCATCTATCCATTTTCCATACCAGCCTGGAGACAAACTAGGGACAATTTGGAAAGGCCAATCATCCTACAATCATGTCTTTGGACTGAAGGAGGAAACCCCTAAAGCATGGGGAGAACATGCAAACTCCATGCACAAACGGTTTAGGCAGGATTCAAACTCCCAACCCCGGAGATGCGAGGCAAACATGCTAGTTATTCATATATAACCAACGAAATTGCTCTGGGATTCTGTTAGTTACAGAGAAAAACAAAATCATGTGCCTTATAGCAAGATTTCATATCCAAAAGGATATAACATTAGTGTATGCCACTTGAAACATTAGACACTTAAATCCAAAGACCTTTCAGGCATTCAGCTTGCCCAGGGTGTCCTGACATATTCTCATAATAACACCAAAGCAGTTCTGAAAGTCTACAACAAGGCTTCTAATTAATGTGTACTTGTGCAGGCTAATAGTCACACACACAGTAATTAAAGGAGCCCAAGCATTTGTTCATTAAGTTGATTTCCTCCTGTGTACCTCAAACTTGTGCTGGAAATTAGCATAAAAAGCTTTAGCTTCAGGATATTGTTCATAATGGCCCAATGAGGCACAATAGAAAGAACAGCCAAGAACAACATCCCGTCGCTCTCGTCTTTCCCCCAGACTTGTAGCCTGAAATTGCTTTCGTCTTTAAATTCATTTCTGCTGAATATTGACAATTTGGCGCCCGCGGCTGCAGTTTCTTCATAACATTTTTTTGTGCTTGATAGAAAGTGGGCAAAGAAACAACAACCCTCAAGCTTTTGACGATAATAATGGCTGGTTTTCATTATAACTATAAGAGTGAAAAGCTTTTTATGTTGAAAGTTGACTAAATTATGCTTTCTAATTGGTGGTAAAGTCTACTGCTTTTTATAGAAGCAGAATTAAAACAGAAAGAGGCCACTTTAATTACAATTTCAACATGAATGGATAAATAATCAATTCAGCGTATGTTGTTGAAGAAGCCTGGGACAACTTCCTCAGTTTTTGTGGATTATTTATTTGTGTACAAGCACTATGGTGTTTGTCTCAGGCTATTGACTATTAATAACACCGTTATAACAGGTATAAAACTATAAACACAGAATACTTACACTCAAAATAGCTTTTAATATTCGCTTTACAAATTTTATTATTTACATAAAATTTTGGTTTGTCTGTTTTCATTTATATCTATGCATTTCAATCAAATTGGACTTATGAATTAACACAATATTAGGGTTTATACATCAGTTTCTCATACTGCTGGTATAGTACGTAAGATGTTTATGTATCGACAACCCTAGTACAGTGTAATACATAAACAACAATTACCACTACTACTACTACTACTCTGCAACCCCCCACCACACCACCCCCCCACACACAACTAACCCACACCACTACCACCCACCCCCCCACACCCCACACAACACACGCCACCCAGCCACCTAAACACAAACCGCACCAACAAACCACCAACCCACCCCACCACCCCACAAACAACACACACCAACCCACACCCACCCCAAAACCACAACTCAACACCAACACCCAAACCACCACACACAAAAACACACCACCACACACCACAAAACACCCACCCAAACCCACACCACACCCACCAACCAACACCCACACCAAAACACACAACCACTCCCACCAACACCACACAACAAACCAACCACAACCAACCAACAACCCCCCAACACCAACATTAACCAACACCAAAAAAACAAAAACCCCCAACCCAACTACCTAAACCAAAACAACCACCCACCACCCCACACACACACACCACCACAAACACACACACACACCCACCACACCACCCCCACCACACTACACACACAAACACACCACCACCACCATAAACACCACCACCACCTACACACACACACACCAACCACTCCAACCACACAACCCAACAAACACCACCCCCACACACCACACTACCACCACAAAACACCCAACCACAACCCACCAACACACCCAAAAAAACACACCCACCAACACAAAACACCACACCAACACCCACACCAACACCAACACCACACCACCCTACCACAACCCAAACAAACCACCACACCAAACCACCAACAACCCACCCACCACCACCCACCACCATACTAACCTACCATACACCTACCACCACACACACTACTACCACTCCACCACTCCACAACACTAACACCACCACACACCACCACCACTACCCACCACACCACACACCTACCCACCATACACAACCACCACCACCAACCACCCAAACGCCACCCCACCACACCACACCAACCACCACCACACACACCACACACCACCACCACCACCACCACCACCACCACACACCCACCACCACACCACACCACCACTCACACCACCACCACCCCCCCCACACACCACCACCTCCACACCACCACACCCACACCACCCACACCACACAACCACAACAACACCAACACCCACCACCCACACACACACACCACACAACACAACACACACACACACCACACACACCACCCCCACACCACTACATACAAACCCCACTAAAACACACACCACACACCTCCACACCACACACACACCACACGCAAACCACACCACACCACCACACAACCCACACACAAACCACTCACCACACCACTACCACCACCACCACCCAAACCATAACACACCAGCAACACTACCACCCCGCCCACACCCACACACACACACCCACCCAAACCACACACCAACACACACCCCAACAGCCACACCACACAAACCACACCACCACTCCCACAGCCACCGACACCACCACCACCACCACCACCACACAAACCACCACCACCACACCACCACACACACACACCAACCACAACCACCCACCCACACCACCACACACACACCACCATCCAACACCCCACCACTACCACACCACCACCACCACCACCTACCCCACCACACCACCACCACACCACCACACCACACCACCCAGCCACCACACACACCAACCACCACACCCCACCCACACCACGGCCACCGCCACCGCCACCACCACCGCCACCACTACTACCACCACCACCGCCGCTACTACCACCGCCACTGCTACTCTACTCACTGCTACCGTCAGCCACCACTACTCACTACTGCCACTACTACTACCACCACTACCACCACTACCACCACCGCAACCACCACTACCACTACTACTACCACCTGCAACCACTACCACTGCTACGCCACCTACTCACTCACCGGCCACCACTACTGCTACGCCCTCCACCATGCCACCGTCCGCTACCACTACCACTACTCACCACTACTACTACCACTACTACTACTACTACCTGCTTACTCTACCACCGCCACTACCACTGCTACTACTGCTACCGCCACCACTACTACCACTATTACTGCTACTCTACCTCGCACGCTACCACTACTGCCACTGCTACTGCCACTACTACGCCACTACTACTACTCACTACCACCGCTGCCACTACTACCCACTGCTACTCTACCACTGCCATCCGCCACTACTACTACTACTACTACTACTACTACTACTACTACTACTACTACTACTATTACTGCTACTTCTACTACTGCTACTGCCGCTACTACTACTGCTACTGCTACTGCTACTACTACTGCTACTACTACTACTGCTACGTCAACTACTACTACTACTACTACTACTACTACTACTACTACTACTACTAATCATAATTGCATGATCTCTCCAGGAGAAAGATTTCTAATTCAGCATCCAAGATCCCCCTTGGCAGACAGCAGATTTATTATTCTTTTAGAAAAAAAAAAAATAATAAACAGTTCCCAGGTTTATAGATGTTTTATTTCTTTTGGCTTTCTCCCCTACAACAATAGAATCCGGTGGCACAAATGAATCTATCATCTTTGTGTTTTGGAGCTGAAAATATATGGTTTTATCTGTAACATGACTGACAGGAGAGACATAAACACAGACATTTTTTTTCTCGTATGTACAAAACTTTTGCTTTGATCACACATTTATTATGTCTCATCACGTTCCCCAGAGCTCACCATGGGTTTTTTTTGTTTTTGTTTTTGTTTTCTTGTAAGCATAAGGACTAGTATATTTTTAAATGAGGAGGATCAACCAAGGGAAAACAATATAATTTATAAAGTTTTTAACTCAAATATTAATTTATTAATTGTTTAGGTTTATCAAAATGACTTTATAATGACTTTATATTAGTTTCGTCTTAGGAATAAAAACTGATATGAAAGTGTCAGTCAAATGAATAATTTGATTGTTAAAGATTTTTTATAAATTGCATTGATGAATTCATAATGAATGATCTGCATTAATGATTATTAATGTATTGACTAATTAACTATATATATATATATATATATATATATATATATATATATATATATATAATGAAGTAAAATACAGATTAACCTTAACACTTTTTTGATTAAAGTCTTTTTAAAAACATTTTGTGAATCATTTCCAGAGTTTTAGGGTGATTTATCGTTTCCCTGCTTTATAGTGAATGCCCTGTAAAAGTGTGAATGACTCCTTTGAATGATCGTGTACAACTCTCTATATAAATCTAGTTTATGAAGTATTAATCATTTGTAATAGATTAAACCAGCATCACTACTTTATCCGTTTGGACTAAAGTACAATAACACATTTACTCGCTTTTATACATGAAGCAAGGACAATTCCATCCACCCAAGCATCCAGATGTTGGCCCCATCCAGACATTGCCTTAACTCCTGTCTCAGATGATCTGATCACAAGTGGACAGTGGTAAGTGCAGGTCTGTGTTTTGTAATTGCATCACTCAGACCACTTGAGAGGTCATCTGGAATGAATGTGGCCTCATTAATGGTGAAACGGTTTATGATACCTTCGCTGTAAGGTAAAGAAGGACGTATGTGCTCACTGTGTTCAGAAGAAGGATGGTGGTTTGTTGAATTACTCCCTTCGTGTATGCTAATGCTCTCAGATGTAACCCATGTCATGCAACCACAGGACTGGTTTGCATTGGTGATGACGTCCACCCACTAGCTAACGCTCCACTATCACATGACAGCGAGTAAACAGGCTGTGGTGCAAGCATGTGCGTCCTCCGAGACATGTGAAACCAGCCATCCACATGTTTTTGAACCGCTGTGTCACAGAGCAATGTAATGCACATGGAGGAAAGCGCTATCTACCCTCTTACGCATACATGAGCTCACAGACATCAGTGAGAGGCTAGTGTTGCTCTGTTTGAAAGGGCAGAGAGAGTATGGCGTCCCTGATCCAACCAGAAAGCATGGCAATTTTACGCTCTCGACCACCTTCGAAGAATGTTCATATCAAGTCTGAACAGGGCCTTAACTAAGCTGAGAGTGATCCAAATGATGCAAGACTAAGATTCAAGCAACTAAGCAGAAACGTCTGCGAGATAGAGTCAACTTAGAAACCCACAACACTCACACAGAGCCACACAGGAGTACTACAGATTATACGAACTACAAATCACACAGCAAACATGCACTAACAATATCAATTATGTAATAAAGATTACGTAATACACAAAGAACAAAGGTCATCAGTTGCCTTCAAATGAACCAGCACGGCTGATATCTAATGAAAAATGAATGCTGTACCTGAACATACACTATTTACTATAGATGTTAGATGCCGGTAAAACCCACATGGAGATTCTGTACAGCAATACATCAGATGCACATTCTTACATTCATGGACATTTCAAAGCCTGTCACTAACAGGCCGATATAGTGACAACATTGAGGTTTTGAAAAAGCAGAACACTTCTGCAAGCAACAAAAGGATGAAAAGCATGAATAGATTCAGTTGAAGATGTTTGGCCATGAAGTAGTGAATTTTTTAAATTATGCTTTGAGCAGAGCTCACGACCAAGAGCTGTTTTTATTTAATCATTTATGGCAAACCAGTCAAAAATCGTACTCTGGTAATACTTATTATTCAGGAATGCAAAGGCTGAAAAATAGCTGAGAATGTTTCAAATATTTGTGGCACCACAGTTTTAAACATGGCTAAAGTTTGATTGATTATTATGGTCATAATTTCAGTAGCATGGTGATATTTTTTTCTAAATAGAAACACAGCAAAATCTTGTAAAATATATGGTTTTATAGAATAAATGTCACTGATCACCATCATTCCTAATGACCAATCACCATTGTTCCCAAAGACCAATCACTGATCACCACTGTTCCCACTTATCAATCACTGATCATCATCATTCCCACTGATCAATCGCTGATCACCATCATTCCCACTGATCAATCACCATTGTTCCCAAAGACCAATCTCTGATCACCATCATTCCCTATGGCTCATCACTGATCACCATTCGTCCCACTGACCAATCACCCACAAAAACTTCATGATGTCAATAAAACAACTCACGTGAAATTTACATATGTCATTTTTGGATACTTAACATGTTATTATGTGTCACACATTTTTTCCACACATACACATCAATCATGCATTTAAAAAAAAACGAATGTGAAAATAACTGAATCGTGAAAAATGGGGTGGTGGAAAATACTGTCTGTGAACCATGTGAAAATATTTTTTCTAATTATTTTACCATATGATTTGTTGATTTTCATACGTGATTTTTATGTTTTGCATATTATTCATATGATTTCACATGTTCGAGTTTCAGGGAATAACATGGTTGAATGCATTTTCACATGTTTTTCACATGCACTCACATATTCCTCACACAACCACACGTGAAACGTACTTGATTTTCTTTGTAAGCGCAGGTGCACGTCGGCAGTCACAATGCTTTTTTTTTTTCCTCCCTTAAGCATCATTATTATGCACCCAACCCCACCTGAATCTGTGCGATCTTCCTCCACACTGTTCTCACCTGTCAATCACGCATGCATATTGAGCCTCTTGTCGCTTCAGCAACACGCTGAAAAAGCATGTTGCTTTCGCTTGGGCCAAATAGGATGCCACAGGAGACCAAATCTCACCAGTGAGCAGAACAAAACACACCATCACGCCTGATAACAGCTCAGACCCCCGCTGTCAGTCAAAGCCCAAATCTGCTGAAATATCTCTGGCACAGCAGTGTAGTGTTTATATAGATAGCTCACATAGCAAGGTTCCTTTCAGGATTGTACTCATCGGATGCTTAAGGCACAGCAAATCAGACCAGAGTCAGCGCTCGCATCCTTTCCCTGGGAAAATTTTGAGAATAACAGGATTTATAAATGCATCTTTCAGAAACGGAACTGAATCAAAATATTAAGGCCCTTGCTCTAAATTTCCTCAATTGTAAGTCACTACGGATTGCAAATGTGTCAGGCAGATAAATAATTGCAAACGTGACAGCGATTGAACATAAGTTGATTAGAAATTCTTTACTTGTCACGATGAAGGATTAGTGTATACTTTCTCTAGTGACTTGAAAGCTCTGTCAGTACTGTAGTTCCAATCTAATTGTAAATTGATATTAATGCCTTCAAATACATTATTGTTTCTATAGTAACAGCTATTTCACAGGAAGACTTGTATGGCAGATGCTCAACATGATCTAATAATAAACATATATATATATATGAAGTTTCAGAGGCATAGTGTTTTAGTGGTTAGCATGTTTGCCTCACACCTCTGGGATTGGGGGTACAATTCCCATCTCTGCCCTGTGTCCTCGGAGTTTGCATGTTCTTCCTGTGCTTTGGGTTTTTCCTCCAAGTACTCCAGTTTCCTCCACCAGTCTAAACACATGCATTGTAGGCTGACTGGCATCTCTGAATTGTCCGTAGTGTGTGAATGAGTGCACGATTGTGCACTGCAGTATGTTGGCCCCCTGTCCAGGGCGTTTCTGCCTGGTGCCCCAAGTCTGCTACGAGAGGCTCCAGGCTTCCCAGTGTAAGATAACACTTACAGCATTTAGTAGATGTGGTAACAAGACAAGATGCATTTTTTTTGTCTCATTAAATTCGAAAAGATTATTATAGCTGCTATGACGTAGGTGATTTGAAAAATTGTGTTCTACAATATTAATCGTAACACTGAATTAACTTTGAAAAATGTGTCGTTCTTTAATAAATCAAAAATGTCATTGTTGGCAAATTGCAAATTGATATAACAGCAAGTCATCAGGCATTTTATTTCTTACTTAATGGAGTTCTGGCTAGTTGAGGTGTAAAAACTAAAACTATATATATATTTTATATATATATATATTTTTATATATATATAACTATATATATATATATACACACACAACAATAATAATAATATTAATAATAATAATGATAATAATATTAAAATATAGAAAATAAAGCAAAAAAATAAATATGAAAAGTACAAATACCTTCAAGCTTCTCAAGACACTCTTCAGCCTTGACCAGAGCTCCATAAATATTGCATTGTAGATCTATTTTCACACCATGAACTGCTTCAGGAACCAAAACCTTTGATCCATAACTCTCTAGAGGGAGAAGCAAAAAAAAAAAAACATTGATTATTGCTTTCAAACTGGACAACCCAAACTTATCTTGAAATGAATAATGTTTCCATGAACATAGAGGTCACCAAAACATCAGCTATGGCTAGCCAACTAGTTGTATATGTTTAATTCAATTAAGTTTTTGCATTTATAGTGCTTTTAACAACAGACATTGTCACAGAGCCAGAGTCAGCAAGCAAAGGAAAAACTCCCTGAGACAACATGAGGAAGAAACCTTAAGATTTAAAAGAGAACCGGTCCTCATCTGTTGAAGCTGTGTAACATTATAGAATAATTTCTGAAGGTAATAGCTATCTTTAAGTACTGTAGCTCTGTATAATTAAGACAAACAGCACTGTTAAGACTTAGCAGCTGAAATTGGCCCAACATGCAGCTGTAAATAAAGACGTTTTTTGGAGCATAGCCATAGGTGATAAACTTAAGTCTGCCCTTGGAGGAGACTCCTTTCCTCTGCTATACACTATAAGACAGATTTATTTCAAATCAATTGACTAGTTGGAGAGGTCAAAGTGGTATACATTGTCCCAAAGTTATGAATTAGCATAGGTATCGAAATATCGACGTGGTCTCTCAAATGATACTATTATTGGGGGTGTGGCCTGTTTTTGAAGTAACCATAGCAACCATCACTTCTTCTCTCTCCACCTGTCACATGCTTTCTCCTTTATTCTTCCTTATTTCATTTTGCAATTCTTTCTCTCATTTTGTTCTCGCCTGCAGTGAAAACAGGTAGATCTGAGCCAAAAGCTGGCACTTCCGTTTCCTCAAATCTGAATTCAATCCACCATCTGGAGCCTGTGCTGGTTCCATGCACTGGGGCCAACAGTGGTGGTGGAACAGCGGGCAAAATATCATTAATATGCTGATTATATTGTATATCTGGCCAAGAACTGCTGCAGTTGTGTTCGTTCATTATATTCATTTCAGATATGGCAATAAAGGAATTGATTACTGTTACTCTTTGTTGCATTCATTCATTTGAAGACTTAATGTAACCATTAATCCGAGAGTTACATTCAGGAACATTTATATCATAATAACACTACATAAGCATATACATACATACAGTGATAAGATAAGAACAGGAACATAGCAATCATTTTATACAGTATATTTACACAGCAGTAACACCTATCAGTTATAAATGTATAATATATTATGTAGCAATTTTGGCTATTTACATAGAAATAACATTATTGATTAAGATAAATTCAGGACTACATCAATAAATTCTAATAGCAATAATGTCTATATACATTTTTTTAATATATATTTATATAATAATACCTTATTGCTTAAGATAATTGCAGAAACAGAGCAATAATTTTATTTATTTAGACAGTAATACATTATTATTGTTATTATTATTATTATTATTATTATTACTATTATTATTATTATTATTATTAAGAGAATATGAGAAACATAAATACTTTATAATTTTAACCTTTAGAGTAAAAACATAACAATATTCTTATATATCAATCATTTTACACAGTATGTTTACATAGAAATAACAACCTATTACTTAAAACAAGAGGAGGACTATAACAATTTTAAACAGCAATAATTGTGTGTGTGTGTACATATATATAAAACACTTCAGAGTATGGATTTTCAATGCAGATTTGAAATAAATACCAAATAAATACCACTCACCATTCATCATCTTATAGCCAGGTGGGTGGATGATTCTTTAGACCCATACGTTTGGACTGATGGGTTGTTTGTCCGAACCCTGCATGTTTATGTCTGTTTATCTCGACAGCATCCTGTGCAATAAAGAATTTATACTCTACAGTAGCGAAAGCCTCCACCAGATGTTAAATTGTGAGTCCATGGTGCCGACAGATGCTGCATTGCACCTCCTGAGGTGTTTATAGACAAACAAATGCCTCTTTTAAAAGCACATTCTCCTTCAAAAAGTCTAGACACATTAAGCTGATTGGTGCCGGTGAGGCGTCTTGCTTTGAGTGCGGGCTTTTTTGGTGTATCTGGGCGAGTGAATGGATTCATATTACTGCAATAGCTGGAAGAAATGTAAGCTGCCAGCTGTTCAATAGCTGGAAGGTTTTCTTTGTGTAGTGAAAGAATTGAACAGACATTCTGCACACACGTTATATATTTCATATAAATAACATAAAACAATAACGTAGCAGTATTTTGGCAGTCACAAATCTTAATTTGTGAATCCATTTAACATCTCATGCTTGAAACCTGATCACATCCATCCCTATGAAATATTTGAACTCACATCAACAGGAAGTTCCGTAATTTCTGACAATAAAGGAAAGAAGCTATATTAGTACTCTCATTCTTTTAAATTTATTTACATATATTTACAAAGTTCACCCCATTAATTATACATTAATTATACATCCATCCATCCATCCATCTTCTATCCATCTTCTATAACATTTATTCTTCTAAATGTTTATTCTATAACATTTATTCTTCAGGGTCATGGGGAACATGGAGCCTATCCCTGGACAGGGCGTCAATCCATCGCAGGGCACAATCACACACGCACACATTCACTCATACACTACAGACACTTTGAATATGCCAATCATTTTACCGCGCATGTCTTTGGACTGGAGGAGGAAACTGGAGTACCCAGAGGAAACCCATGTAGCACGGGGAGAACATGCAAACTCCACACACACAGAGCAGCAGCAGGAATCAAACCCCCAACCCTGGTGGTGCGAGGCGAACGTGCTAAGCACGAAGCCTCCGTGCGCCCCTTAATTATACATTTAAAGTCAAATATTAATTGATACAATATTTTAAATAAATCATTAGAACACCCTTAATACCCTTGTACCATTAGCATGGATTCTGTTTATTCACCAATTATATGCTAAAACACTCAACCCTGTTAGTATGGAAACATTAAAAAGCATGAAATATTATTGCGTGAAATGGGTTAACACATAACAGTTTCGGTGTTAAAAATGTACATAAATATAGTGCTTTTTTTTTATAGGGCTTTTATAGAGCTTTTATAGAGCTTAAATCACGACCGTTAGTTCTTTCATTATGACTAATTTAACATATGTGACTGACAGCAGGCTGCCAGGAGGGAGGTAAATGACTACCCTAACAAAGTTTGGTCTCAGGCTACAACAAGATGCCTGGAAGGCATAAAGATGGGAATCAGGCTTCAATCTGTGTGAAAGCATCTGAGCTGTCAAAATGGAAATGGGACATGTGACAGCAGCATTGTAAAACTCAAGGTGCCTCTATCCGTATTGAATATTTAACCAAGGTGATCATTTCCGAGACTCTAAAACTGCAGGGTTTAATATTCACTAATATCTTCCTGTGATAACTCCTTTCTTCTTTTTTTTTTCCTCACTTCTTCTTCTTTCTTTTTTTTTTATTCCTTCACTACTTCATTTGCAAAACAAGTGAGGAGATGTGTAGAGATATACTTACTGAGAACCGCTATCACTGGATATGTCAGGGTGACTGATGAAGGTTTCTGAAGAGGTTTGCTAATGTACACTTATCGCTGGCATGTGAGTGGTTTAAACTGAAATGTTGAGAGATGACTTCTAGAGTATTCCGGGGCTCTGAAATTTGTCCCAGAATGCTTATTAGTGTCTTTGCAGCCCACTGGCGTGCCAGGGGAGATTCTTTAACACCTAAATCAAACATCGATCCCCCAGCAGGCCAGACTAAGAGGTGAAATATACCGACTCTCTGCAGGGAAGAGATACAGGGATTAAGATACAGGGCTATCTATACACCGATGCTTCCCCTGAGCATAGCTCGACTATTTTTCATTGAGAACACCTGGGGATACCGTCCACTGAAAGTCTGAATGGCGTTGGGTTCCTTAACCCTTGTAATCTGACCCATTTACAATTTTTTAGAGCAATGCTAGAAATTCTTTTTTCCCCCCAAATTGTACTTTTGGTTCATTATGGCTCGATTTCATTTTCGAAAAAAATCATATTAGATGTTATGTTCGGATAATTAAAATGTCTTTTTATGTTGAAATGAGAAATGAAGAAATCAAATGGAAATAATAACAGCCATATAATGTCATCAATTTCCCAACCTACCTGACATCCACTGGACATTATATCATTGTACGTAAGACCTTTTTGGACAAAATTGTATATTATACGCTGCCCAAATACTCACTCTATTTTAAACATAAGCGTACTACCTTTACAGGGACTGAAATCAGCTTGGCTATTTTCCATGATATAGACCAATATCACTACAGGCAAGTGAACAATGGGTTACTTTAGAATGATTTGTATGGTTCAGGAACCTTTTTTATAACAGGAGAATTCTGTTGTATGGTTCTTCATACAAACTTAAGGGTTCTGCTAGACGGACAAATCAAAGAACCTTTATCACGTCTAATGGTAGAAACAGCTGTAATTCAAATCACAGGTTTATAATAATGCAGATGTTCTAATACGTTATAAACATTGATATCATAGTTCAAATGGCCAAGAGGTCTGTAAGATGTATATTTAACAGTCCCCAGTATCAGCACTTTGTTATGGTTAAAGGTAAAACGGCAAATTTAGTTCCCCACTACAGGAACGTCTTCAGGGCAGATGTACCATTTCTTGATAGCATGACGAGATGTGTTTTATGTCGTAATAACTTCAAGAGAGAGTGAAAAGTGACAGGAACTAACTTCTTCCACAAATGTTCCACAACATTATACATAACTATAAGTTGATTTTTTTTAACGTATGTTTTTGTTTAATAAATAAGAAAAATGTGTAAATTGCTGTGGTATAAGAGGAATAAAACACTTCAAGAGGTGCTGTTATTGGAAAATTATTATTCAGGGTGGTAACAGTAATTACGCTTCATGTCAGACCACATCACACCACCCCACTGTTTATTATTTACCTATAGCAGCACATCCCCAAGTGTTAATTATTCCTTCCACACCTGACATCAGGAGGATCTGTTTACAGCTATATGTCTATTTCTATAAACATTATCACCTGTATATTTCTAGTAATATATTTAATATAGAAATAATATATATTTCTAATATTGCCAGTTATACGATCCCGTGAAATAATGTGAAGGTTAAGTTTGCAAGTGGAATTCAACCAAACAGCATGCCTTGAAAATAAAATGCTATTTATTATTAGTGTGGGATCCGCTGTAATCCATACAATCTTGATACATTCTCACTGAGCATACACTCGATAACTACAACTACACAATTTTTCAGTTCAAGGGAAAAGTTTCAAGTATAACTTACAATTGAGCTCTCTTCATGTTTTGTGCCCTTGCAGATAAACACACGCCAGCCATCCATTGCTGGTGTGAAAGCTTTCACAGCTTACCTGATAAGAGAGAGGGAAATTTATCACCACACATACACATGTGCTGTGTTTGGCATCCTAAGCCAAAGGCTCAACCCTGTCTGGGCCTGTGTGTTGCCCATGGAGACCTGGCTTTCTCGGTTTCCTTTCACACTCTTACCCTTTTTTCTATTTCCTCTCTCCTCAGGATTCAAAGGCCAGAGGCTGTGCTCCAGCAGCCTAGTGAAAGACAGAATTAACGACCGTGACCTTGTCCTCGAGAGCAGCCATTTACCAATAACCTGGCACTCTCTGGAGACTGGTGCATAATTCAGACCGGTTTCATCGCAGTTCCACTATATGTGGAGATAACAAACGGGTACACCAGTGCAGCAGTGATATAACTGCCTGTTTGTCTCGTAATACCATGGATTCAGAGGATGAACCCTTGTTGCTCCAGGCTATGTGGGACTTTAGTGAGTATGAGGAACAAGATGATGATGAAGAGAAGGAAGCTTGCAATGAAAGTGTTGAAGTTATCAGGGGAGAGCCGGTCTGTAGAGGATTGTGGTGGGTGGTAGGATGGATTTACACTCGACCCTGGGCCAGTGGAGTGGTTCTTGTTGTAGGCTTCCTGCTTCCCTTAACTCTTTCCACCTACATGTTTGTCTACTGCGAGCCACTGGACATTGATCTCTCCTACAGTGCCTTTGAAGTAAGGAGCCATTCATCTGCAGAGCGCTTCGATGCACTCACTGTTGCACTGAAAAGCCAGTTAGGTTCTTGGGATAGACACCGGCGTGATGCAGAGGGGTTTGATTTTGAATCGAATGCCCTTAGGGATTTCCTGTTGCTGAAAATAAACAGACAAGAGAAACAGCCAGTGGTCATCAATCAGACACGATTATCTGAGGTTAGACAGGGTAAATTTGAGATAGCACAAAAGCAAGAAGACACAATTAACACTAAAACAGAGCAAATGATGAAAATTTTGGATGATGAGAAACAAGAGGGGAAAATGAGACAACCTAGAAATGGGACACAATCGAACAGAACACGAGTGAATGAGGAATCAAGCTCAGCTCTGGTTAGAAAGGCAAGGTTTGCAGGTTATTCCTACCTTCAGACCCAGGCTCTCTGGAGGATGGAGCTGGTGTTTGTGGCTCAGGGTGACAAGGATAACAACATCTTCACCCCGGAGCGTCTTCACACCATCCACCATGTGGAACGACTCCTCATGCAACATCCACAATTCCAGCAGTTTTGTTGGAAGCCTCTGGAAGTGTTGAGGGACCTTCCTCTAGGGCCTTCATACTGCTCACCCCCTAGCTCCCTCCTCTCCTACCTCTTCCCCAGCGAGCGAGGAGGGAAGATCTACTTTGACGGTATGGGCCCAGACTTGGCAGATATACAAGGTGAGTGGTTTATAGCAGCCAAGTCAAGCTACAATGACTTTTATTGCGATATACTGTACTCTTCTGATTAGTAGTCCAGAAGCTTAACCAATGAGCCACCATGGTCCCATAAAAAACAATCTAAAGTATACTCCTTGATGTTTTAGTTTTGATTTGCCCATTTAATATAACTATAATAACAATACCAGTTAAACTTTATATTATATTCAGATCATGTACAGCTGCAGTTATTAAACTAAATCTAGCAAAAATACGGAACTTGCTCAGATTCCTCCTTGTTGGTCTAGGTGCTTTGAGTCTGGCGATCACCCACCCCCAGTTTTATTGGTATGTGGATGAGACACTCACACCAGACAGTCTTCATTCCTCCATCCTCCGCAGTGAGATCCATTTTGGAGCACCACTGCCATCCTTCTACTCTCTACAAGACCGGCCCATGGAGCAGAGACGAAAATTCAGGGACTTTGTGGTCCAGTATGCAGAGATTCTGGCTCAGCAGTCCACCAGGTTAGATACTGATTACTATCAAACTGGATTGCTATTAACTGAATGGGTTAGGAGGAAGTCTAAGTATGGGTTTGGATCAATGACGTGGATTTTTTTTTTTAAATATTCAATACATATACCTTGAAGTCCCAGTTTATTCTCAATCTGTTAACTAATACACCTGTAACTTGGTGTATTTAGTCTACAGTGGAGTCCCAAATGAGTCAAAATACTGGAGGATTTCACTGTTTTATGGTTACAGAACATGAAACTTCAGTGTCCGAGAGACTAAGCTTCTAATTCTAAGCTTCCAAAATCACAAAAAACTTTAGCACAACCCCTCTTTTTATAAAAAACAAAAAAAAAAAATTTTTTTTTTTTTTTTTTTAAAAAAAACACAACCCTGAAACTTAACTCCAAGGTTCACAAGAGTAGTATTTTTTTCAGTTCAGTGTTTCTGACATTACTTTGAAACAAAGGCACGTGGCTTTGAAGTTCACATTATTTTCGATAACACTTTGATAGTATTTTGAACGAATGACCCTATAGATAATAAAAAGACATAATTGTCTTGATCGAAATAATCATTCCTTTAAAATGGGCTTAGAGTGCCAAGATATAATTAAGATAATCCGTATTACATCGCTCTGAACAGCCATAAAAAGAGATATTATTTGTTCCTTAATTCTAAGTACTCTGCAGAGCTGGCGACATTTCTAACAAGAAAATCTTAGCAGGCAGAGAGAGAATTGTACCATAAAAACCCTAGTGCATTTCGGTGGTCCCATGCCGACAGCATTAGTAATAAACAACACATTCTACCAAGAGCTTTTGTTTTTACCAACTAGAGAACACAGGCCCACCCTCTGATTTTCTAATGCTTTGTAAGCCCAAGCTTCACAAATTCACAAAATCAGAGTGCACTTAGTTAAAATTGGCATGAAGCAAAAGTAATTGCTAGTACAACTAAAAGCATCATTCACATCCGGTGTCCTTTCCCCTTCGGTGAATCCTGTGTCCTTGTCCCTTCAGTGAATTGTCTTTTCTGCCAGGAGAATTTTTATTCATGTTTGGTATGACCAGTATTTTATTATTCAAAGCAGAAAAGCTTCTGTTTCAGATGTCTTCCATATAACCACGCAAGACCTCAAAAACCATGAATGCTAAGGCTAAACCATAAATGTTGGCACCTTTGTATAATTCTCCTTGAATCACAAACCATTCCTCATTGTGCTAGCCAATTTGCTCCATTCCTTTCTTTCTTTGTCATTCTCCCTGCAGTTCTTTTCACTACTCTCTTCATCTCGTTCTCAGCAAGGCAAACGTGCTGTATTGGGGTCCGCATAATTATTCCTTAAAATAGGCTTAGTATATGCAGTGATCTAATAAGATAATTCCATGTTCCTTCATCAGACCATCCATGCTGAGCATTCTTTTTCTTGTCTGAGCTAATATCTGTTCCCATTTTCTTTTGTACCCTTTTGAATCATGTTCATGGTCCATTTACTTTCAGCCTCTTTCTCTTCCACACATATCTCCTCCCTGCTGTCCTTTTACTTCTCTCTCCATCTCTTTCGCAGCAAGGTGAAAGTGCTGTATGGGGGTACAGAGCTTTTTGATGATGAGGTCAGAAGGACGTTCCACAGCGACATGTTGCTGGCATTATTCAGCGGCGCCTGTATAGCAGTGCTGGTCTATATCCTCACTTCTTTCTCATGTAAGATTTGCATGCACTACTTTCATTCGATGAAAGCAGTTCTAGGATGGGATTTTTAGTAATGAAGCAGAAATAAATCTACTGTTCGACTTTAGTATAGTTTTAAGTAAGGAATAATTTATGACGGGCCATTGAATTATTGGAAAATAATGCACACCCGAAGTGGAGTGGCCATTACACCTCGGGTGTGCATTATTTTCTAATAGTTCAACGGACCGGAGTCAATTATTCCACTTATACCACCGTTAACACACCTCGAGATATTGTTCAGATGTTTTATTTCAAGACATTTGTCAGGTTTTTATCCATAAAACCTTCTTGTGTGTGGGACTAATTTATTACACATCCCATGTCCCATGTCCCATCCCATGTTTTAGAACTAGTAATGGAGGCTTGAGCCACTGGTATGCAGTTATTGGAGAGAGAGAGAAAGCAAGAGAGAGAAATACAGTGGGGTTTTTTCTTGCTAATAAAATAAAAATAGAACATATAAATAAATATTGATAAGCCTACTTGTTCACAAGGTTTTGTGGGGTTTTTTTTATTTTATGTTTTTTATTACTGCAGAACATACAACGAATAAATAAATAAATATTGATATTTGTTCCCTGGTTTATCACACGTGCTCTCTCATGCACTCTCTTTTTCTTGCTCTCTCTCTCTCTCGCTCTAATAACTGCAATAGCTCAACCCTATCAATAGCTCAACCCTCGGTTTCGCCTCGTGGCTGCATTATCTCCTCGAGCGCGTATTATTTTTTCTGATAATTCAACGGTCAGTCTTCAATTTGCCCTTACTTATTTATGTAAAATCGATATTTTCTGTCTTTTTATTTGTTGTTAAATGTGTGTGCTGTGGTGGACACTAGGCTAACCTTTCCGTTATGTCAGTTAACTCGGCGAAGTGATATGGAACTGTAATGCGGTCAAGACCTGACTGGAACTACTTCAGCTATGCATTCACTGAAAAATAATTACACACCTCAGAACGTCTGTCAGCCAATCGGAATCAAGAACAGCGCCTTGGTTTAAAAAAAAACAAACAATTATTTTACTCTGTTAAGGTCAACAAGCTTTAATTTCTAATACAGCATAATCTCAACCTTAACCAATGCATTTTTATGGGTTAGCTTGGTGAAATGGTATTTGAGCACTACATAACATGTTCTCAAAAGTTCTTATAGCACAACCCATAAAAATATAAACCTCCTAAAAGTCTATTAAACCAAAGCATCAACACTACCACTGAGAATTTGATTTGTTATGATGCAACGACATTACTATTAGTCATTTAGTCACAATACAAATACAAATTCAGCTATCTAACCGATACCTCCTCCACTCTCTTCTTCTTTGTGTGTAGTGTTTCTGACATTCTTTGGCTTGGCCAGTATTGGCCTGAGCTGCCTGGTGGCTCTGTTCCTCTATCATGTGGTGTTCGGGGTAAAGTACCTTGGCATTCTCAATGGTGTGGCTGCCTTCATAATCATTGGCATTGGTGAGTGCTCACTGATGAAATCTTTCCATTGTGAGATCATTACAGAATTCAATTCAGTTCAGTTTGATTTGTATAGCATTTTTAATAATGGACATTGTCACAAAGCTGCTTCACAGAAATATATAAATTCCGGATATGAATTTTAGAAAGGTTGTCCCATTGGTGTGTATGTTTAAAATGAATGTACTCTCATGTGATGGAGTTTGAGACGGACACAAGTGCAGTTTAAGCATTTATTTAAGAGACAGGCGGACAAATCCAAATCGGAAGGCAAAAAAACTGGTCAAAAACAAGGCGAGGGGTCAGGCAAACAACAAAAACTAGACTTAGATAAGAATCGAGAAACGCGAGGATATAAAAAGGATCAAAACCATGGAACAAGGATTAAAGTCTTGATACGGGTCTGGCGGAAAACACAGAAACTCACAATACTTCGCACTGAACAAAGACACAAGAGGGGTTTAAATGCTAAACGTAAAGGTGGAAACGAGAGCAGTTGAGATATTAGGAAGGAACCAATTGTGTCCGTTTCAACCAGTTCATACGCTCTAAATACACTCAGTGAGACGGAAAAATCCGTGACATGTACGTTATACTGGTTTCATTGCACCTCAAGGCTGCAGCTATAACACATACTTCCAAATCCCACCACCTGCTGCACTACTCACATTTACTAGAGTGTATAATTAGAATGCAAGCAATTAGTAAAGTTTGGTGTTTGGGGCAAAGCTGAAATATAATGCTGCTGCTAGCACAATATACAGCCACCTCGTCATGGACAGAAATGTGAGGAAATGTGAAAACACAACAACTCTTAGCTGAAATGTTGGCCAACAACTTGATGACTCATGCAACGATGACTCTTTTACTGGCTTCAAGATTCCATGAAGACCAAGTACCTTCTACTTCTGTTATAAAGACCGTCCTCTACCAATATGTTGTTAGTATTCAGCCAGCCATTTTTAACTGATTAATCATAATCACAGGATTTGATGAGCCGCTGAGGCACTGCTGCAGTCGAATTCTTCTTTTAATGGCTCCGCAAAGGCAGAATTCTTTATAAAAATTCTCCATTTCCTCTTCTGATCACACTGTAGCCTGGGGAAATTCCCAATTCACAGAGTTTCCCTTTATTACAGAAAAGCTCTGTTAGGCACACGGAGCCTTCTTTTAATTGGCTATAACTTTTGTGCTTCTTGAGCCGATTTCATCACAGAAATACCTTCTCTGTCCTTTCCTTCTCTCTATCTCGTTCTAGGTGTGGATGATGTGTTTGTGTTTATCAGTACGTTCAGGCAGGCAGTTCATGTTGTAGGAGCTGAGCAGCGTATGATCCACACGGTGAAGACGGCAAGTCGTGCCACCTTCCTCACCTCCTTCACCACGGCAGCCGCGTATGCAGCCAATGCCTTCTCCCAGGTACTGATACAACAGCACTTTTATTTTTTCATTTCTACATAGGAAACTAGCTGAACTGGAACAAACATCAGCTTCACCATTGACTGGATATGTTCCTTTGTGTTGTTCCAATTCGATAGTTATTCATCTTAAACCTCAGAAGTCCATGGCTATTTGTTGATTCCTAGCTTTAATAGTCAATATAAAATGCCCAATTTCAAATAAATATGTGATGTTTTTAAGTTTTTTTTTATTCAGCACAGAAATGTTGATAGGTGTAGGGATTGATTGCTTTAAAAGACTTCTTTGAAAGCCCACTGTTTAGAGTAGAATTAAATTCCACCTTGAAAATCCAATAACAAATAAACAAAAATACAAAAGTAATGCCAGGTCAGGCCAAACAACAAAAAAATGTTTTTTTTTCTTGCTAAAGTATAAAACAGCCAAGAGGGATTTTTTTTTTATCTTGTAAAGTCACACGTTTGTTGGGTTTTTTGTTGTTGTTGTTGTTCATTTTTTTGACAAGCTGCATCTAAAGTAAGTCTCTTTCATTATTGAGCAGTATTAAATAAGAAATTTTCGTGCCATTACACCACAGCTTTAAAAAAACAACACCCTGGGACAATAATAGAAAACAAAATGACAAGTCATGAGCATTCACTGTATCGAAAGGATGAAAACCCCAGGGACTGTAAATGAGCCACATGTTGACAGATGTTTAGCAGCATGTCAGAACACAAGATTGAGACAGAAATGATTAAATAAGCTGTAACAACATCGCAAAAATAAAACTATAAGGCAGGGGCGTTTACACTTTTTAACCTTGAGTGACATCAGATCATGATTATTCAGTACGTGAAAATGAAAATGAAGATTTTGCTGAATCGGTGGGAATAATAATAAAAATATGCAAGAATAACAAAAAAAAAGTAGCATAATTAAAAGTATACTTGATTTTTGGACACCAGACACTTGGCTCCACTTTATACATTATGTATGCAGATCCCAGCGGTGCATGACTTTAGTCTGTTCATGTCTCTCATCGTGAGTTGCTGCTGGCTCTGGGTGTCCATTCTAATGCCCGCTGCCCTCTGCATTTGGAATCAGTGTGCTGCTGCCTGCGCTGACGCCTGTCCAAAATGGTAAAACTTTCTGCTTTTGTTAACTAATTCTAAGTAATATGTGTTGATCTGTCTATCTATGGTGTTTGCTGCTTGTGGTTTACTTGTTTACTACAGGTGGAGCACTCTGAATACGCTCTCAGTCAATCTCAGCCCTCTTTCTGATGAGGATGATGATGTGGCTCTTTTGACTGTAGAGACAGAAGCAGGTGTGTTTGTTGTTACATCAGCTACATGGTATATTTAAGAGTCAGTCCATCTCAAGTGGTCCACAATTTGTAACGTTGGCTGTTTTTAATTTTTCTAAAAAAAAAATTTTTATTTGTGGTTACTTCTATGTATTGGCATTGTAACACCAGCCGTTTATTTATGTATTTATTTTCTTTTATTCGGTTTAACCACGACTTTGTGTCATGGCACATAACAAATTTTGGTTATACAGCTGTTTACGGAAACCTCAATATCTCGGCTCAGGATGGTCCTAGCTCCTTGGAAAAAACTGATCTCCAAAGCACCTTACAAGGTACATGTCCACATGTATGCTCAAGATTGCTTACAGTTCCACTTTTACGATCAGTTTATACTGGGAAGGTTTCAAGTCTCAGTCTTAATTTTTAGGGAGTACCTGGATATGTATAGTGTGCATGCAGAACATTTCAGGTTTGAGACTTTATTTATGGGGGAAAGAAAGTGCCATTTTTACAAATTCCCCTCACTTTCAGGTTGAATATCTCAGGTGGGGGACCAGATATGAACCTGGAATTTTCACAAAATCAAGTGCTCTATAGTAGCGTTCTGCTCTAAAAACTTTGAGTTTGAGGTTCCACTGGTTACAGAGCTAGGGCTAGTAGAAAATTTGGGGAAAAGTTTAGCTCAAACCTTCAAACTTAACTGCCTGTAACGTTCTAATAATCCTGAAGACCTTGGTTAGCTTGTTCCGGTGTGCCAATACATAAACACTCACAAACAATAATAATTAGGAAAATTAAAAATGGCAACCTGCAACCTGTATTGGACCATTTGAGATGGAATAATCCTTAAGTAAAAAAAAATTATAAGATCACAAAGATGTTTTGTCAGGTTACTCGTATTATACTGTAAGAAGAAGTTCCTCCTCTTGATATTTTCACTGAGCACAGTTTGCAACCTGCTTTAATTGTGAAAAAAGTCCAGAATGCTGTCATTTAATGTTATCTGTTCATTGGTGCACCAATATTCACTAGGCTTATGTCACATAGCATTATGCGATATATATCAACTGGATGGTATAGGAGCATGTTTTGTGAGTATGAGTATTAAGTAGCAAATAAGCACAGGATCAGATGTTCAGTATACCTCATTCCAATATCGCTATCAATCCATCGCTAGTCAATGCTTTTCACTGGCATTCAACCATTTAATCATTAGCTCTATTTGTAAGTATTCCCAGTACGTCATGTCTCTGCAAACAGTTCAGTTCTTGAAAAAGAGAAATGAATTACAACAAACATCTGCCTGTATGGCAGATGACACATGGTGGTGTCTGGGGTCACTTCAGCCTCATTTCCCTCATCAACAACATCTCCTCTTAGTTCAACAGGTCGCTCTCCAAAGAGCTATGACTGCTGTGATGGGCAGATTAGTGTTTTACCTCATTCTGCTCTGCTCTGTTCATACATTCCTTTTTAGTCGACTGACAACGAATAAAACACACAGAAGAGATTGTTACACACTGTAAAGTATATCCACACCCTATACAGTCATAGCCAAAGAATGGAGTAATGCCCTAGTGTGCGCATAATCTAATAAAGAGAATAGAGTAAACCACAGATGTAGTCATAATATCCAAGTGATACAAATGCACAAATGAAGGGTATGAAGGGAAGCTCACGAGACTACTGTATAAACATATTCCATAAAGGTTTGGAATGGAGCAATTTTAAAATAGTGTGAAACCATGAATGATTTTCAAAGACGCAACTATGTAAAGAGGACTAGATAAGGGTCCTCATAAATGAATGAACAGGACCTCATCCAGGAAGTCAGCATGCCACCTGGCATATTATGCGGTATGGATAAAGTATGTCCAAAATATCCCAACAAATATCAAGCAAATTCAAGGGCTGCAAGATGAAAGAAGATCACATCCAACAGATACCATAAGCAACAAAAAGTGAAGCACATCTAGGTAGCATTCACATATTAATATACTGTACACACACTATAGTGTCATGCTAATTGATTTCTTATTATAATTGGAGAGAACCAGGTAACTATTAGTGTTTGGTTTAAAAGAAAAAGGTTAAGAACCTATCTTGATACATACTTAGCATTTTAATTAAATATAAAGATTAAAAAAAAATGTACTGAATCCTTTCCAAATCCCTTTCAGAGGATTTAAGCTAGTACTATGTAAGCTGGCAGTAACAGGGAAAGCTGAAAAACATGATATTCTGGCAATAATAATAAATGAGAACTCGTGTATTCAGTTCCAGCAATGTAATGTTCAGTGGGTGATGAACTGCATTTCTTGTGCAAATCAATGCAAATATTCATTTTGTTATCCCAATAAAGCACAGTAAATTCGATGAAAAATTTAACACACTTAAATCAGGTTAGCTGAGGACAAGCAGGGGTTAGCACGTTTGCCTCGCACCTCCAGGGTTGGGGGTTCGAATCCCGCCCTTTGCCCTGTGTGCGTGGAGCTTGCATGTTCTCCCTGTGCTTCGGGGTTACTCCGGTTTTCCTCCCCCAGTCCAAAGACATTGTAGACTGATTGGCATTTCCAAATTGTCTGTAGTGTGTGAATGTGTGTGTGATTGGCTCCCCGTCTAGGGTGTCCCCCTAAATGTGCCCCGAGTTCCCTGGGATATGCTCAAGGCTCCCTGCGACCCTGTGTAGGATGAGTGGATGGATGGATGACCTTTTTGTGTCTCTGTCATGCATCCTCTGCTAAACTACAGCACAATTAAGATGGCTCACTTTGATGGTAACCAGCTTGTGAATCTGCTCCAGATCTCAATGATTCCGAGTTTGATGCGGCTCTACTGCCTCTCCCAGATGGATCCACAGAAGGGAACATTGGCTTGGTCAGTGCCAAGCTCCAGAGGGCCCTGCGATCCTGGGTGGCTGAGCCTACGGTAAAGAGACGTAAGGCAATTATAGGTGAGACTAAATTTACAATGAAACAAAATATATTTCTTTCATCACCATTAATATTATGTATAGCATGGATGGAAGAGGGAAAAACATGCTGTAAAATTTTGCATTTAAATTTGGAAGTAACCAACCACAGGTGTGGATTCATTTTCTATAACAGCAGCTCTGATGATAGTGCAGAAGCAGGTTTTTATTTTATTTTATTTTTTATAATGTGCTAATTCTAACATGTTATCTTTTCATATATTATTGTAACAGCGTACACAAGGACAAGTACGCATGCCGGATGCTCCACATAAAATGATCAACTTCAGGTTGGGTAACTCTGCTGTTCTTTGTTCTATGTTCTCTCTCTCTCTCAGCTCTATATGTTGTGCTACTGCTTGCTTCAGCATGTTGCTGTAGCCTCCTTAAACCAGCCAGTCATGCTCCTGCACTCTTCCACCACAACACCAACTTACAGCAACTGCTGGATCTCCGGAGCAACCTGAGTGCCCAGGGGATCTCGTGTCACATGTGCTCAGGTGTGAGGCGACATTGACACTGCTACATACCTCGTTTCCTTCCGTCTCATTCTTATTACCTCAGAGAAGCTCTCACATTCTTTCCTCCCCCAAATTCATAATAATGCTCTTGCGCTTGAAGGAACCTAAAGACAGAATAAATCAGTTATGAATAATTCAAGAGGGATAGTAACTTGCCTCAAACCAATGTTAAAGAGCTCAATACCAAAGCATAACAAACTCTGACACCACTTCGCCCCAGAATTCGAGGCTTTTGTTACTTTTTGCTGCGCTGCATTATGGATGCTGCTAAAATGGTTTCACTCTGTGTCCCACAGGAGTGTTTATGGAAACGCCACACAGCTTGCACAGCAGCGTCCACGCCATGAGCTCGACATCAAGGAAAAACTCCCCATCAAGCCAAGCTGAAGGGAGTCCGAGAGAGCAAAACACTGTCAACGCCACACACACTACAACAGGTCTGGCTTACATTGTGCAGTTACAACCATGTAATTGTAAATGCATGTGAATATGGTTTATAGTATACTGTAACACTGTATGACCACTGTAAAACTGTTGCAAATACTTTTATTGATTTTACGATTTTATGCATTTTATACATAGTCACATTATCAATTTACACTATATGACCAAATGTATGTGGACACATGACCATCATACCTATATGTACACCTTCCTGAAGTTGTAAGCTGTAGCATTACAATTTCGCTGGAACTGAGAGGCCCAAACCTGTTCCAGCATGACAATGCCCCTGTGCACAAAGCGAGCTCCATGAAGACATGGTTTGCCAAGGTTGGAGTGGAAGAACTTAAGCTGTCCTGCATGGAGATCTCATCACTACTGAACATCTTTGGGATGTACTGGAATGATAACTGAACCCCATTTCATCCTCACCCAACATCAGTACCTGATTAATGCACTACCTCACTAATGCTCTTGTGGCTAAATGGGCAGAAATTCCATTCACAGCCACGCTCCAAAATCTAGTGAAAAGCCTTCCCAGAAAAGTGAAGGTTATTATAAAAGCAAAGCGGGGACCAAATCTGGAACGGGATGTTCGAAAACCAAATAAGGGTGCGATGGTCAGGTAGATGCCAGTCATCCATAAATTAATGAGCAAGTTCACAATACGGTGAAATAGCATCTCCTAGGCATGTTGTGAGCTAACTCAGGTCTGAGCAGATCAGCCTCTGAACCGCACTGGCTACCACAGACACACCCTTAAACTCTTCTTTCTTTTATACGGTGCCATTACTTTTGTCCTAATCGAAAGGATAGTCTTATTTATTGCTTTTTTCAATGAATATGGAACCACTGGTTTTTCAATAAATCTGCGTGCGCAGGAAATAAATACGCAAATTAAACTCGACGGTGTAATCTGTGTATAAAAATGCAAACCTGCATCACAGTCAAGGTTCACATTAGTGACTCTTCTTATACATAAATTTACATAAACTCAAATGTTTTTTTAATTATTCAGACTAACTGGATTTTCAATTTCACATTTCTTGTGTAAATGCTCCTGCGAAACGATATACGCATAAATTTGCTCATATATCCAGTTTGATAAATTAGTGTCAATGTCAAAGTTACCTTTTTTTGTATATAAATGAAGTTCACCATTTTATGGTTCAGCAGGTGGTTTTGTGTCCATAAATTAAAGGCTTACTTTATCTTCCCTACAGATGGCGTTTTGACAGTTTTTGTGTCTAAACTGGAGGTAGATGCACCTGTTACCCTCTACCGCTACTCCCTTAGTGCCAGCATGCCCGCTCCCTGGAGAGCACTGAGCCCCAGGCATGGAGACGTGCCATCATTTCAGGTCCACACAGACCAGCATGTTGCACTGGTTCACCAAGGGTTCTCAAACTTTTCGTAGCCATGGAATAAATTCCACCGACCCACACCGTACCGATTTATCTCATTTATAACATTATTTAAATGTGTGCAATAATAGTTACCCTCTTTATTAGAGCCATAAAGCTTTCTAATCCTTGGATTAAACCTATGTTATTTGAGAGACCACTTCAACAGGTTAATAACTATAAAAACCTAGTGCTCCCTGCACCCTACTGTGAAAAGCATATGTTTTCCAGACAATTTTAAGAATATTTGACTTCGTAAAAGAACTGGTGTGCTCAGAAATTTTTTTAAACATTATGTTTCGGCTTTCCATGATAACATAATCATGCCTAATTACAGCCTTGGGAAACACAATCTCAACAAAATATACAGTATATTTAACTGTTGCTCTATGAAGGCATTAAACAGACTAGAAATAAATGTGATTATTTAGTTTTATATTGAAATGTTTTTTACAGAGCAAACCCAACAGAGCTTTAGAATAAACAGTGCCGTTTTAAGCATGGGTTATAAACAGTGTCAGCAATGCAAAATGTTCTGCTTTGGTATCGAACATTCAGACAATAGTCGATGGAAAGTGATGGAACGTAATATCAAACGCATTACTAAGTTGATAACGCTTAACATCACATTACCAACTTCAACTTAGATCAGATGATCAATAATCAGGTAACAAGAATGCAGTCTTCCCGGTTGTAACAGCACAGGCGAATAGTTTTCATAAGAGGTAAATGCTTCACAAAAAATCTATAAACATCAGTGCTTATGCCAAGCTGGAGAAACAAGACATGATTGTGTTGTAAACTGTCAATCTCCATCCAAAAAGTGCAATAATGTTTTGCTTTTTAAAAAAACAAAAACAAAAAAAACACCAGCTTATACCCTTATGGCTCTTTTTGCTTGAATGTGTCAGCTTATGATGGTTTTATTATCATTGCAACAGGCTTATAACAGTCGCCATGGCAACTTTACTGCACGGCTTACAGTGTGTGTGTCGCATGCCTACCATCCACGGCCACGATGGATGTTGACCTTGGGGTCGTGTGACCCTCGGCACGGCTGGAGGTCGGACTTTAGCTTCTTTGTGGCGTCTAGTGAGCAGAAAAACAGCAGGTAAGCAGAATATTGTAAATGAGTTGTTCTGGTAATTACTTTAGAAAGAAAGGTTTTCTACACTTCATTTGGTGTGAGACAGTGAAGCCCTTAGTGTATTAAATGAGTAATAAAATGCACAATAGAAATACTGTAAAAGCGAATATAAGCGATATAATTTTTAAATAAATAATTAAAACATACGTATAGTCATCTACTACAACTTACATACTAGACCTTTTCATTAAATTGTAAGTAAAATAAAGTGTTTTATAACAGGAACTGTCAAACAGATGTGCATTCTAGACACTAAAGGCTGGTGAACAATTCTCCAAGGAAGGAGATAAACAGTAGGATTAATCTATTTATCAGGGAAACTGAAGGGAACAAACTGCTGGATTGACTTTAAAGGGACCAGCAAAATGGGGGCTAGTTCGAATAACATGTTCCGAGCAGCACTGCATCTTTTTTGCCCTGAGCAAAAGGTTGGTGTCAGCCTGCATCACGGGTTGGCCTGCAGCTGTTGACACAGAAAGGACTGTTAACACATCACATGGAACCTCCTCCAAGTCTGTTAAACAAATATCTCGGCTAATTCGACTTTGACTGTGCAATAACAGAGGTTGGAAGCTGAACTTGCAATTAAGAGATATATAATTCTGGATGATCTGTCTAAATTGGCAGCATACTTAACCCGGAGGATGTGACTAATCTAAGAGAATGGCTAGTGAGAGGTTGTGGCAGGTTTTGTCTGATTACTATTAATATCAGTATGAAATCCAGAAGTGATGCAAACATAGACATTGTCCTGAGAAAAGCTTTGCTCTAAGTCTCTCTCTCTCTTCTCTCTCTCTCTCTCTCTCTCTCTCTCTCTCTCTCTCTCTCTCTCTCTCTCGATGTTTAAGTGTCAGATGTTTAAGCTTTGCTCTAAGTCTCTCTCTCTCTCTCGAGATGTTTAAGTGTCAGGGTCCAGTAATAAAGTGTGGCAAATGTAAATTCTACATACAGAACCAGGAATCCATAGTCTGGCCACTAGTGCAACAAATTCACCAACCTTTGCCAAGAGGACTATGGATGGACAGTGAGTTAGTTGCAAAGGCACCATACTTGGGTCTGGGCTTTAATTAGGCCATAAAGGTGACCTGACAGGCCACACCTAGGTTTGGGGTTCACTTATGGACCAGAGCCAACATCTTCAAGGTCAGGACAATGGGCTTTGGTTTATTTTCCAGCTCTGTAAGCTGGATAGATTTAGAGAATGGGGATGGCTTCTGGTTTAACATTCTTGTATGCAGTGAGAATAGGTTCACACTGAATGCATTAAATAACAGTACGAAATACATGTATACATAATCTAGATGCTCATGGATAATGATGCAAGATAAATGCATCAGAAAACTACTCTTAACTCTTTGGATGGTCAGGGGCTTCCTGGTTGCCTCCCTATATAAAAGATGATGGGGGTAGAAGGTGCATGAATGACTTATTATTTGCGGATCACTGCTTAATCAACTTCTACAGTGAAAATGTCAGCACTTGGATCAGAACAGAAATAAAATACAATTTGAGCTCTATTTCTGCTCTGCCTCAGGGATCCAGGTAACCCACATATGGGATTTGTTGGTCAGGGTTGTGAGAGGTACTTCTGTGCTCCTGAATTATGGATGAAGTGATTTAAGTATGATTCAGAATGTCAGTGAAAATGTTATTGATGAGGGCTTGAAATAAAGCTGGACCATTGGTTAATTCAAAAGGCATTACTATGTATTCATGATGACAAGGTTATTGAGATGTTGGATTTGGTCCAGGAATCGTTCTCCCTATAAAGAAGATTCCAGTACCTACAGGGAAGGTAGATGTATTTCTCGATAGTTCAAGTCTCTGGAGCTGAGAGAGAGACAGTGGGAAACAAGAAAAGCTAATCAATGGAATCATATTACAAGTGGTCTCTCTCTTCATGTTAGAAAACACTTCACGTTCTTATAAAGAGAGAGGGAGCATGACATGCAGCCTCCAACTCCATCACCTTTGAAAGGATGTGGTGAGCACTGCAACTGCTCGTCCAAGGAAGAGTTTCTAGCTTACTCAGGGGAATACAAAGATACTGAGATAGCGAAATGGCCATGGAATTTGTGGCTATACAGATATTTAATGTATAGGCTGTGGGGAAGGGCTGGTATCTGAATCATTGAGGCCCCTGTTATCTTTAGACTGGGGTTTGCCTGAGCCAGATTCTGGTCCAGGATCTGGTAAGAACTTCTTGACATTCCAGATCACTGTTTATACTTCTGGAGAACTGGCATGCATGGCTTGAGTTAGGAAAAACTTTACCTCAGTCCAGAATTTAGAAACAGTCTGAAAGTGGATAAAAACAGACAAAAGGTTCAAACACGAGATAAAACCAGCAGAAATCCTGAGAATCAACAAGAGATGTGGCTAAAGGGACTGAGAGACGTGTAATGGTGAAAGCAGAGCCTTATATAAACCACAGTTAAGCTACAGGTGAAAGCAATCAGTCTTGATTAGAAAACAACATCTTCCTCTGGTGGCCACAAGAGGAACTATCTAGATTCATGACCATCACAAGTACATTTGTTGTTACTTACAGACTGAAATTTTCCTTTTGACTCAAATTTCTCATGTACTGTATAAAAACAAATTCTTTTCCCATCTCAGGAAGTTGTATTTTGCCCAGAACACCCTAAGCCCATACCCTAGCCGTGTGTGTGATGGACCGCCAGGCTGTATGGTCAGCTCTGGGCATGACGGACCCACTCAGGGCAGTTTCTACACCCCTGTGCCTGCAGGTAGAACCTCTGAAACCTCACATGCACATAGAAGGAAATTTCTCAAACTGATTTCAAATGTAGTTACTATTAAATATTACTGAGCTCCAAAACGTGAGGAATGATATGTGAATTCGTTGCATTGGGCATTCAAATCCAACTCAAATGAGGCCATTTAATATAATCCTAGTCCTAGACATCTAGCTATCCTTCTCTCTTAAGGTCTTAACAGATGTTTTAACCTAGTCATTTAAACAGCACAGCATGTTTCCAAGAAAAACTCATAAAGCCCTTCATCCTTAAAGTTACAGCTTACAGACTGCTGCAAAATGTTAACATCGGAGACTCCTTCCAAAATGATCAACTTCTCCGCTCAGAAACAGTCACTAGATCAATTATCACACATTTCTAAATCTGTTAGTTATAAACATGGTCTGACATCAGCCATATCGATTCCTTCTAAGCATTCCATTGTTGCAGTATACCACGTGATTTTAGCTGCTGTTTCAGTATCTCATTGTAACCTGTTCAGTCAGTCATAATAAATAATACAAGAAATTGATATCTCCCTGAACTATCAGTTAATGTCAGGATGGATGGGATTGATTACTGATCTTTAAATAAATGATGGTTGAGATAATGTTCGGCTCTCTCAGCCCCTAGAGAGGTGAAGAGTTCAAAGACATCTGGCTTTAACCCGTGTAGTGGAGGCGGATGTGGCAAGCCAGCAGTACGTCCCCTGGTGGACACCGGAGCCATGGTGTTCGTTGTGTTCGGGATACTCGGGGTTAATCGCACTCAACGTTCAGACAACCATGTTATTGGAGACCTGGTGAGACATCAGAGCACACATGTATTCCCTGTTAAGCAATTTTATACAAAAGCAGCAATAATAATATCTTTTATGTATGCCACCTTTTATATATGGATTGTGTTTGGCAGAACTTGAGTCATATTCACAACTAAATATTAGTAATTTAACCAAAAACAATGCAGTATTAACTTTCAGTATTGCAATCATATTTCAAAAGCCCAAATCGTTGTCGATTTAATTGTTTATTTGTTTGTTTTCTTCTTTAGCTATGAATTTGTGTCAGACTTGCATTTAGTCAAATTTATACAAGGGTGACAAAGGAAAAACCAAGGGCTCACTGAAGGGTTTTATGAGAGTGTAAATGATGTAAATCGTATGCTATGTCCTTCATAGTCACCAGATCTCAACCCAATTGAACACCTATGGGAGATGTGTTAAACAGCACTCTCCATCATCATCAAAACACCAAATGAGGGAATACTGTATGATTTGGAAGAATGGTGTCCATCACTCCAGTATGGTTCTAGATACTTGTAGAAGGTCTATTGAAGCTGCTCTGGTGACCCGTGATGGAACGATACATTAGTCATGCAGGTTATGATGGGTTTCCGTTCATTTGTCACCTGTCTATAGCTATTACATGCTGTAAATTAGTATCCTTTACATTTCAAACATAGTGACAACATTTTATTTTCTAGTGGCTGTGCTGTAGTTGCACTTGAAGCTGACATTTCCTGACTAGTTTATTGATTTTAATATGAACAACCTTGTCGAAGTTTGGCCAAAGAGAAAAGTGACCTACATCACTGGCTTTCACTCACAGTTTGAGGGCCATTTCACATTTCTACATTTTACCTGCTGTAAACAGCTTGATAAGATGAATCAGATGGAATCAGATAAAGTTACACACAAAATGTTTACCCTAGGTGACTTTGGCATGATGGATGGAGAACCAGTGATGTGTTGTCCTAGCCACAATATTACTAAAGCCTGACAGTAAATACTGAATGGGTTTCCTATATATGTAATTTGATATATAGAAGAGTTTTAACTCTTCTAAAGTGGAATCTTCACCAAGTGACCATGGACGGTTGGCTTTGATTTAGACTACACTGTAATTTTTGTAATTATTTTTTATTGCCTTCCCCTACAAAGGGCAGTGTGATCTACGATCCTGACTTTGATCTCTTCAATGAAATTGGACACTTGTGCCGACTCTGCAAAGCCATCGGTGCCAATACACAGCTTGTCAAGCCTGGCGGGGCACAGTGTTTGCCTTCAGGTGCAAAGACAAACACGTACACATGCTGACGCATGCAAAAACAATCTGGTATAAGAGGAATAACACATTTCAGAATGTACTGTCTTTGGAAAATATTCAACTATGGGGCAGTAAGAGTAACTCTGCTTTCCATTGATCCACATAACACCACCCGGTGGTTGATTATTTTCTAATAAGGGGACATGCTTACAAAATGATGCAAAGGCATCCAGAAAAATGTACTAAATAGAGCTTTAAAAAAAAAACATGCTGTGATTATTTCATGCCATCTCATGCTGAGACATACAGTACGTACATGCAGTAACTATAATTAAACTTACAGCTTAATCACACACACACACACACACACAAGGAATCTTTCTTTTATTTAATTATTATTTTTTTTGCTTACTGCTCTTCTATTCTCATCCGCCATTTCACTTTTCTTCTGACTCAGGCAACAGTCTCACATCTATTCTTCCTCTCCTCCACCCTGAGTGTCAATCTCTTCCTGAGCCCAACCTCCTGCCTGGCCAACTATCCCATGGTGCAGTGGGTATGCAGGGGGGGCGAGTACACTGGATCTCCATGGCTTTTGAATCAGTGAGTTTAACATGGCTAATGAAACAAACGTTGTTCAAATCGCCTCATGAGTAAATCTGAATTCTTATATGCTCCTGTTTCTTTTCTCCTTGTCTTGAAAACCAAGACCACCTACAAAGGGAAGTCCTCGTTTCAGGCCTACTCAGATTTCCTGCAATGGGAGAGCTTCCTGCAGGAGCAGTTGTCATCTCTCCCGCAAAGTTCAGCTCTGCGACGGGGCTTCCAGACCTGCCAGCACTGGAAGCAGATATTCATGGAGATCATAGGTGCATGAAAGACAGAGAAGGGGGATATCTACGAGAGAGAGAGAGAGTATACATGATATAGGATGAGTCTATAATGAGTCTATATTTAATAATAGCTATAATAAATAAAGAAAATTGTGAGCGTTTACATACGATTTAGATTCGTCAAGTTATCAAGATCAACGTCGTCATATCCTTCTAATTTATGTCATTTGTGTCATTCATTGATTTCCTAACTGTAGGTGTGGAGAGTGCGCTGTACAGTCTGCTTCTGTCCTTGGCCATCTGTATAGCATCTGTCGCCGTGTTTACTGTCCATCCTCTATTGTTGCTGCCTATCCTGCTTAGCATTCTGGGTAAGAGACATCGGCTTCCCTTGAACCTGCCTCAGCGGTGTTCCCTTGACCAGTGTCTATTCTGATAAACTTGTTTGGACAATAATAACCTACAACAGTAGTTTTGAGACTCCAGCATGTAACTAGAGCGAATAAGAATACAGAATGCCTTTGCTCCTGCTCATTCATGCAATTATCTAGAAAGCCAATTATTTGGCAATGCATAAAATCATGCCGATACAGGTCACAAATAAAAACTCTGTACTCCTAGGAGTGTTGAACAGAAAAGCACCGCAGAATGCACACCACTTTCAAACTTGAAGTGAATGGACTAAAACAGCAGAAGACCACCTCGGGCTCCACTCCTGTTAGTCAAGAACTGAATATGAGGCTAGCTTGGGCATAGATTGGTTGGTTGAAGATCGTAAAAACGTAAGAGGCTAGTGTGGGCATAGACTCTAGGCAGAGACTGGGTGGTTGAAGTTCATGAAAACATTGACAGATTCTCTGGTTGGATAATTGCATACATTTGAGCAGGGGTACCTATTAAAGTGGTCGGTCAGTGTGCATTTTTAGCAGTGGATGTCAACTTTCACTCAATAGAACATCACTGAAATGATATTATATTAAATTTGAGATCTTTGTTTCTAATACACTGAATTTGTTAGTTGTTGAGACCATTTGCTCTTCAAGCCTATTTTTTTTACTTTCAATTCATTTATATGTTAATGTAATATACCAAACCACAGGGTAATATGTAATAGGGGAAATATAATCACTATTACACAAAGTTAATGTGATTGCCTTAATGTGAATCCCCAAAATGAAAAGACCCTTCCCATTAACCAAGGCAACTGATCACAAGACAAATTAAGACAGTTAATTCGGCTGCCAGGCAACTCACAGGTTTATAGCAATGTACTCATTCTAATACGTTATTATTTCTATAGTAACTTACACAGGGACTTGTATGGTGGACGCGGCACATAATCTAAGGCTAATAAAAGAAAACAAGAAAAAATGTTATTTATATATAGAAAAATACATAAGAATTCATATGGTACTGATTTCTGAATGGAGATGTTTAATATTCCTGGAAGGAGTCTCCAGTGTCAGTGTCAATTGTAGCTATAAACAGATCAAAGCAAGATGCGTCATTCACACTTTTGTTGATTATTGTCCTGTGACAAGTGTTTATTAATTATGAAAAGCATGTAAAGGTGTCAGACATGATTAAAAAGACCTCAGGTCTGTGCTAAATAATGCATGTTATGAATACTATAAAGACTGCAGCAACAACTGCTAGTATAATCTTTAATACTTGCGTTTTTACTTGATAAATATATATTCAAATTGATATATGACATGTGTATGCACTGGGTATTATATCTTGCTTGGCCAGTTGAATGAATTCTTGGTGTTACGTGAGATGGACTGAAGATAAGAGTGACGTATCTGTATTCATTCTGCCCATGTTCAGGTGTGGTGTGTATGGTGGTGGCAGTGATGTACTGGTTGGGTTGGGAGATGGGTGCGGTGGAGGCAATATCTCTCTCCATCTTAGTTGGCTCGTCAGTGGATTACTGTCTGCACCTGGTTGAGGGCTTCCTGCTTGCTGGAGACACAGAAAACATGGGGACTGTCAGTCACAGCACGGTATGGGCTCCAAACAGACATTCACATCTCTTTGTGAGCTGGAAAACTTAAATCCATTCATAGTAGATTCACAAACTAAACATTTGGCTACATTGACACGAGAATAATTTCAAGCTAAGACAAGACGTTAACACTTAACCCCAGCACCCTTAACCCCAGCACCTCTTAGGCTTTTTGTGCATTTCTGTGCCTCACAGGACCCAGCGACCGAGCGTCAGCGGCGAACACTGGAAGCGGTCAATCATGTTGGAGTTGCCATAGTATCCAGCGCAATCACGACTGTGATATCCACTGTGCCATTGTTTTTCTGCACGATCATGCCTTTTTCAAAGTTTGGCCAGATTGTGGCTATTAACACTGCCATCTCAATATTATTCACACTCGTCGTCACCACAGCCCTACTAGCCACAATGGGGCCTTCACACTTCACTCGGCCACCCCGAGCGGTTCTCAAAGCCAGCCTGGTGGTTCTTGCGGTGGGGCTCTCAGGGTGTCTGTTCTGGTGGACTGGATCACAGCTGATGCCCACTAGCTGGAGCTCACTTATTACTTAGACCTGATGTCTGCCGATCTGAAAAAGACTGAAGTAATGAATTAAAACAGAATTGTTGTGTAGTGACACAGCAACTGAGTGTATTTGGTGTGTAAATTGTTAGGATGTACATGATACTGTATACATGATACTGTACTACAATGTTGAAATTAAAAGGGCGGTCCTCGTGGGACATAATGGAAAGCTCCGCCATGAAAGACTTGCAAATTATTATTAGTAGTATTATTATTATTATTTATAATCTGCATTTTTTTTCTTGTTTACTTTAAGCATCTCTCATCGACAGTGTTCTGTTTTCACTTTGGTTAACGGTTTCCTACATTACCCCCAATGTTGTTTGACTACTCGCGGATAGTGCTGCCAGTGGGAGTTAGTCCTCGCTTCATCTCAATCTAAAGAAAGCAATGTAGCACAGCTTTAACCCTTTAGTCTGTCCAGCTCTCTCAAGTCCTCATCTGTACACTCTGTTCAAACAGAGGAGCTTTGCCTTTCATACTAATGAAATCCAACAGCAGCATTGTACTCGTCATCTCATAGAGCGCTAACTAGCGGAGTCACAACTCACTCATGTAGCTGCTTTGTATTCTGGGTCATTGAGTCCAACATTTGCAGTTTCCATTACGTTTATGTCAGATTGCTCATTAATATGACATTGAGCATCGCTGGAAAATGTGAAAGTGAGAAAAGAAGCTCTTTTTAACCAACAAACTAGCACGACAATCATTAAGCACATCACAAATATTTCAATGTAAACATTTGTAATGTGTTTCAGGGTGGACTTTTCCTTTAAGTGTCAGCAGCGAATATGAGGAAAATGTACAAGTTCACACAGTCAGTTAAACTAATCTGTTATTAAAGAACTCCTCAAGTAGAAAAACCAGAATGGTTTAATGAGTAAAAATCAAAAAGATGGTCTAGGAAGATCATGGATATGCCGCCTACCTCAGGTTATTAAAAAAAAACAAAGAAGAAGAGGAAAAAGAGGAACCTGTCCAAGTATCAATATTGCGTCTTGTAAATGGAATAATTAAAAAAAATATTTTGGTATGTTCCAGCTCCATCCTATAGGACAGCTAAAGATAAGTATGACTTCTTAAATATTATTTACAAAATGTCACTCTAATGCAGCTCTAATGCAGCTTGACGACAGTGTTCTTATAAATAAAAACAAAATAAAACCTTTTCGAATCTAGTCAGTTGATGGTACTGTGTAACCATCGATAGGTTAGGAGTTGTGTTTTCAAGTACAAACCACATAAGAATTTTGTATAATGATTTGTTTTGTGAAACTGACCAACATGCTGTTCTAATGGTTTTATATCACTGTAAATCTGTACTTGAGTCGTTGAGATGTTTCTGTTGAATTGCTCCTTTAAAAAAAAAAAAAAAAAATATTTATACAATGTGTTGTATAAATGCTGTGCTATTGGTTCTCATACATCAAATCAATACACTCACCTTGAGGGCATTTACAGTCTTTTTGTAGTTTGTGATGTATGTGTCTTTGAAACGTACGTGCAAACAGCCTGCCCCGAATGCCTTGACCCCTTTTTTCACCTGTCCCAGTTTTAGAGATTTGATTTCACAATGTACTCCATCACAAAGAACATCTCTTTACAAAAGTGGAATTTTTATAGAGCTGTTGGTTGTTACTGACACAGAAAATATGGGATGAGTCTTTATTTATCTTCTTGTTAAAAAAAAAAGAAAGAAAAGGAAATAACATGACCAAGGTTAAGCAAGTGGTAGCTTAGTGGTTCTCTCTGGGATATGAGAGAGCCACTGTTGCAGCCTTGACCCTCAACTTGACCTTAGATGCACATTAGGGGTTGCATAGGCTAGTCGACTGATCCGTTCAGAAGTTGCCTCTGTGGGGAGCTGGAGGCTAGTCAAGTCAGCGGAAAAAATAGCAAGGCTAAATGTATCGCAAATGTTAGTCTGAAAACATTTCAAACTAGACAAATCCAATTTCAAAGCCACCCCTCCCCCTCTTTTGCTTTAATGGACTGTTAACTCTTTGATATCTCTTTGCATGAACTGCACTCCAGCGCACACTCCAAAAGGAATTCGTCCTGCAGTTATTTTTGTTGTCTTTCAATCCTTAATAAAATTGTAATAAAATTCATTCACTGTGGGTGAATTCCGTCATGGCCAGCACTGTGGTTTCAGAGCCAAGGATTGCACATCACCATCTAAACTCACTCAGTTAGTTTAGAGTCAGATCAGACTGGGGGAAGAAAAAAATAAAAAAGCATTGAAGCTGGAAATGTTATTTGTAGACTGTAGACACAAAGTCAGCTAGTTTAAAAAATAATAAAATTAAAATCAATTCTGGTCGATTAGTAAAAGTTGTAGAAGCAATCTTGCAACCCCTAATGTACATACTGATACATTCATGTTCAAGCATTTAGTCTAGTTAAGAAATGAACTCTATTTAAAGCACAGGCTGTATAATAAAATATCTGATCTGAAACCAAATAGAGAATCTACAGATTCCAGCCCAGATTGTCAGTGATCAATTACAGAAAAAATAGATTTTATTTTAACAGCCATTGAATACGTAACACTGAAATTGAACCGTCACTGAACTCATACCATTTACATGCAGTATATTACTTTGGAAACCACACATTTGGATTTCTCTCTTTTGAATTAGCCTCCCTGAAATATAAAGTAGTTTCATTTCGGTTTTCAGAAATTTAAATAATGCATTCAGGTTGCACGATCCAGTCAAATTTAGGTGGCAGCCCATCCACCTCTGCTTTCATCCATCCATTCATCCATCAAACCATCCATCCATCCACAATACCCACAGAAAGTTAAAAGCAATTGAAATTGGATTCCAATTAACTTCTTGCCAATCTCTCATTTCATTTCCAAAGAGAATTTAACTACAGCAAAACTGAATTTAGCTAGTGAATCTCCAAAAATGAAAATAAATTTACTTTGAATTTCAAGGAGGTTAATCCCAAACAAAAATACAGATGTTTGGCTTTTGAAGCAACATATAGCAATTCAGTGCTATTCGTTCAATAATTTGAGTGAAATTTTAAATCTTCCATCAGCTTCATTTTAAATAAAGCTCTTACTGGACTTTATTTGGATGTCCCATCAATTCTGATTAATAATTAATGCCCGAGTCCAAAGATCACCATTAAAAATTCATCATGCAGGTCGTGTATAATAGATGCTCCAATGATATGGCACTAAAATGATTTTAGCCCAGTGTGAGGATTTGCTGGAGGAATTTTCGTACAGTCGCTTCAAAGTGCATGTTTTTACATAAAATACATAGAATTTACACACACACACAAAAAATACCACTGAATTAGGTGAAAGTGTAGTTGAACTCAATTACAAACAGAATGCAGGCTAACATGTCTGCCATATATGGCCACAAAGTAAGCGCTATTGAAATGACCAGAAAATGTTGTTTAATCCTGTTATTTTATTATTATTATTTAATCCATATAAAAGACAAAATAAACAACATGCCCTCATTAGAAATTCGTTCCATTTAGTGTGGATCAGCTTGGGTCACTTGGACCCAGGAGACAGTGTAAGACTTCTTTGTTAACATATGATTCCAAAACTCTTCTGAACTCTGAAATTTATATTTCATCAAGACCTACACTTTAAAGTTACTCCATTGAGAAATTCGATTCTGAGACATTTAGAAAGTGGATTTTTTAAGAGTGACCAGAGATAGATCATTATTATTCTGTAATATCACATACAGCAGGGGTCTTCAATCTTATCCACAAAGTGCTGGTGTAGCAGCAGGCTTTTATTCCAGCCAAATTGGAGGCACACTTCATAGTTGATTGGAGATCAAGATGAACTGATTAAACGAGGTGAATCAGGTGTGACTCCTGCTTGGTTGGAATGAAAGCCTGCAGCAACACTGGCCCTTTGTGGATAAGACCCCTGATGTACAGTTTGGTGCTATAAGGTTCTATCGGGCTGGTATTTACTAAACTAATCTTTTAATCGTCTTGAATAACTAACAAATGGTATCTTTCAGCAAACTCTGAGCCTGTTTCGAGCGAGACGAGTTTATATTGTAATCATAAATGCTTTTCGGTAGTTTTTATTTTTCTCTGTATTCTCTAAGATGCAAGATTTTAAAAAAACTAACACTGTTCCTAAACAAGATATTTTACCGTGGGATTTTATTGTAAAGCATTTAACAATATTAAAATGCATTAAAACGCAAAAAAGTTTTCACACGTCTACTAGCTCACCTTCAGTCCCTGATTATACTGGAAAGGCAACCTATGTTGCGTTCATCCTTTTTTAGAGCATTATAAAAATGAAGTTAATCTGTATGTATGGAGATAGAGCTTTTCATTTAACTTTATTTAAATAAATAATTAGAACTTAAATAATAAATGTTGTTTTTTTTACCCAAATGCCAAATACAACGAAACAAAAACAAGTGAAACTATCTTGAATATAGTCAGATTTATGTAGTATTTCATAAGATCACACAAATCCAAATTTTCAGCATTTATTTCTATGTTTAATAATCTTATCATTGTATGTAATCTTATAACAGGAAATATAACTTATAAATCTGACTATTCAAGATATTTTCACTTGCTTAGGTGACAATTTTATTTTACAGTTTATGACCTTATGACACTGACCTCATGTTCAACCAACCTGACCTCTGTTCACTTGGTTTATTCCAAATGTTTTTGCACCAGTTTGTTGATGTTAATCAGGTTATGATCATGTCGATGATGACTGGTAAACAAACCTTTGAACAATCAGAAATTCACAGATAATCTAATCGTCCAACAACTCAATCAGACCTCAAACGACACCCGACCCTAGTCAGGATTAAAAATCGAGCACAAATCATAGTGTATGTTTGGGTTTCAGTAACCAGCATTGTACAAACTATGAATTTAGGATTGGTCCATGTGTGTTTGGAGATGGATTGCAATATAACCCTTGTGGTATACTTCAAACAAAAGAAAAAGATATAGAGTATGACATTTTTGAGTCATTAAGATGCAGTGGTTTTAGTTTGTGTCTTATTTTCTGAGACCAGCTGTTTAGTCCAAATACAACATGGCTTCTTGACTCACTGCATGGAAAGGCAGTTTAATTTCTGGGTTCTTTGTTTGCTTGTGGTCGTGAAAGCAAGATGTGAAACCCGCTTCCTCTATCTATTTTTTTTCAGCTTGAAAAATAAGCCAAATACTCAAACTATGCAACTTTACACTGACAGTATGGATCCTGTCTTCTGTAAGTCACTATGGATAAAGGCGTCTGCCAAAAGCTGTAAATGTTAAAAAATGTTAAAAATCCAAAAATGTATTGCACTAACAATTGAGATTTAGTTCTATTATTATTTGCAGTATACCGCCACTTTACGTGCTGTTTTAAGGACTGAACTGGTGTTAAACTGAATATAAATTCCTGTAAAATTATGTTCCTGTCACAAGAAGAAACCTCAATCCAGTCCTTCCAGGATTTTGCAATCACAGAAATTAATGCAAGAATTTTTCAAAATTACCACATATTTTCTGTAGATTAGGGCCAAGACGCGTCATGTGACGTCATCAGCCAAAGCGAAATTGCAATTCGTGCAATTGCAATTTCACGAATTCATGTAGTTTTCCGTAAAAAAGCACAAAAAACTCAAAAGAAGCAAATGTTGAAAAAAGCTGCAGCAAAAGCGAACCGATCTGACCACAAAAGTCCCAAAAACAATGATGTAAGTAATAATGTAACAAGTATCTAAGAACAGATGTGAAGTTTTATACCACAGCTCTGTTCATTTCCTGATACTGATTGGTCAGTCTTGATTATACTAAAATATATATTTTTTTATGCTCTCGTAGCAATATAATTTCTAGAGTAACAACTTACATAGGAACTATTATGGATGGTCTTCCAGGTGACCAGGTTATAAACATGTAGTTGTTGATATGGTCAGGTTTCTGCTTAGAGACATTTATTTAATATTTTTCTGGAGAGGTCTCCAGTATCCGCAGGTGAAAAACGTCTGACACAGGAAAGTCTTCAGAACAAAGGGTTTTGCACTTTCTAGCTAAGATTACAAGCTGAATTATTTTATTTTTTTACCTTTAAGAGATAGAGAGAGGAAAAAAAATGCTATAATATAAAAACTGCTATAATATACCATTAAAGGTAAACATAAATGTATAGAAAGTATGAGGTGTTGTTTAGTAAATAAAACCTTCTTAGTGTTGGCAAATTGCTCTGTTATAAGAAGGATTTGGGGATGTGCTGTTACAGGAAATCAATGTTCAGGGTGGTAACAATAAATCCATTTTATACCAAGCCACCCTGTTGTTGTTTTTTTACCCCCTAGAACAGCACGCCCCCCAAGTGTTTTTTTTTCCATACGACATAAGAAATTTAAATGATGATCACCATCTATAGTAACTAGCAATTTCAATATACATCACATAATTATATTACATGATTCGACCGTTGATTATTTTAAGAAGTCAGTTTTAGGTTTCAATATCAAGAAAATGTAATGAGGCATTTAATGAGATGAAAATAACACTTTATGAAATAGATGCACTTGTTAATACTATGTGCAAAATACATCAGCCATAATCAGCTATACAATATAAATAAATTGCATCATGTCTGTGCAATTACACAAAGCCTTATTTCTCAACAGGTTATTATGGTTTAGTGTACTCGGAATACAACAATCAAACATATTTACATACATACATATAATGAAAGGCATAAACATATCCCATATTTGATAAGTGATGTTGATCAATTCGGGAAACTAGATCAACCGTACATGTGTTAAAGTAGACAGATCTGAGCCATGTAGCTTATTCATCCACGTTGGATTAAGTACTCGCTACAACACATCTGTTTGCATCAGATTATGAATTATCTACAAAAATCAAGAGACATTAGAAACACTATCTGTGGTCAATTATAAATTCTACTGTAGCCACAATGTTACGGTGGGCATTAGCAGAAGTGTTCCACCACTAAAACCAAAAAGCTAACTAGAATAAAACATTTAATACAAATGCATCATGGTGAAAACTTCCAACAGATTTGGTAAGTCAGTGTGCATCAGACTGTTGCTTGACGTTCAGGGAACCAACGTCGCATCGGTACAAAAGCAGTGATCAGAACAGTCTGTATACAAGATGTGGGAAGTAGCACTTTTACTCAATTTCCTTTTCGTCGTTACTTTTCATACTGTATGACTTTTCTTTTGAAAAGCTGTTCACCTCTTCAACCGAAGTACCAGTTCGCCCAAGGGGTGACTGTCAAGTATATGGAATCAAGCAGGTCCCAAAGTGAGTCAGAGGAAGAATAAAGACTGAACCTGAGACTCAAAGAGTTCGGAAGATGTGACACACGTAGATGGAGCGAAATAAGATCATAGCATGAGATGAAAGTACATTTGCCAGGTGCCTTCTAAAAGGATTTCTGCAGGAGGGGGGGAAAGAAAAAAAAAAGAAAAAAAAAAGTGATGGCCAGTAAATAATTCAGAGGGAGGCTCAGTCTCAGGCTGGCACGCTCCCGACCAATTAGGCAAGGTCTGTGTACCTTCTCACACACAAGTGCACACACACATACACACACCTTAACCAGCCTGACAGGCCTTGTATTCAGCTTCTGCCCCAGAAAAGGGCTCAGACAAATTACACTGAGATTAGGTGACTGGAAAACACAAGATTGGAATGAGTGAGAGAAGGAAAGGACAGCTGGTACACATGTACCAATATCGGAGGATGGCGAGCTACGTTTTGTACAAAAACTTTTATTATAAATAAATAAAAAAAAAAAAAAAAAAAAAAATAAATTTTTAAAAAAAAAAAAACAAAAAAAAATAATAAAAAAAATTTTAAAAAAACTAAACAATAAAAAAAAAAATAAAAAAAAAAAAAAAAAAAAAAAAAAAAAATAAAAACAAAAAAATCAACAAAAAAATAGCAACGCATCAATATGAATCAATGGCTAAAATATATATACACACACATATATATATATATATATATATATATATATATATATATATATATATATATATATATATATATATATATATATATATATATATATATATATATATACACACACACATATATATATAAAATGCTTTTAATATCAATAAATCGACTTATTACTGTACTGTTTAAATTGAAAACAGTACTCCATTTGATGCTCAAGACTATATGGAAACAATACACACTAAGCTAAATCTATAAAACTGACTAGGCTCATTTTTGCAGAAGCACCACTCTGAGGTACTACGTTGGTCCAAGTTGATATATTTTAGTTGTTGGGCCTAGACACCAGTTTAAAAACAATTAAAAATCTGAAGCTTGAGGTATTGCCCAAAAAACAAAACAACAACAAAAAAATCTTCAAATGCAACTGAGGACTTGGGAGACAAAACTCCTATATCCACACCTTAACTTCAACGGACCATAATACGGTAACAGTCTATCTGAATCCAGCTCGGTTCCACCACATACATTTAAAGTACCCCCGAACAGTAATAAATTGTTAAATGTGTTTTGAATTCTGAGGAAACTCTATGGAAATTAGCTCACCCTTGTCTCAGGTAGTCTTCAGTACCAGAGTCTTAATTTACATTGTCATACTCAAAAAAAGATTCATTTAACAGGAATAAAACTTACCAAAATACTACCAAAGAGTCACATTAGCGGATATACATAGATGACTAGTTAATACTGCTAGAAAACTAGCTCATATTTGTCATAGATGCACCAATGAGATCACGTTTCAGTATCGAAGTCTTGTCTTACATTGTCATATACTCAAAAATGGATTTAACAGTAGCTAAAACATTTGAGCAATGTTCGATAAGTTGCCTAGATGGCTAACTAACAGAAAAACTAGCTCATATTTGTCTCGGATATACACGAGTGAGATCAAGTTTCAGTATCTGAATCTTGATCTACACGATCACACTCCAAGAAAGATTAACTTAACAGTAGCCAAAAGAACACCAAAATATATCAGCAACATTGGCCAAGTTAGCTAGTTTGCTAGACTTCGATATCTAGCTCACATTTGCTTCAGGTAGACACATGAATAAGATCAAGTTTGAGTATCTGAGACTTGATTCACATGGACAGATTCTCAGAGATTTATTTAACAGAAGCCAAACCTGAGAAAAATATCAGTAACATTAGTAAACATAGCCAGCTGGCATGTTAACTGGCATAAAACTAGCTTGCATTTGTCTCAGGTAGACCAGAGTGAGATCTAGTTTCAGTCAGTTGATTTACACGGTCATACCCTCAAAGATTCATTTAACAGTAGCCAAATGTGCCAAAATATATCAGTAAAAATAGCAATGGTAGCTAGATGGCTAGTTTAGCATTCAGGTTCTGTACTGTAGCTAGCATTTTCTATGTCATCTTCTACTTATTCGAATTATTTAAGGACATTCACAAACTGCGCTCATACATAATACTTGCCAAATTAGTATTTTACAGAAGCACTGACAGATTTTTAAAAGGAGAACAAATTAATTTTGCACTCTATATAATCAGAAAAGACATCCAAGAGGAATTAGCCATTAGAAAAATTAAATAAAATAAATGTTCAGGGGTACGTTAAACCATGTGTGTTACATATTACTGAAATACTGAATTATATATTTAAAAGAAAAAGAAAAAAAAGGAAAGTACAGAACAGGCAAATTGAGAACGTTAATGGGAAACACTAAGGCTTTAAAAAATTATGTTTCAGAGTGTACAGCAGATTTTCTAGGAAAAAAAGATGGAGAACTGTGTGAAGTTGAAGGTAATTGAAGGAAAGAGACATGAGTAGCATGTAATTTCAACAGCTGATATAAATTATTTGCACTGAATCTCATTTGAGAAATATAATTTGCATTACTAGTGTGATTTGGGGACAGAAACAAATTAACAGAAGCCTAAAAAGATTGTGTATTTAAGGTCAAAATAATTAAAAAATTGGCATTTTTATGGAGAAGCAATTAACAGCCAATAGACATGGGCCACATTTCATTAATTAATATTTTAATATGATATTCTTTTTTTTTTTTTTTTTTTTTTTACTTTCCTCAATAACGCTAATATGGAAGAAAGCTTCCTGAAAAAAAATATATATATATTACAAAGTTTTGTGCAGTCACATAAAATGACCCGTTTGCTATTTTTTCCCCCTCTGTTGTTACATACATCTGTCTGACAAACAGTGTGAGTAAGTGAAGTAGTGGATTTGAAACCAGCCGGGCACATTTGTTTGTGTGAAAAAGATGGGGGTTTCCCATAATGCCCTGGGAAAGAAAAAAAAAAAGAAAAGAAAAAAAACATCGATCCACCCTTTATTTCTTTCATCCATCAATCCTTTCTTTCTCCATTTGTGGTGTTGCTGTCTAGCCCGATGAGACCTGAATGCTTCATCATCCTGCTTGAGATCCTGCAGGCTCTCAGTTAGTGTGTGTGTGTGTGTATACAGGTATGTGTGTTTGTTGCAATTGCATTTCGGCTCATTAAAAAAAACAAACAAAAAAACAAAAACAAAACACAAATCCAATATTGATCAAATACTGATCATCTACACTCCTCTATTCATGCCCCCCCCAACATCCATGTTGGCCCATTTATACCCCAAATATTCCTCTAATCAAAATACAACTCCCTCTTCCAACCCCAAACTCCGCCCCCACCCAATTCATTAATCATAATCATAAAAAAGGTAAAAACAAAGTCTACTGCGGAATGGCTTTACTCCTCACAGTCAGTAGGGGGCACCAGAGCCCCTGTGAGCTACTGAGGTGCGGTTGGCATCGTTCTTGCGGCTGGCATTGGCGGCCGGGGGGCTCCGAGCGACGGGCTGCGCCCTCCGCCTGGCGCCTCGACTCCTCCCCCTGGGCCCTGCACGGCCCCTCCCGGCCACTAGGGGTCACTTCTTCCGCGAGTGCAGCGTGTCCTGGAACTTGGTACTGGTGTAGCGCACGTGGAAGCCCTTCTTGTTGATGGTGTCATCTGATCGGAATTTAATGACGATGGAGTCGCCGGCCGAGTAAATCTCCTCAGGAGGCTGAGAGCACGCGCACACACACACACACAGAAAGAAATACACAAGTGTGTTAGAATTACCCTAATTTCATAGCAGGATAACGGTAGAATATCACTGCTTTCAGCTGAAAACTACACATTTTCAAATCAGATGAGATCATATGTTAATTGTTAGCAGTATTAAAAAACTAAATTATCATTAATATTACATCATTACAATCACTTCACGTATCATGATATTTGTCAATTCTAGTATTGGCTAGTAAAAACTCCTGTTGACCTGTTAAAAGAATCTTTCCAAGCTGGAATGAACTGGTGAAGGCAGTGTGATGCTCTGGGCAATGTTCTGCTGGGAAACATTGGGTCCTGGCGTTCATGTGGAAGTTACTTTGACACATACAACCTACCTACAGACCGAGTACACCCCTTCATGGTAACGATATTCCAAAATGACAGTGGCCGCTTACAACAGTGCAAAAATTCTTCAGGAACAGTATGAGGAACATGACAAAGAGTTCAAGGTGTTGACTCAGCCTCCAAATTCGCCAGATCCAATCCGATCTGGCGTCTGTGGGATGTCCAGGACAAACAAGTCAGATCCATGGAGGCCTCACCTCGCATCTTACAGGACTTAAAGGATCTGCTGCTAACTTCTTGCTGCCAGAAAACACAGCACACCTTCAGAGGTCTTGTGGAGACCATACCTCGACAGGTCAGAGCTGTTACAGCAGCGCAATGGGAACCTACACAATATTAGGCAGGTGGATTTAATTTTATGGCTGATGAATGGAGTATGTTTTATGTCGCACAAGTCCCTGTGAATTCGTTCTAACTACTGAAACAACAATGTATTCGAATGAGCTCATTAATATAAACCTGGCAACCGGAACAACTTTCCAAACCGCTGATGTAGTAAATTAATCACCACCTACCGACCAATCAAAATCGAGACTTCAGAAGTTCATAAACAGTACTCTATTTATTGTTAATAACTATTTTCTTTATTTAAAAAGTCTGACTCGAGTACACACCTCTGATCGATGATGTAGAATATTTACAATATAACCATTTCAAAGGGTTGGATTTTTTTAAACAGTATAGCAACATACCAGCATTCTTTCAGCTGAACTGCTTACTGAGATCAAACATCATTTAGACTTATTACATGTTAACACTAAGAACAGAGTAGCAGCGAGAAGTGCAATTGCGGGATATGTATCTAATGAATCGATGCTCTTCCTAACACACCTTTCTACAGCTCATTAGCCAAATGACTCTTTAGATAAGAAACATATTTTCCTAATGACTCCAGGCCTCAGAGTGCAGCACAAACTGCCGTCACCCTTCAGCCTCGGACAGCCTCTATCGAGCAAAAGCAGCCCTTTTTATTAAGGCCAGCTAAATGATATCAAGCTGCTGGGTGACTATTGAGTTCAAACTCCCATTTCTCCTTCCCCTCTTACTGCTGTAAACTTGGCATAGTGCCACCTTAAAGCTTATTAGCTCTACCTCACAGCGTTGGAGAAAGGAAGCGGAAAGTCCTGCTGTTCTTTATTCAGCTCTGAGGGCTGAAGGACAATACACGATTAATCCATCGGAAATGGACCATCTAGAATAGTGCTTGTGGGTCGAGTACTGCTGTGCTTCCTGTGTTATTTTTTAAAGTAATGTTTGGCGTGAAATAATACACATTAATGAAGTAACTGTTTGACTCACATTTCAAACACAGTGCATGTAGAAATGCATTTTATCTCACTGACTGACTGGGTTATTTAATGCACAGTTGTAATTTGGGGACATTTGTACACTAGGTGGCGCTTTACACCTTAAACACTTTCACTACTGCATTATTACTTTGTCACTTGTATTCAAACTAATTCCACCTTCTTCTGCGCTATGATTACTCCAACCTCCTAAGCTATGGACTGGGTGGTAGTTCCTAATCAGTCTGTTGATTGGACAATTTTCTCAACTGTCGAATCAGTAGGCTGATTAGGAACTAATCCTGCATTGTGGGAAATATGGGCGCAAAATAATTAACGCCTACGGTGCTTCTCAAAGTCCACCGCTTTGTGATCATTGCTAAGGTGACATGAATGACTACTTAAATTTTACTGTGTTCGTTTCATTAATACGTTATGCTGAGAACGGAGAGTGTTCGAGCACTTACCCCAGATCCGCAGTAGCGGCCGAGCCTTGGGGCCTTGGTGTCGGCTCCGTCGAAGAGCTCCATGTAGTCGTAGCCGCAGTCGGCTTCCTCTTCGATCTCAAACGTCTGGAAGATGAGCTCAACGCCGTAGCCCTTCTCAGCTGAGATCACCCACTGGCAGTCCGATGCACCGGGGTAATTGTTGTCCCCAAACTGGGCGTGCGAGTAGAGGTCTTTGGTTTTCACCTCGGCTTTCAATTGACCTCCGCACTCTGGAGACAAAATCAACAGCCAAACACTGGAGCTTAGTTATACACAGGTTATTGCCTTTCTGACCAATCAAAAATGGAGAATTCTGGTTCAAAGCGGCTAAAAGGTGTTAAAAGCTAAAAAATGATATCAATAGAGCCTTTATACTAACTTCTTTCGCTGCATTACACTTAATAAAATCTGTGAGAAACCGTACAGCAAAATGGCAATTAAGTACGTTTTTGCTTCATGGACATGGATTACACTTATAATTAATGTCAACTCGAACGGCCTAAAAAATTCCCCAAACACCCTTATTTGCATTTTAATGTGATTCCTTTCGAACAGATCTGCTGGTTCGTTTCGAAGTAATGGCTGAGAATAGCACTCGACACACCTGCAGTATGCGAGGCTTCGAATCCTTTCTTCTGCACAGAGTTGTCGGAGAAGAAGCGAATGAACAACTTGTTCCCAGTCGATGTGACTGGCGGAGGTTTCTTGGAGCCGCAGTAGCGTCCGAGGCTGGGCGCCTTCCCGTCGCGTCCATCGTAGATCTCAATGTGGTCGTACGCACACTCTAAATGGGGCTCCATGTCGATTTCATTGAAAGCCTGCACACAGTTTATTGTTTATCCTTCATTTTAATGACAGGGCATAATCATGTTCCAGTGAATATTAGTGAATAGTTGGGACAGGGGCAACAAAAGGCTGGATATGTAAGTGTTACAAGAAAAAAAAAAACATCTGGAGAAACATTTAAATGCAAATAATTAGGTTAATTGGCAGCAGGTCAGTAAGATGATTGGGTATAAAAAAAAAAGTATCTTATAGAGGCGGAGTCTCTCAGAAGTAAAGATGGGTTGGAATCTGGATAGAAGCAGATGTTGCTCTAAAACATGATTATACCTTTCAGCATTGACGGTGCCTTTCCAGATGTGCAAGCTGCCCAATCCATAGGCACTAATGTACCCTCATACAATCAGAGATGCAACTGTTTCTTTTGACTAACACTTACTTTTCCAGCCTTTTGTTGCCCCTGTCACAACTTTTTCGAGACGCGTTACTCACACTGAATTCAAAATGACCTTATATTTTTCTCCCCTTTAAAATGGTACATTTCCCCAGTTTAAACATTTGATATGTTTTCTATGTTCTATTGCGAATAACGTACGGGTTTATGAGGTTCGCAAATCGTCGCATTCCATTTTTATGTGCATTTGACACAGCGTCCCAACTTTTTTTGGAATCGGGGTTGTGTAAAAAGCCCTGTTCAAACATCATGTTTGTGTTACTACAGAGAAATGAAACATTTTCGTACGATTTTGATGCGATGTCCCGGTGTGGTGGAGAGAGCCCATGTGCACGCTTTCTTACTGGGGTATTTATCAGGCCAGTTGGGGCTGGTGATGGTTCCACTCACACTGTTCACCGTGTGATCACAGCCGGCTGCAGCGCACACACACACACACACACACACACACACACACACACAACCAGCAAAGTCAACAAAGCATCCAACAACCAGGCCCTTAGCTCTGTATTTCTTTTTTCCTCTTTAGTTCCCTCCGCATCTCTGAAAACCAGTGTTGTTCTTGGCAGCCTGAACCAACCATCTGTCTACCCTACCATTCTCTACTCCTCGCTCTCTCTGTCTTCCTCTTCGGTCTCTCCACAATAGGGAAGGATCCTCTATAAATATCCTCCTGGCATTTAGTGTCAGCGAGCTGAAATCGATGGGGAGGGTTTTAAATAACCCTGAGCATGCTTGCTCTTAGCTTTCTAGAGTGCACTGAAGGTTCTTCAGCTTCAAGTTCTTCAACCAAAAAAAATCTCACGAAGCACGTAGAGAAATGAAGGGGGGGGGGTAATTTTTATGGTTTAATCACCAGATTAGTCTTCAGCAGATAAAGAGTCATTTAGTAGCACAGGCGTACCATAATAGTTTTTTATTCATAGCTGCCTGATAAATGCGAATTATGCTCAATAACCCACTCACTGGCTTTCGAAAGACAAATGTTTTCATTTGGTGTGTAGCTATGGTTAAAAAACAGTTTGCTTCAAGTGTGTTCATATAACGCATACAAGTACTTTCGAATCCCACCATCTGCTGCACCACACACATCAGCAGAGCTGTGGGCTTGCCGAGAATGATTTTTAGAAGGCGGGTTAATTAGCGCGAACAGATGACGATCTTTTCGGGAGCAGGAACACGTGGGTACAGTTTGTAAACAAAATAGTTTAACGTCATATACTGTTAAAACCGTCATCTCTCTCATGGTTAAACATTTCCAGAGAAAATAAAAATGCTAGCCGGACTCGACTATCTTTTACGTGCGATACGAGAACCGGACATTACGTTTAATAGACAAAATATAGAAGGCGAGTCCAGCTAGACTTAAATATCTTTTATTTGTGATACGAGGACAGAACAGCGCGTCTAATAGCCAAAATTGTTGGCCAACGACTTACTGACTATTTCTCTAGGTCACAAATGTGATGTGCTACATGATCATATATGCATCAGTTCCTCTAACTAGCTGATGATACGTTGTTACACTATGTTAGCTAGTCACGTAGTTTTCCAGGCCATCAAACATAAGAACAGGCCGCACACTTCCTTTGAGCTTCCACTTGCCTGGTGGCCGCATACATTTATTTATTTCTTTATTTTAATTGACATGTTTAAGGATTCGATACTGTACCAAATATATACATACATGTACATCTACATACTATTAATACTGATGTGTTCTCACCTTCTTTGCAGTCGTGTTTATTTTCGTGCAGGACAAAGCCACTCCTGCATTGGCAGCTGTAGCTACCGAAGGTGTTCACACACTCGTGCTGGCAGCCACCGTTCTCCTTCGAGCACTCGTCCTTATCTGTGAAGGGACAGACCAGAGTCTCAGTAAATCACACACACATACACATTTTTTTTTTTTGCACACAAAATACCATTGCAAAAGCAAATAAAATTTAATTAAAATATCCTTCCAATACGCGTCTTATTTCTTTCTTGTAAATAAACCGGAGTACCCGAGAAGAACTGGGCCTTGAAGCCTTTCTTGGAGACGGTGTTGTCCGATTTGAACTCGATGCGCATGTTGTTGTACTGAGACGTGATGGTCTCTGGCTTCTCAGCTCCGCAGAACTTCCCGTGTAGCCTGGAGTCCGCAGAAAGTCCACTTCTGACCTCTACGAAGTCGTACTTGCATACCTACGCAAGGGTGACGATTGAAAGGGTCAGATATTACGTGTTATTTAAAATGTAGGAGATGGCTCAAACTCTTACACGTGGGGCGTGTCGTGTATGACAATGAAGCAGAGTTGCCCAACTATTTCCTCAAGGCAGTGGATATCGACCCCGTTCCTGAAGATTTCAGCTCCAAGAATAATCATGCCCACCTGACCATCTAATTACTGCCTTAAGAAGTTCTTTATCAACTAAAACCGGCATGTAAGATTTTGGTTGGAGATGAAGATCTCAAGGAAGAGGGTTGGTGACCACTGCCTTAAAGGAAGAGTCAAGTTCTGTCCATGGTAATCTCTCTATCTATCAAGACTATACAGTATGTGACTGTGTGAGGTGAAGAACTTGTTGATAGGGATGTTGATGTTTCATATATATATATATATATATATATATATATATATATATATATATATATATATATATATATATATATATATACACACACACACACACACATCTCTCAACCCTTCAAGCTTTATTGTTAGAGTGTAGCATATTTACTCATGAACTTCCACAAATGCTACCAGATGATGTGGATAGAGCCTAAGATCATTTTAACAGTAATCTCGTCAATTTCACATCAACATGAGCAGACTGACTTTACCCTTGACATTTTTAAGCCATTCCTTCATTCCTCATGCATTCTCATTTCTTATCAGCAAAATTCTGTTCACATCGCTTTCTCCATGTCTAATTTCACCCTCGAACTCCACCGAATTCTCCCAATGGATAAATTTTTGTACACTCGGTGAACCTGCCCTTGAGACCAAGTGCCCAGACCACCGACTCTGACGGAAATGAAGCAGACAAACCCACCCCGTGGCGAGGCAAAAACCTAGTGCTCACATCGTTGCCCTCGGTCTCGAAGACGTCGAAAAGCAGCGTGATGCGGTACTGCGTGGGCGCCACCAGCTGCCAGACGCAGTTCTTGTTCGGCGGGTACTCGCGCGGCCAGCCGGGACTCGTGATGGAGCCGTTCAGCTTGGTGATGAAGCCGCCGCATGCAGCTAGAGGCACAAACAGAGAATGATAATGTGTCAACACTTGACACGTCCACTGCAAACACACTCAGATGCTTCATTATCTTGCCAGCATACACACCATGGGGAAAAAAATCATTGGAAAACAGATGTCTGCAGATCTGAATCAGTAAAAACACAACCTAGGAACAAAACCGGACCGGCTTTGCGGTTATAGGAAGGGCAGAATTACCATTACAACCCTGAAGTTTTCAAATGTCCTGAAAAGTCTTATTCCTTTCATTCCACAGCAATTTGCCAATGAGTACAAGTTTTCATTTACTGTTAACTCTTCATAGCTCCAATTCATGTTGTGGAAGGTCCATGAGATGAGTTAATTCTTGTTATCACTAATGATCTAGCAGCTACACACAGCTGTTCCATCACCAACCTCTCTTTTTTCCCCCCTGTTTACGCGAGTTTAATAAAACACAACTGTAAAGCGCAAAGCGCTCATGTCCTGAAGACTTTGGGTGGGGGGTTGGACTTTCTGTTACAAAGCACAAACACTTTATATAAAAGAGACTCCTTAATATAAATAATTGCGAAATAAATGTCTCCTTCCAAAAAAAAAAACATTTTAACAATCATACAATTTTCTGTCTGCCAGACAAGTCCCTGTGTAAACGTATTAGAACGAGTGCATGGATATAAATCTGGGATTTGAATTACAGCTGGTACGACTGTCAGACCTGCTGTTAGAGAAAATAAATCAACACATAATCAACCGACCAGTCAGAAGTGAGAATTCAACAGCGCTGTGGAGCAATGAAAAATAAAAACCTTGAGAAAGGGAGGGGAAAAAAAAAAGAAGAAGAAGAGATTTTATAACAGTACAGCTTGCAATAATGAGAAATTGCTGCAGCACAGAATGCGTGTGAAACATGGCAAGTGCTCGAGCAGAAATTGTCCTCAGAGGTGGCAGTGGAAAACACAAGCCAAGACGAAACAAAGGCAAAGAAAACTGCTTGATATGAAAGCTATTATAAATAAGTGCTTATGTTATAAAGCACTGCTATTGAACTAAATCATTAAGCCGCTTGCTTAATCAAAATCTATAAAGCAGTCCTCCCTCAGGCATCTTGAACTGAACACAGAGGGGAAAGGTGTTAATTTGCCGTCTGCTCCGAATCAATCAGTAGATAACGCCCTGTACGTCCATCACGGACCACGCACAGAATGGGGATGAGAGGCGTTTCCATGGTTACCACCATGCCACTCAGAGATGCCATCATACGGCGGATGCCTCGGGGGGTTGAACCACATCTACATTTAGCTTCAGACTGACCTGACAGCTTCCTTCTGTCTTACAGCAACTGGTGTTTCAGAGGAATCTGCTAATGCGATTACGCTTCATCTGTGAAGTGATAGAAGGCTGATTCTGCACCAAGGTGCTGCTAAATAGTCCACGATGGCATTAGATCGAGAAGGACAGCAAAACCCGACCATTACAAACAAAGAAAATAGATCGATTTAAAAACTGTTCTACAATGCCCGTATTTGAACATAACACAAAACCCCATCCATTAAATTCCTTTAACACCTTTATAGTTTGGCTAGAAATAATATGTAGAAAGGCTTCAGATGACATGGGTTTTGTAAAACCATTAAAATGACTTAGAAATTAACTAAGGAACTTGAATCACTCCCATTCCTATTGAAAGGAGGGATCTGCAGTGAAGTGGTTCTGGCCACTAGGGGCAGTATATGGTCACGTTTCAAGAGTAGAAAGTGGAAACTTTCTATTGGTGCGTTTTTAAAAACAATGTGAATTTTTTTTTTTTTTTAATTAAGATCTATGGGGTAGTTATTCACTTAGCCATGTCCAAACGTTCTTACACAAATATCGAGTTACAGAAAGAACTATTAAGGCTGCTTGATTGCTGCCATTACATTCAATTTAAAATCAAATTACTAGTTCAATAGGTGTTTTAAGCACTTAAGCGTAATACTTATAAACCTCCATTACAGCAGCTGATTCCTGCTCATATAAAACACACACCTTCCCCTGAACTTGGTTTGGTCACCAAGCCAGAAATCTGTCATCTTTTTGCGGAATAAGCTCAGTGACATAAACATAGGCCTGTAGACTTAACTTCTATAATGGTATAAAGAGGCGAAAGGCATGACGTCAATAAGAGGTCTGCTTGCAGATTTGTTTTTACATGTTAGAAACGCCCAGTAGAGTTACTGTTGACACCCTAACCTTGACTATTTTTGTATAATGGCATATCCTAAAGTGTTTTATTCTTCTTATGCCGCAGCTGTTTGCCAAAAATTGCAAGTTCAATGCATTAATGAACATGTTATACTTTTCTATCTGTTAAGACCTTGCATTCAATGTTGTAGATGATCTGCGAAACAAGTTTGTTTAGGACATCACTTGTGTTATAGCGGCTGGCCATTCCCTCACCAGCCTCTCGTTTCTCTATCTTTACATAAATATGATAAAAATGCATCATTTTACTTGCACCAGAAAGTGCAAAGCTGTTTATTGCATTACTATTAATATTATTGTATTATTAAAGTAATGTGTTGCCTTATTGAGCGTCAGTGAATGTTTGCACCTTTTGTAATAGTCGTGTACGAGTCCCTCAGTTGTCCTCAGTGTGAAAAGATGGATCTCAACATCATCTAGACACTGTTGGAAAGGGCTAAAATAGGCAGAAGATGCTCGAAAAGTAAAAAAATTAGCAGGACCTGGAGGGGTTTTTCTGAAGAATAGCCGCCCGTTTAACTGCTCAGGACAAACAAGGGTATCATGTCTCATTTGACTCATATCAAAACATAAAAACACCATGTCGGTGATCATCCAAGTAACGACACACGGTATTAATAATCAAGAGTGTGTAAACTTTTGAACTGGTTCATTTGTGTAAAGTCAGTTATTACTGTGTCTGGTGGACGATATGCAAACATGTGTTATGTGAAATCGCTTCTTCAGGTCAGAACTAAATAAACAACTAAATGTAATTATTATGATCCCTCTTTGAAAAAAATATTAAAATGGTCAACATTTATATAGAACTTTTATCCAAAGCTCTTTACACAGTGTCTCATTCACCCATTCACACACACTCGCACACCAATGGTAGCAGAGCTGACCTGCTAGGTGCCAACTTGCCATCGGGAGCAACTTGGGGTTCAGTGTCTTGCCCAAGGACACTTCGGTATGTGGAGCCACGTGGGCCGAGAATCGAACCACCAACCCTACGATTAGTGGACAACCCGCTCTACCAACCGTGATTTCTTTGCCATTTACAGTTTGACTGTGGACACATGGTATGAGTCAGGCATATTGAAGCTAGTAGTCATGGTGCACTTACCCTCGCAGCTTCGTTTGTCTGCGGCCAGCTCAAAGCCTGGATCACACGCACACTTATAACTGCCTAGTGTGTTTACACAGCGCTGCTCACAACGACCGTTGTCTGGCCTTGAACATTCGTCCATCTCTGAAATAAAACGCACACATCAAGATGAACATAAAGTTACCAAACTACAACGCAAAGGGAAAGATAAAAATTACATTTGAGAAGTTTGAACCAAGGGAAAAAAAAACAACACAACGAAGTGTGCTGTTATGTGAAAGGAATCAGAGATGGGGTGACTGAATGCAGCCCAGTCAGTACTGTTACCACCCCAAAGTTGATTATTTTCCAGTAACAGCATGCCCTGAAATGTTTAATTCCTCTTATACCACAGCTATTTACAAATTATTAAATTATTTATCACTTAAAGAACACATTGTACTTTTTATTCCCTTTACAGTTAATGTTGTGGAAAGTCTAAAAATTTCTCTCTCTCTCTCTCTCTCTCTCTCTCTCTCTCTCTCTCTCTCTCTCTCACTCATATATATATATATATATATATATATATATATCGTTAGTTCATGTGATCACATTCACACTGTAAAACTGGATAAGTTTATTCAACTCAAAAATTTTTAGGACACTAATTACCTCAAAATTCATAGGTTGATAAATCAATTTCTTTAAGCCAAATACACTTAAATATGACAAGAATTGAATTTAAGTGTATTTGGCTTAAAGAAACTTTGAGGTGATTCGAAATTTTGAGGTCATTAGTTTCCTCAAATTTTTTGAGTTAAATGAACTTATCCAGTTTTACAGTGTATTATAATAGCTAGAAAACAGAAGTTCCGTCTTTCTTAAACGAATAACATCTGACCAATCAGAATTGACTATTTAACAGCATTGTGGTTTAAAATCAGCATTGTTGTACAAAGAAAAAATAAAGAATAACAAAAAGAGGCCAATCAGCAGAACCATGCTGAATAAAATAAATACGCAAGTAATTAAATAAATAAATACATTAGTTTCACAGTAAACGTGCTTTATTTAATGGACTACACTGAAGCCAAGAGTAAGTAAGAGAATATGAAACACACACCTAAGCACACCAGTCATAACAGATGCGACTGTTATGTCTGGCATGAGGATGCACTTTCAAATACACACCTTTGAAGAAGTTGGCAGCGAACCCGGCTTTGTTGACCGAGCCGTCGGACACAAACTTCATCCACAGCTGGTTCGAGCTGCTCTTGATGTCATCCGGCTTGTCATAGCCGCAGAAGCGGCCCAGCAGTGGGCTGTTTTCCGAATTCCCATCACGAACCTCTAGATAGTCATAAGCACAACTGTCGTGCCTCTCAATCTGTAGAAAAGTGAAGAGGGGGAAGAAAACGAAACTGTTATAAAAAGGTACATATGTAATACAGTAACTGATTCTGATTACAATCAAAATGATTTTCTTCCTGCGTCATATAATGGAACATTTATATAATGCTTTTGTTTGACTCTAGTCAAAGCCACAGAATATGAACAGCCTGTGCTCGTAAACTGTGGATCACATGGAGCTTTGTCTTTATTTGCACCAGCTGGTTGGAAGCAGGACCGAACCTAAAGCAAACCCCAAGACAGTCTGCTGGAATGGAGAAGTGGAATGAAGTGGGACGAGGAACGAAGATGAGAACAAAGCGAATGAAAAGCTATGCTTAATGTTAAGTAAGCCTCTCATACCACAGCCATTTGACGACTATTTGACAAGCATTTGTCATTTATTAACGGACACATTGTACGTTTTATCCATTTACAGTAAATGCTGTAGGACATTGCACACTGTAGAATGTTGTCTGAGATCATTTAAGTTGGAGCAGAAATAACCAGTCATTCTCTGACCAGCCACTCTTTATTTTCCCCTCTCTCGAAGTTTGTAAGCTCAAAAAAATGTACAAAAGCACTGAAAATTGAGACTCCTTGTATAAAATGATAAATAAGGTTCCTTATAGAAAACTTCCCCATATCAATGATTAGACATTCTTCTTTAGGCTGAGATTATGTAGTTCATCTGCCAAACAAGTCCCTGTGAAGGAGTTGGAATTCCTATAGAATCGATAACATATAAATGAAACACAAAGGCAGAGCTGCTGTTACCTTCTGACCAATAAGATTCGAGAATTCAACAGTGTTGTAGAATAAGCCACCAAATAAAATATCTCTAAACCAGTTTAGTCTAGTTCAAAATAGTTGCTGATCGCTGGAGAACTGAACTATAAAAAAGTTTGAAATAGAAGTATAATTCCAAAATGATGTTATAAAGCAATAATGACATGTATTAACCGTTAATAACTATAGTACTTACTTCAAAGGACTGGAAGGTGAGGCCTACATGGTAGCCCTGAGCAACAGTGATCTTCCACACGCAGACTTTATTGGGTCTATAGTCATCTGGGTAGTTAGGAGACTGGATCTGCCCATTATCCTTCTTCACTTCACCACCACAGATAGCTGAAAGGTAATGCATTTATACTGTCAGGTACACTTACTCTCTTAGCAGACGCTTTTATCCAAACCGACTCGCTGGCGACGTACAGAATCCGATCCAGCCAAAGAGAGAAGCGGTAAAGGGTTTGAGGACTTTGCTCAAGGGCACAACACTGGTTCTTTGCTAGTGCTGGGAAATGAACTCACAAACTTCTGGTCATTAGAACAGAATTTAAGTTTGTGATCTATTAGCCAGGCTTCCACTTTAATGATAATTTATGTATGAACGCTGAAGAAGACACACTACTAAGGGTGCTTTCACACTTGGGTTTTCTTCTATTCCGCAGAAAATGCTCTGGTCTGAAGACCTTTTAATATTTAATATTTAATTTAGGATTTAATATTATCTGCATTATAAATAAAATGATTTGAGTCCGGTGATGAAGTTGTTTGTCTTCGCTATAGCCTTGAAAGCAACAAATCAAGAAAAGAAGAACTGCTTGTGTGTCTTGAGCAGCAAATATATATTCACCTTATACACACACACACACACAATACGTATTTCCAAATATACATGTTGCTATTTTTATTTTTTTCTTTAGTTATATTGAAATCTTGGAATATTGGCAGTGAGATATTTTCTATTCAACACACCCTACATCCTCTCATTTTTCACCAGCACCCTGTCCTCAGTGTTTGTTTTTCTCACTCGGCCGGTCAGGATGTTTTTAAAAAAAAGAAAGAAATAAAAAGGTTTTCTGTGCGATTTTTTGAACTTTTGAAAGTTGAAATTTTTTTGAAATTTTTAAAACTGCTGTGACAAATTACGTACGACGTATATTTAAACTTCCTTTCAGTTTTTCCGTTTCATTTCTGGTTGCTAACAGATACACCATTTACCCATATGACAAAAAAGCTTTTTATATCTGTGTTTTTACTGGAGGAAAAAATAAAAAGATTGAGTGTTAAGATATTAAACATATTACATACAGATGAAGGAGATGAAGGCAACAGTTAAAGTCCATCTTGTATTACTGGGTTAATTTACTATTTAAAATATAAATGATTCTATCCATAGTGTAAGAATGTATTTTATTCAGATTCAACAGAGATAAAATGGCGACGATTGTGCTGAAGTAGTTCTGGTACTGCACAAATGTACGTTTACCTTCATACACAGCTGAGAAACCTTTGCCAACCCAGTTGCTGCTGCTCCTAAACTCGATCCACAAACGACTGTCTGTTGAAATGATCGGCTCAGGAAGCTTGTCTCCACAGAATCGACCTGAACATGCAGACAAATTTATTACACCAAATGAACCACTTTAAAATCATAGAAGATCGTTTATGGCACATAATAGAGACCTTTGAGTGGGGCTTTCCTCCAGTATCCATCTCTGATCTCCACGTGATCATACCAGCACAGATGACTCCGATATAGATCCATGGAAGTGAAATTGAGAATGATCTAGAAAGGGGGAAAATGTCACTATAAATTTCACACACAGCTTGATATTCGGATTTCCTGCAGAACAGTTAATAATTTTTTATATAGCGATTTTCCTCTTCATGAGCTGCGCCAGGGGGAAAAAAACCAATAGGAGAGTAAAATGAACTGGAATACTGCAGGGTATCAGCATTAACCCGAGTGAGGTGGTAGATATCTTTAGGCAAACTTGATTTTTTTTTTTCCCCCGGCTGTATTTGTTAAGCTAAATAAAATGGAATCCTTGAAGACAGACACCAAGTCAAGGTTAGATTGTAAAATCTTAAAAGAAAAAAAAAAAAAAAAAACCTTTCTACATTGTATAGGTGAAATGTCTTTATGTTTCTTTAATATGGAGATGTCAAATCGTATTATTGAAAAATGAAATTCTGGTCGAAACCCAATTTGTCGTCATTTTCAGCACTTTTTCCAGAATTCAGCCAAAGCAACATCCCAATGGGCTTTCCCAAATCACCTATAGCGACACTGCAATCATCGTGTTTGTTTTTGGTGTTGGTATTTTGAAATTGCATCAAGATAAATGACAGCGTAAATGTTTGAAAAATTTGAGGGGGTCCATTAAAAAAAAATAAAAATTGGTGTCATCCATTAAAAAAAAAAAAGAGGTTACTGGGTGTAGAAAAAGGCAAGCTGTTATTCTTATTCTTCTTATTATTTATTTGTTGTTCTGTGGTATTTGGAAGGGTGGGTGCAGTTGGGGTTTGAAAGGCATCATCATTCTTCCCTTTAATAATAAAATTAAAGGGAAGTTTTGTTGTTTTTTTTTTGTTTTTTTTAAACACGTACTGGTTTAGATACAATTCTTGAAATCCTTGCGATTATGTCTGAATAACAAGGGTGTATATTCAGTAAAAGGCACTTATTAGCTGTAATGGAAGAAATCTAGCCGTAACTGGTCTAATCTCAATCATTATCAATCTTTTAAGTCGAGTAGTGTAAATGTTTTCGTATGACAACTAAAAATTCCTGTCAGATTTACACAATTTTCAGTAACGCGGATTTTATTTGTACTCGTGTGAATATGCTGATGAACGCAAGAAACTCCATAAAAGGCAATGCTCACAGAGTCGGAAAAACTAAATGACGACTAAACGGTGAAAGATCAGACAAACACTAACTCTTCTGCCCTTTATAGGGTGCCATTTCTTTCGTCCAACTTGAATATCTAGTTTTGTGTGTCAATTTGTCTTGGATTGATTTCTCTCAAGTCATCGTGATGAAATTCTGAAATGACAGAGCTCTACAAAATGTTCGTTCTATATGTGTATGGCATTAAAATAAAGAAGTGATTTAAGCTGAACAGCATAATTATATGATTCGAAGCAGATCAATCAGGGTCCACAGTAGTGCATCTCCGTACATATAAATTTACACAAACTCAGGAGCTCTTTTAGAACCCCCCCCACCTCCCCCACCACAACTAACTAGATTTTCATGAATGCCACCTTTCTTGTTAAAATGCTCCAGCAGACGTTTTTACAAATAAAAATGTGTTCATATCCAGTTGGATAAATGAGGCCCAATGTGTGTAGCCGGCATCTTTAAATTGTTTGTTTATAAAACTAACCCCTTCAGTAGCTCCAAGACCTAGGAGAACCTTCTGAAAGCATGACTGATTTTCGACATGCTCCAATTACATACAGGGCTTTATCCATCCTGTTAAATAAGACAAGAGAATGATCCAAGAACTCTCGTATCGCTATTCGCAAACATGCAGCGGCAGTCGCTCATTAAAAGTAAACACTACAACAAGCACCTAATTAAGCAGATACGCCAGTCTGTCTGGTATTTTCACCTTTTCGCCTGGCGTGACTGAGATTCTCCAGATACAGTGCATGTAGGCCGAGTAGCCGTTGGGGAAACCAGGAGAGGAGAAGTTCCCACTGCTGTCCTGCAGACTGTCTCCACATCCTTAAAGAGACAGACGGAAAGTCTGGGTCAAAGGTGATTAATAATGCACATTTGTGAGGACAGGACCAGAGCGCAGCATGCTGAAGTATTTATACACTGTGATATAGCCAGATGTCATGCAAAAAGATGAAAAAGTTTATCTTGATGCCTAAATTGAACCCCCTTCCAGTACCGAGTCCTGCAGGTTATGTAAAACATGTGCTTTTAATAATATAATATACACGACAGGTATATCCTGCTGTCTCGCAGCATCACTGGAATATTGTCTTTATACTACAGCGCTGCTGAATACTCGACTCTGATTGGTCAGAAGGTCGTGATTTAGTTTCTATAACAGCAGCTCCGACTGTCACTTAAATGATTATATTAATGCTTTAAGTTCTTTTAATGCTATCGTAACAAACTGGAACCTGTATAGAGGATGTGCTACATAGCGCAAGAATAACAATAAACAGACTGTCATAATTTAATACAGAAAAAGTTATAAATCAATGATATTTGATTATACACACTCACACACCCATTCATACACTACGGAGACTTTGGACATGCCAATCAGCCTACCATGCATGTCTTTGGACTAGGGAGGAGTACCAGGAGGAAACCCGTGCAGCACGGGGACATACACACACACACGGCCCCGGTGGGAATTGAAACCCCGACCCTGGAGGTGTGAGGCAAACGTGCTAACCAAGTAAGTAAGTAAATAAATAAATAAACGTAATCATTGGGGTGGTAAAAGTGGAATAAAAAAAAGACTTCATGAGGTCATTCTATTTAAATAAATAAATAAATAGTATCAACAGTAACTCCGCTTCACACTGCACTGCATCACACCACCCTGTTGTTGATTAATTTCCAAACTAATCAGTTAATGAATACGCGTGAATTACGCTGTAAGTGAGAACTGGCGAAGTTAGAGGGCGGGGGAAAAAACGAAAACGTGCAGGTCGGAGGTCCTGCAGAAGCGTGCCTGAGAAAGACCAAAAGGAGAAATGAAAGAAGAACTCGAAGCGTGGCGCATCCTCTTTAAATACAGGAGCAAGAGAGCTATAAATAATCCTCTCTAAGGAGAAGCACTGTAGTGTACATGATGTGCTAGAGAATGAAAAACACTACGGGCCATCCAGAGAGAACAGAAACAAGCAATTCCAGTTCATGTGAAACTAGAAAAATAGATTTTAATATATATATATATATATATATATATATATATATATATATATATATATATATATATATATATATATGAGTAAATATACTTTAATCAGAAGGGCAACACGGACTCGTTAATTATAAAAACAGGCACCGACTGAAATGAGTTCGGAATTTTTTTCCCCCAAAAGAATCATTTGATGACTGAAGCTTTATAAACAGCCCGGCGTACTCCCCCGCCCTCCATCAAATCCAAACGGCAGCTCATAAATACACCTTGTTACTCAGTTTACACTCACTACTTTCCTACAAATGTGGCTCTGCGGTTATATTAATGCTGAGCTGCTGGGAGCACATGCCTCTAAGGCGTATCAGTGAGACCCACGATGATTAAAACTATTAACAAGCGGCCTGGCAAGCCGCAGGGGGGAGTGACTGCCACGGCAAGGAATGCTGTGCTAAATGCAGATCCGCCACACTACCAGGGGAGATTTTCTTTTCCTTTTTCCACGGCCGGAGTACCTGCGTCAGCCCGTCGAGCGCTACGCCACATCATCTGCTCTCACCGAGGCCGCAGACACAAAGTCACGTGACCTTTAAATACGGTGACCATTCATAGCACGAGGAACAGCAAACAGGTTACAAACGAGGCAAATGTAGGCCTATTCATTTTCCCAGCCTTTTCATCGTATCGTGGAAAAACAGCGTAGTTAAGAACTGCTTTGTATTTTAGAGCAACGACTCAGCATGATGGTTTCGGTTTCGGTTCGAACGACCTACCAACATTAAACTAAAGGTTTGTTTATTTAGTTACTGCATGCAGAAGTTCAATATAAAAATGACTGCGCCCAAGTTTTTCCACCAAATTACTGGCGCATCATTCCTCACTGCTCCTCATCATTGTTGACGTTTTTGTACAAATACGTACTGAATTCAGCCGCGACAGCTTGGAACGGCGATGGTCTGTCATTTTTTCCACCCCTACAGAAAGTTTCAGTACGAGGTCGCATGCTTGCAACAAATTTTTAAGCTCTGCGTCAAATTTAGAGTCAGTGTCTCTAATATGACTTTATATCGAGGCAGGGAGTGCTGTTCTTGGAAAATAATCAATAACAGGGCGGTGCGATGAACTCGACGTGAATTGTTGCCACCCCAAATCTGAGGCTGGGGAGGGAACGTCTCTTTCTCTCAAAACCCCGTTGTTGATTATTTTCCTAGAACCGCACACCCTGGCACACCATAGCAAAAAACTAACTCACTGACTGTTTAATTAACTTTCAGTTAAGGTACAGTATCTCACAAAAGTAACTACACATCTCACATTTGTGTAAATATTTGATAATATCTTTTCATGTGACAACACTGAAGAAATGACACTTTGCTACAATGTAAAGTAGTGAGTGTACAGCTTGTGTAACAGTGTCAATTTGCTGTTCCCTCAAAATACGCAGCCATTAAGGTTTAAACCGCTGGCAACAAAAGTGAGTACACCCCTAAGTGAAAATGTCAGAATTGGGCCCAGAGTGTCAATATTTAGTGTGGCCTCCAATTATTTTCCAGTGCTGCCTTAACCCTCTTGGGCATGGAGTTCACCAGAGCTTCACAGGTTTCCACTGGAGTCCTCTTCCACTCCTCCATGACGACATCACGGAGCTGGAGGATGTTAGAAACCTTGTGTTCTTCTACCTTCCATTTGAGGGTGCCCCACAGATGCTCAATAGAATTTAGTCCATCACCTTCACTCTCAGCTTCTTTAGCAAGGCAGTGGTCTTCTTGGAGGTGTGTTTGGGGTCGTTATCATGCTGGAATACTGCATACTGCATATATACAAAAATGTGAGGGGTGTACTCACTTTTGTGAGATACTGTAAATGTTTAACTCTCCCTATTATGAAATAAAACATTTTTAATATGTTCATGCGTCCATCATATGAGTCCATTTGAATTTGCTATTTCTATAGAAACAATAACATATTAGACAGTCCATACAGGAGTTCGCGGAGTTTTTTTTTAGTGATTGTTGCCGGCAAAAATGCTCGATTTTGCAGAAAAGTACTTTTGAAATTTGCGATTGCACGAAATTGTTCTGCGTGGTCTTTCACAGTGATTGTTTGTTGGTAAATGAGACCAGCAGTACTCGTGCTCGACACACGTGAATCGAAGAGTGCTTTAGCTAAATGCACGTTATGATGACGTCACATGGCGTGACTTGGCCAAAATCTGCAGAAAATCTGCGGTAATTCTGAAACGCTTACAAGCTCCTCTGAATATTGTGGTGTTTGATTGATTTTGCGTTCATTTCTGCGTTCGCAAAATCGTGAAATCCTGACGGGACTGATTAGAATGAGCATTAATATAAACCTGTGATCTGCCTTACAGCCGGAACTACTGTCGGAGCCGCTGTAATAGAAAACTAACACCTTCTGACCAATCAGATTCAAGAACGCTGTAGTATAAATAATTATGTTTAAGCTTTTACTCAAATCACAATCATAAAATGTAGACTTGAGCAGCTGGGGGTTGAGCTTTTTGTCAGCCAGGTCTTCAATCATAAATCATTTCATAGTACGAGAAAATCCTCTAACTTTATATCACTTGAGATGTCCTGTGACTCCCCTTTTTGACGTCGAAGCTACACTGAACACTCTTATTATATTTCCATAAGGCTTATGATGTAAATGTTTCTACCTTTTCGCACTTCTTTACCCTAAAGCGCAGCTGCACTCGATTTCCTTCTTTATCTGTTCAAACGAGGGATGGCAATCTTCCTGTGCTTGGCCAGTGTTTACTCGTCTTGCCCCAAGCACGGGAGCCAAGATGCCCCACCACATCAATCGCAGACGCTCAACTATTTCCAGACTAGGCAAACTGCATCTGGGTTTCTCCTTTTTAGCTGAAACTTCTGCATGTTGCATTGTTCCGTATGTAAACATTTCTGGGAAGATCAGTGCCTCCTTTTTCGGGGGTGGTGTATCCATATGGTGTACAGCTAGCATGAAAGCGATAGCATGGTTGTGGACAAAGTAAACTCAAGAGCTTCCCTAAGCTTTTTTAGATCATCAAGTCCATGCTAGAAGACATTCAGGAGATCTAGAATTCATTTGCACTTCCTTCTATAAGACAAGTGAACAGAACGGGCGCTCTTACTTGGACACTTGTAAAGTTTTCGTGCCTGTGCAATGTCTCCTTTGCTCAGCCTGGTTCTCTGGCCGATGGGGGGACGGACGCCGTTTATGTCGTATCGTGGAAGAATGGTGTCCAGGAAAATCCCTCTATGATTCAAAGAAAAAAACAAAAAGAGGAATGGAAAAGTCAGCAAAATGAGAGAGTGAGTCAGAAAAAAAACCCAGAGATATAGCACCTACACTGTAACAAGATGTACTCTCTTTGTTATACTCCTACATCCACCCATCGTTCTCCCACGTTCACTCAACGTGTTCTGCTTTTTCTCCAATACTGGTAAAAAATTATATATATATATATATATTTTTTTTTTAAACCTCAAATAATAATCCAAGAACTGGCTTCGCCGATAGTTTTGCCACATGACACAAAACCAAATTGTAATTGTATTAAAATAAAAATAAAATAAGTGATGTCGTCGTTTGCACACACTATTTCAAAACTACATACAATATTTTCTGCTTGGATTTTGTGCAAAGTAGGTTATTCCTGTGGCGTTTGGACTCCACGATTTAATACTACATGCAGCGTATTGTAGTTATGTATGCATCGGGCTGTGCGTTCATCGTTGAAGGCTCACACGTCGCTGACTGGGACTGAAGCCAGGCCCTGTTATCTTCAGACACAGCCACGAAAGGTTCACTGGCTGAAGAGTTCCTGTTTCATCTGGACTGAACCGCACCGAGGGTGTGAGATAAATGGGGTGGATTGGAAGCAGTACAGAGAGTGTGTGTGTGTTAGTTAGTTTGGAATGACGTACACGGTCCAAAGGAAAAGGAGCTCATTTCGAAATGGCTAATGGACAGCCATCATGGAGAAACCGTACAGCTTTGCATGTTGTCCTCGTCTTTGGTGTGTGTGTGCTTGGAACCCTACAATGGTGTAGCATCTATAAAGCGTACCATCCATGCTTTTTATGGCAACTTTATCCGAGATCTACTGCAACGCCGAGCAAAAATATATATTACTCAATGCAGTAAATCGCAGACAGACAGCTACACACTACTTTCTAATGGTCCATGGTTACTCAAGTCACTGAATTTGCTGCTAAATGTTTCTATCTATAATTCCTCATATATCCATGATTCCTCTTGTTCCTTTTGTTTTGGTCCATGATCATTTAAATCACTGATTATATCCATGATTCCACATGTTTATATCCATGACACTTGTTACACCATTCCCACAATCACTTGAGAATTTTTATTTTATTATTTTTAACCCTTACTGCTGTTTCACAGTATTTCAATTAGCTACATTAATTATTCAACGCCTTAAACTTGAAGTATTCTAGATTTTCGCCTCAGTCCTTTGTTGGCGTTAACATTCGCCAGAGTATTTCCAAACCCTTCTGTCGCATTAGTAGCTAACTAGATAGCTAGCCTACATTGATAGGATGTGTGAAAACAATCATTGAGCTTGCTAGCTTAATTGTGTAGGTTAAGCTGTTGCTAAATATACACATTGCGAATATTTGTAGTGTTTAAGCTAGCTTGATAATGTAGCTTAAAGGTACTTAAGTCAATAAAGTTACAATATGGCTGAGATTCTGAGAGAATTTTTTTTATTATTTGATATTCAATTTGTGCAGTTATGACAGAATATGTTTTGCTTAAAAGGCACACTGGCAAGATTGCAAGCTATTTATAACAGTGTAGATTAGAGACCCAAGATTTGGAGGACAAGTGGAAACAAAGTAACTGAACTGAAAGTGGTAATAAGATGCTAGTTTGTCATTGTACATCTGACATTACATGTGCCAGTACATATGCCATGTTTTATTATTAGGTTAATTACATTCTGTTAATCACTGCCTTTCAAATTTGACACTTTAGTGCAGTGAGAAAAGGCTAAGCTACGGCAGTATGAATGTCACGTTACAGCGTTAAGATGCTAGCAATAATGATTTTTTTTCTTTTCATTCAAACTAAATATGTTAATTTTGCTAGTTTAAAAGGTTTTAAGTCTCGAGAAACATGGAATATTAAAGACTCATTCTAAAATGTCTGGGTACACAATTGCGTTAAAAACTGATGCATGTACAAATAAGTGAGGAGTGTTGGGAACATGCTATAGGGAGGGTACAGACTACCACTTCTTGTGCTCTTCTTGGACTTATACAGTTCAAAGTTTTAAATAGAGTCCATTTGTCCAAGTAGAGATTGTCTGTGATGTATCCGGATGTTGAGGACAAGTGTGATAAATGCCATGGCTCTCCCTGTCATCTTGGCCATATGTTTTTCTTCTGCCCTGAACTCCATGGTTTTTGGTCTGGCTTTTTTACCATCATGTCCACTATTCTCAGGGCAGATCTAAAGCCTTGTCCATTGATTGCAATATTTGGGATTCCTCAAGCTTCAATTCCTTTGAGTTCGATACAAAAGGATGTTATTGCTTTCACATCCCTTATAGCAAAACGTTTCCTACTGTTACATTGGAAGTCTTCTAAATACCCATCTATCTCTCAGTGGATAAAGGATGTGATGTTTTTTTCTGAAACATAAGTTTTTTCATAAATGGCATCCCTTTATTGCATACTTTATGGAGTTACAGACACTACCCACTTAAAGGTTGGTGCCTGTTGTTGAATTTTATAATATCTCTATAACCAGCGACAGTTAATGGGTAGCCATGATGAGCCGGAGGGGTGGGTTGTGGTTTCAATTTTGTTTTTCTTTGTATAAAAAGAAAAAAATCTGTGAAAATTTACTGCTGTTGGTAATTTTGTATTTTTGGGAAATGGTGGGGAGGACAGAACAGAAACGGCGATTTAGATAGGCTTAGCAGTTCAACAGAAATGTTCATCAGAAATGTTTAATAAAAAAGAAACGTAGACATGTTATGCAGAAATGTTTAGCAGAACTGGTTTAGCAAAAATTGTTCAGTAGAAATGTACATCAGAAGTTCAGCAGAAATGTTCAATAAAAATGAAACATAAAAAAAACAAAAACAAATGCATCCACTTCATTTAATAATAACATATATGAAATTAATGGTACGACTACGCAACCTCCCAATTTAACCCCTGCTAAGAGCTACAAGACAGATTTTCTAAATAACCTGTGCGACTAAAAACAAATCAGAGGAACATGTACCTAAAGACAAAATCTCTCAAATCTATGGGATCGGTATAAGAGAAGATACGCCTGGATTCATAACAGTTGAACTTCAGGCATGGCTTCCCATGTGGTACCACGGTCCACTTCGTCCTCTGGGGCTATGACTAACTTCCTGAAAGGTCATTCATGACATCATGAGAACGAGGATGTGTGGCTTGAAGATGCCAGACACAAGTTTTCCCACTGATTAACTAATACCGAAACTATGTTTGTTGGGTTTTTTTTTTTTTTTTTAAGTCGTACATCAGGGCTAGAAAAGCACACAAACCGCCCCAAAAGAACAATCACACGAAGGCCTGGCACTGGGAACAAAAATGTACAGTACAACAGGATGATTCTGTATCAAAAAAAAAAAAAACTGTCCCCTTTCTCACCCTCTAATTCTCACTTTGACACTTTCAGCTAATTTATCGTCCTGCTTTTCTCCCTGTCCTCGCCTGCGATGGCTGCTTCATTTGTTCGTTCCCATGGGAACCATCCTATCAACAGCAGGCATGCTCAAACAAGCAGGCTGAGCTAACCATTAAAGCTAGAGAAAAATACATCAAAGTTCAAGCTAGCCTGTCAAAAAGAGACAAATCTGAGGTAATTTTTCGTTTTTAAGCGCATTACATATACATAAACCAGGTAACAAACAGTAAAAGGAACTACAGAAACTACATTTGTTGAGTTCTATCCTAGCAAGCTAACCAAGTTTAGGGAATTAGCAGATCCTTCTTGATAGTTTGTTAGTAGGTCTTTATTTGCCTTGGCTTCACTCCACATGTACCCAGGCTCAGAAATAAAAGTATCTCTGAGGGGTTCAAGAGGCTGCCGAGGAGATTGGAAAACATGCCCGGGAGTCAAACACCCAAAAAGTGCCAACCTACATGCCTAAAGAAATTGTATAAGCAAACGTATAAGGACATGCCTTGAAAACCTCCCAATATAGTCACGGATAAACGACCCAGCTTCCCACGGAGATTTACAGTAACAAGTACTCTCCAAACACAGAAGGGTGTGATGGGAAAACATTTTGGAGACCAGCTCACATCCCTGGAAGAGAAGGAGTCAATAAAAGTGAAGGAGAGGGAAAGAGATCCGTCGACCTGAGAAAGGCTAACAAAGTCAGCCTTGTTTGAATATGGAGCTTGGATACGGTCGTTGTATAATCCTGAGCTTATGTATTACAAAATAAAAGAAGAATATTTAACAAAAGAGAGAGAGAGAGAGAGAGAGAGAGAGAGAGAGAGAGAAGATCCATCAATGTTTTTTAGTTTGTTTGTTTTTTGCATATTCATAAGCCACAGAAAGATATATAACAAGGCCAGCTTTCATAAACGCTCAACGCTGGGTTTATTTTTTCCTCGTTTCATCAGCCCATTACTATACTTAGCTCAAGTTTCCAACAAACTCCCGAAAGACAGCTTGAGGATAACCAGAGTGAATTTTCAGCAGCATTGCTGTCTGAGCTCGTTTAATATAGTGTCACCTACATTTGCAGTATGTTAAGGATTCCTTGGTTAAACATCCTCAGATTCTCATCTGCAAAATGTTCACGGGTCTTCCTTGGAATAGGCAGACGTGCAAATGTTTGGGAAGCTGTAATTACAGACCGTTTATTGGTATAACTTTGCCATGCAAGCCCGAAGTCTTTACTCAATTCAGTGAACATTTATAACTATAGACATTGTCACGAAGCAGCTTTACAGAAATCTGGATGTAGGTTTAGATACTGAACGAACAAGCCAGAGGCAATACTGGCCATGAAAAACTCCTTGAGATGACACTGGATGACTCGCTCTGTGACACCGGATAGCGGGATTATAAACCATTACAGTATAGAGGTGTTGAAGAGTAAAGTCAAACCGCACTGCTGAAAGATTTACGCCAGTGGTCGGGAACATCTGGCTCTTTGACAAAAAATAAATAAAAATCATGTGGCTCACCAGGTGTCTCACTCTTTACCAACATAGCATCATTTAAAACGTAGACGCATCACTCGAGATGCAAAGTCAATGCAAATTCAATTGCAAGTCCTTTGTTGTACAGCCTACCAAAGTTCATGAAAAGTCAGTTTACAATAAAACGTTTCAAGCTGTTCCGGCCAGTGCATGTATGCGGTGCTCTGCACATGTGTCACGACACAAATCAACGGAAAACCATGTTACGTTTCTATGGTAACCTCTCACTCTCAGATTCATGCAGCTACCTAACTAGTTTGTGGACATGGCGAAAAGAAAGAATCCAGGAGGAGCATCGAATATTTGAAAGTGACGGGGCTGAAACTTATGCTTTTATTGAAAGTTTAAATGTAAAAAAAAAAAATCAACAGTTAAGAGACATTTCGAAAGCCACCACGCAGCTTTTGCAGCAAAGTACCCAATGGGCGAAAGCCATTGGAAGGCATGCATGGAGCTCCAACGTAACCTGCAAGCCGGACAGCGGAAGCTGTCAGATTTGCTGGATCATTGGAGATTGTAAGACAAGGAAAGCCTTTTACTGACTGAGGATATGTAATGTTAGGCATGTTGAGTATGGCTACTGAGCTGTCTGCGGATTTCCCGAAAAAGGAGAAAATCATTTAGAGAATAAAAGACATGTCCCAGTCAGCTAGAACAGTGCATCACCATGCTTTTAAGATGGCACGTGAGAAAGAGAGGGAAAAGAGCATTACTTCGGTGGATTGTTTTTCCTTTGCGCTGGATGAGTCTGCAGACACACGCGCACACATTTTTGCAATGGTTCTTGCATTAACCAAAAAAAAAAAAAAAGGGTTCCCGACCCCTGATTAACAGTATGAGCATATTGTTACGAAGAGTCCTGGGATGACAACAGGACAATGTTTATGATTACAGCAGCAGTTCTTGGGTACAAATCTACAGAATCCAGGCGAGATTATCCACTGAAGCAATGATGAGACTTTGGGATAAACTGTATTTTGGTTTGGGGAAAAACCTTCCACAACAGCAGCTGGTCAGTCTCAGTTTTATATCATCCATGTAATATTATCAATTGGCCTAATTACAGATGTGTGTAAATGCCTTCCTTCATAGGGCCTTTGCCAATTTATTTATCTGATGCCAATTTCTTTGCACACCTGCCCAAACACAGGGAGAAAATAAATAGGGGGGTGAGGGGGACAAATGAGGGGCTAAAAATAAAGAACAAAAGAACAGAAACCATCTGGTTCTCATACAGAGGCAACGTAGAAGTTATACCAACCCTCCTCCCCATCATCCCCCTGTTCCCGGCACTGTTTGTGTGTCTGTTTCCAATCAAAACCTCACCTTCATTTTTAGGATTTGAGAAAAGTCAGGACAGAGGCATAGAATGGGAATTAAATCCTATCGTTCATAGCAGAAATCCCCCGAAAGCTCCTTGCTTTGGGCCTTGTCAGAGCTTCCCTGGACAAACTCTTGCAAACAGAGGACCGGATAGCAGTGGCCAACTATCTGACTGTATTTGTCCATCGACGTGTCATCATGAAGTTGACTGCAGATCCATATGCTAGTATTACCATACATGACGCTGGTCCTGCATAATGAAAGTCATCAATTATGAAAAGAACTCCAGGAATGATGGCTGTGTGATATACAACATGCCATGACCCAATAAGACACCGCGCAAAACAACAGAGTAGAAAACAGTCTTTGTGTGCAAGGACAAGAAATGAGGTTGAAGAATCACACAGATAGAACCATGCGTGTTAGCATACTCCTTTAGCCAAAGGAGCAAAAGAAGTAGTTCAGGCTAGGAAATCAAAAAGACGGATAACTGTGCCGCTCAGTGCCAGTCTTTCAAGGAAGAAACATTTTCATGAGTGTGTACGATAAAGTATTATTCTCTAGTGCCGTATACATAATAGAGTGCTTCTCTGAAAGCTATTCATCACCACACACTGTACAGTCACAGCAAAATCTGGCAGCTGTTCCAGGAGCCATTACTTCATCCTCTCTGAGAGATTGTCACAACAACAGTCACCCCTGCACCACATTATGTCATTTGCCACAACTATTGATTTCTCTCTGCTGGAACTGAGGATTTTTCATAAAACTGGATGGTCATGACACCTAGCACTAATGGACTTAAGATGAGGAAAGGTTTTTCTGATGATTATTTTAAGTGTAACATTTTTTTTTTTTTTTTTACTTTAAGTCATGTCTTTGTGTGTTTATATACAATTGTATGCTTCCAACTTTCTGGCAACAGTTTGGGGAAGAACCAAATACGGGCGGGATGGCCGTATAGCGTATCTACAGTATGTTTGCTTCCTCATTCCCTAACTTCCCACCATTTGCAAATATTTGGTTAGGGAAAGAGAGGCTTTTAACTGATCAGATTTTTGGTCTCTGAAATTCCTGAGCAAGAATCTGAGATCTAGGGTCTCGGGCCTTTAGAACTTCTGGTGCATCTACAGCATGGTGTATTTGTGGTTGATTAGAGTCATCCTAGCCTTTACTCAAGGTAAAGGATGTGTGCATGCTTTTTTCAGGACAGCTACTATGAGCCATATCCATGGCAACAGGATCACTGCATATAATAAGCACATAATCAGTGCATAATAATAAACTGTATTACTTTGAACGTCTGTAATTACCCAGGTTTGCAAACAGAAGCTCTCTAACCAAGGCAGTAATTAGACAACAGAGTAAATCCAGATATCTTCAGGCAAACGTCATTGAAAACCTATGGGAATCTTGAAGAAACATTTAGAAAACCATTGGAAACCTTTGCAAAGCCTTTGGAAACCATAAAAAAAAACTATGGGAAACTTTTGGGAAAACCTTAGGAAATCTTTATGTAACCTAAGCTTAGGGAAACTGATTGGAAACCTTTAGGAAGTTGTTGCGAAACTACTGGGAAACTGTTGGAAAACTTCTCGGACACCAAAATCTTCAGATGAACATAAATATGCAACAAAAACGTCCAAGAAACTGGGAACCCCAACACTGCCAGAAGTATAAGAGAACATATTTAACCCAGCTCAAGTCAAGTCAGGATTTGTGAGGCTCTGTACACAAATCAGGACAGTTATCCAGGTATTTTCGGCTTCTCCGTGATGTTGCAGGAGACAAAGTTGGAGAAAAGGTGGTGGCTTGGAGGACATGTAGCTTGGAGGACTAGCCTTTGCCTATCCTGGTTGGTAACCTTTGTACGAAGATGTCACTTGCTAGGATATCATGTTTTAGAGTGGGACTGTTCCGGCTCTGTAAAGTACAAGTCTAAACTGCGATCAATTCCAAATTGTTTTATGAGCACAAAATGTACTGAAAGTCTAGACCTAAAATGCATGTCACACAACCAACTCCGACCAACTAAAGTCCTTTCTTTTAAAAAAACAAAAAAAAAAAACAAAAAAACACAAAATTAGTCATTAACGAGCAACAATTCTTCACACGAGCTTTACTTGTTCTGGTCATTAAAATCCTTATTAAAAAAGGGGGTATAACGAATGCTGCAAATCGCTCGAAAACATGTGTCGATTTTTAATATTTCAAAAGAATTCCAATAAAACACCAAATGCTCGTCGGCCCTCACGAGCCAACCACAGAACAAAAGAACGAAGGACTCATGAAGCCATCATCCCTAAACACCATCACAGTCGACGGAATCAAAAGCTCAGTCAGAAGACAAACGAATGACCATGGCATGGCCATGCCACCGTTCAAGATGCCAAATAAAACAGCCCAGAGGCTACCAACCTTCAAAGGCTGCCTTCAAAGGCTACCTTCAGAGACAAAGCCATTCACGCTGTTAACTTGCTCCTTTTAGGTCTGGTTTTATACGAGAAAGAGAGAGAGAGAAAGCGAGAGAGAAAGCATTAAAAAGCCAGAAGGGCCCCGGCAGCAGCTGCGAGTGTCAATGAGGGCGAATGGGGATGATTAAAACCTAACTGGGTTTATTGGCCACTTGCCAGCAGAGGCTCCAGCAAGTAAGAAGGAGAAGTAAAAAGAGGGGAAGGGTAAACAAAAGAAAGCAGTGGATAGAAAAAGCGTGCAATTAGAAGTTCCCAAAACCCAAAATCTGAGAGTGTTTTCTCAAATACGGAGAATCTCACTGTGTCTCACTTTGAGGTGTTTATATAAATGCCGAACCCCTCCTGCTTAGCCTACTCTTCAGTGTGGCCTGGCACGTGAGGAGGACAAAAGCTGCATTGTGGAAGCTCAGCTTGAAAACGTAAGAAGAGAAAGATGCACGGATACAATATCAGTCCTGTGGATCAATAACACTGCATCTAAAGGTCACCCTGTGGAAACTTGCTTGAAGCATCAGTGTAATATATATATATATATATATATATATATATATATATATATGTGTGTGTGTGTGTGAGACCATCATGAACAAAATATGCATTTATATAATAATTATTTACATAATTTTTTGTGTTTAATGTTTTTATGCATATGCAGGTTTATATACCTTTGAAGGTTTTTATGTACCTGTATGTGTTGTGTATACAATGTGTATGTACGTGTGCTCTTGTGCATTTATACTGTAATATATATGTGCGTGTGTGTGTGTGTGTGTGTGCGTGTGTGTGTGTGTGTGAATAGTTTGGCATGAGTATGTTTAATGATCCAGACGTTCAGTGATCCGATTCGTCAGTCACAAACACACGCAACCACAATTATGAAAATAATCCGTTTTGTGCAACATGACAGAATCACTCTTCTCAACCAAACACATTTTGTTTTTTCCAGTTGTTCTGTTGTTGTTGAGCATTGATATATGTCTCCAGTCATGAGGTTTCAGTTGCACCAGTACGCTTGTCTGAGTACGTGTATACATTTTATGTTGAATGCAGCTGTGTTGGCGATTTAGTTCAAATGTTGAGTAATAGCACACGTGGCCATGTGTTTTGAAGACGTGGAAAGTCACGGAGCCTATTAAACACACACCAACGAGGAGAAGCTGAAACGCTGCTGCAGCTGGAAATTCGCCAAGTACTGTTGGATTCCTTCCAAATCCGAGCCATGTAATAAAGTTAAAGTCTCAAAACACAATTTTCACCGTATAAACGTTAACCTCCATGACACCACGGCATTCTATAAGCAGAACCCCCATAGTCTGGATTTGGACAGAAAATTTGGTTAGGAGACTTCATTGAATGGGTAAAGATATCTTTTAAATTCTAATCAAACTGGACTATCTATCTATCTATCTATCTATCTATCTATCTATCTATCTATCTATCTATAAATAAATAAATAAATAAATATCTACATAAATAGACCAATGCATGTGTAGTAAGTATTCACCCAGTAAGGAGTAAGTATTAACCCAATTATGAATCCACATAACTTTCCCTATATAAAATACTTTGGTAATACTACATTAACTTTTGGACTAAAGTCCATAGACATTGAAAACATCGTGATTTAATATTAAATATTAGCCAGGTGTTTGTTTCCATTCACAAGCTCCATCGTGGGCCGCTCAACCATTTTATTTAGTTCCTATGGCTTCATTTTTAACCTAAATGAGTGATTTTAGTGATATCTTCATTTTTAAACGAACCCTCCGTGTTCTGTGGACATTGACAGGACCGTTTCAGATTTCAGACATTAGTTTATTACATCCAGAGGTGGGTCGAAAACAAAAAAAACAACAACCCAAAAAAACATTTTGGATAAACCTCCCTCTAAACGGCCCGAAACTCAATCGGAAGGAAGAACATTTTAGTTGGTGCCCCTCGTGCACTACCACCAACAACCGACCCTGATTGGCCCCAATCTGTTCAATTAAGCTCTACTGTAAACTGAGGCTAAAATGCTGGGTATTGCCCAACTTTACCTAAAGATCTTGACAATTGGTCTTGCTGAATTAACTGGAGAAAAAAAACCAACCTAAATCTCAAATGATCCCTAGGAAGTAATCTAGCTTCTTACCTGGAAAATGTATTTCTGGCGTAGTGCATGATGCTGTCAAAATCATAGACTTCCCCTAGAGAGTCGACTTCACCGGGCTCCATCTTCAAGAAGTTGTACTCCTGTCCTATGTAATAAAACAGAAAAAAAAACAAAAAAAAAACATCATCTCGGCATGAAGCCTGAATGTTCCAGACATTCCGCAGAAAACGGTCTCACCAGAGAAGGCAACAGATGCTGATGATTTCAGGAGGTTTTATTTGGCTCGTATTAATCAATAGGCTGCATGGAGGGATTATCGTCAAATCCCAGATTTCATTGTCAAGTTCGGGAGGTGTGGAATGGATCTAGGTCTCAGAGGGGAAAAATTCATGAAAGCATCATCATAAAGAGATAAGGAGGCCCAGTGAGTCCAAACACTCATTTCCAGGCGAGCTTACTTGTGGCCGAACGAGTCATAAATCTGCAGTTAATCTCAAGTGCTCACATATACCGAAAATCACCCTGAAGGTGATTTTACAACGCCTACATGAGTCAGACCCTCAGAAAAATGAAGTCAGATCACACCTAGGATTCAAAAACATGATATTTTGGCACAAGTTGGCAACTGCGAATCTGTGAATGAGCTGCCTGTGCATCATTACTAAAGCACTTAATCGGAGTGAGTAGAAGGCTAGTTGGGCAACAAAGACAGGTCTGACTACTAGAACAGAAATTTCACCCAATCTTTGTAAATACTAGGATTACATACAACAGGAATATGGCACACAGCTGGATTTGGGTTGGCCTCTGTAGCCAAGAATAAGCCTTGTAAAAGTGGTCATGTTACTCGTGACCTGGTAGTGTGTCACACTGTGAAATGTTCTTGGAACATTAGCATAACATCCCCCATCCATAACATCTAGCAGGCTAAAAACTTGGACTCTTTGTCTGCAAACTCCTTCTTTTTAATTCAGACATAAATTAAATTGACCTCAACGCCAAGCCTGTTTGGTGTCTTTCTGCATCTTTAGTTTTACACTAAAACCACAATGCTAACACAGCTAACATTTATAGCTTAGCTCTACCAGTTTAACACTGTACAAACTGTATATATAATTATACACTTGTTGAGTTGTTAGCTCACAGAGTTCTCATGATCTCAAACAGATCTCAAATACTTATGTGGTTTCTGACACTCTGTTGTCTAAAAAATAAAAAGGACAAAAGGACTTGGCAGAGCGAAGAAGTAATAGCAGTAGCCATCTTGAAGCCAAATCACACAGCCGAAGCACACAGTTTGTTTTCACGCGATAGAAAGCGTTTTCCAATGTTTGAACTGTATGTTAGAAGTGATTCTAATTAGAATTTTTCATTTTAGTTTTATTTCCATCCAGTCATTCTGATATTTTATGAAATTGTTTCCTAAACCAAACAATGTCTTCCTTTACTTGTTAGCCACATTAGCCTTGTAGCTCCCGAACAAAAAAAAGTAGCACACTTTAGTTCGGAAAAATGTCAAACTTTATTTTTGAGCCAAACTTTTGGTTTTTCAGGCAAAAAAAAAAAAAAAAGTAGGGTAATTTGTTAAACTTTTCCAGTTGATTGCTAATATTCGTACAAGACATTTTTGCACTGAAACGTGTAACTTTACTGTGGCTTTATTTATGCAAATGAGGCTTGATCCAAGTATGAATGATTTTGCATACGTGATAAAACCAAAAATCTAGAGATATTGTTAGAATGAAAATATCTAGCTTGAAGACACCATCAAGATGAATACTTTTTCTTTCTTTTTTTTTTTGAATTGTTGGAGAATCATTTTCTTTTTGTTTAATCAAAAAATATATAGTTTTTCAGTAGAAAATGACACGACACAAATAATAATCAATGTTTTGGGAAATTTCTCTCGAATACCCTTTTTAAATAGGGAGAGGAAAAAACAGGCAATAAAAACAAAACAGTGAAATAATAGTTTTCAATTTTGATATTTTTATTGCTACAGTTTATGAGAAGACAGGTTATATACAACCTGTACAGTCTTATACCTCTACCAAGGTATAGACTTTTTGCTTAATCAGTCACCACAAAGTGAACACTTAGTTTAGTTAAACCAGGTAAACAAGCTTTGTTGTTGTTTCTGAAGTGTATCTTACCAGGCTGGATGTTGTCCCGTATAATGCTGACGTGGTCGTCTCGGTCCGGCCGCGTATGCTCATGCCAGAATCCGATCACATGACCGAGCTCATGCACCACGATTCCAAACTTGTCGCAGTTTTTACCAATGGAAATGGCCTGGGGTCCTCCTCCCCTGCGGCCCACATATGAGCAACACCTAGAGGGGAAGAGTTACAGCGCTCAGTCAAGCGTGAATCTACATTATGACCTGCTCGGTTCACGTGCACCCAGGATCGCATAATGATCGCACATGCATTTACGCATTGTAGTCAAGATTCTTGTATCTCACACAATGTGCAGCTTGCAACACTACACCACCAATGTCCTGTGCCAGTCCTCAGTTCAAGCTCTGTGCAAAAGACAGCTGGTGAATCGGAAATCGCAATTTCGCAAGACCTAAGACTCTGACGGAGGCGCGTGTTGGCAGTCCGTTTTTAGAAGAAGGCAAGTTTAAGCTGTGTAATAAAGCAGTGACCATGATGAAACCTCCGCCTGGTGGTGGTTTTCATCAACAGCCAGTATCTGATTACAACTGAATCGATTAGGGTTATGTCTATATCACAACAAGCAACGCAACAAATCAGCAACAACAAAAATAGAATTAACATTATTTAAAAACTAAACTAAAATGCGTGTAGTTTGTTTTAAAGGTGGTATGTTTTTCCAAAAAAAAAAAAAAAAAAAAAAAAAACCTTGGTATCTCCAAATGACATCTTGGCTTAATGACAGAATGCCACCACCAGTGTCATGAGTTCCAGATTCTGATTTCCAAATAAATAAGTTTTTGGTGGAACAGGGACAACCCTCTCTTCTGCACATTTTAACACACCTGATCCAAATAATTGGTAAGGGAAACGTGCAAGACAGAGGCTTCAACAGGACCATGGGGATTTCTAGGACCATTGGGATCTCCAGGTGCATGGGGATCTCCAGGACCATGGGTTCTGCAAGGATCTCCAAGGACCATGGGGATCTCCAAGGATTCTATGGGATTGTGGTCTGATGAATTTGCAGACCAGTCAAAGTGTCACAGCGTTCAGACCCTGTGCACCTTACAGAACGTCTGAGGCTTAGTGTTGTGTTTTGTTTGAACATCGAACAGAAAAAGCAACTTCAGACTCTGGACAACAAATTAACCTTGCACTTTTATGATAAATTGCATTTGCCCAGGTGCTCGCCTCGGCGATGTTGTCTGGGAAGTTTAAGAACAATTTAGAGGCCATGGAAAACCTTGGGTCACGGCGCAAAGCATTGGAACAACATGGCTAATTACATTTGTAATATTTGGCTAAAATGCATCTCCAAACTCCTGAAATGGTCTGAGCAATCAGCTGTAAATCTATTTTAAACGTGTCTTGGGTGCATTTACACCTGCGTTTTTTATCCGTCTAATCACAGTCCAGAAATAATCCTGATCCTGCAGACACAATAATGACCGTCCATGACACAAACAAGCTTCAGCAACTCAAAACACTTTGTGGTGATGTGTCTGTGTTTATTCAGAGCACAAATGCTATAACGCTGAAAGAAGTAACATGATCGGACATCAAAAACACACGCACACACACACACACACACAATTCTTTTGTGGGTGTAACAAGCCACTCTCTAATTACTAAAGCATCCAGAATCTCACTCCAGAAACTATGCCTTGAAATTGCACAGAGGAGACAGAGGTTCACACACACACCCCTGCTTTTGGCTGAACTTTAAGAAAAGGTCCCCTTTATCTCCACAGAGCTAAAAGTGACTGTTGGGGAGGTTCACAGGACGGAAAACACACTGCTGTACTTTATTACATCAGCCTCCAGATTCTCGCTCGAGCTCCGAGCCATTAAACCTGCACGCTCACTCACTTACACACAATCCGACCGCTACAGAAAATAACACCTTTATTATTAGCTGCGTGTGGCTCAAGTGCCGTGTCTGTTCTATTTCAGCTTGTGCTTTAATATCGGCTCAAATCACTGGGATTTATACGGACAACAATTTCAGTAATCCATCTTCTAGCTAAACAAACCCAAAGCCTGACAGAATGCGACATCGTTTCAGGCAAAATAACTCGACCTTACTATGAAAAAGTCATCAAATTAAAAAGTTGATAACTCTGACAAAGATCAAGCATTAATGTCACGCTCCATTGATGATAACCATGTTAAATATCCTCAACGACTTTTAAAAAACAATATTTCTACCAGCGGATCATGACCATAGATTTCGGTGGTGCATTAATGAGCCACAAATAAAATTCAGTTGAGTCGTTATAACACTACGGTTTCAGCAAAATCTCAAAAATGACACCGGAAAACTTTTGAACATTTTGAACTTCTTCTTCCTCAGCAACAAGGTCAACGTGATGCATTTATTTCTGATGTATGAACATTATCCACTCCATAACCCCCCTTTCCCTCTCCCGCCCTCCATCCATCCATTTTCCACTTATCCTACACAGGGTCACGGGGAACATGAAGCCTATCCCAGGAAACCCAGAGCACAAGTTGTGGGACACCCTGTCCAGGGTATTTTTAAACATGGCCCAATTTGGAATGAAAACCACATCCCTGGCAACCCTGTTATTAACACTGCATTCAACTAGAGATCATGAGTTCTTACAAAAACTAATTCCCGACCTCCGACCAGGAAAAGCCGAAAAAAAAGCACCCACACAACTAGGAATTCCTACTAAGGAACTCGGGACAGTTCAGGAAGTGACGTCTAATCGATATGCCTGCTCCTTATCTTATCTGTACATCAGTTATACTGTATGTACAGATAAAATTATTGGCTTTAAATCAATCTACATACAGATATATCCGTTTGTTAAATGTATAATGCTGACGATACAGTCTGCTGTTTTGAGATGGAAAATATACAGTTAGATGGCTAGCTTGTTGCTAATAAAAGATGAACATGAAGCCATCTCTGGTTTGTTTCCCCCAACTCGAGTGTGTGGAAGTCGACAAAAACGGTCATTCCTAGTTCTGAGGTCCCACTTCCGAGGTAAGTAGAATGCAGCATGGTGCAGTGTGATTCCTACCCCAATGGGCCTCTATTAACTCTACGGAGTTAAATTTGTGACAAAAGTAATGGACGTAACTTTTCAATAAAGAAACAAAAATATACAATGAGAAAGAAGAGAAACACTCTGAAGCTGAAAACAGCCAACAAAATGGAATATGGTCTTCAAATAAACACCATTCTTTGTTGAAAAGTTCTCCAAGCTTTGTTTTCGCTAATCATGGTTTATGAATGCACTGCAAGAGTTTTTCCGCAAAGTTTACGTTCGCCATTCTGACACAAATCTCACGTGTGGGCGGACCTTAACAGCGATTTATCTCATCGGCTAATGAGATTTGGATCGACGGCGCAAGTGTCCGGCTGAAGAGGAGGGTTATGATGATGATGATGATGACGACGACGATGCGCCGTGCTGCTCCTGAGAGCTCATCTCGAAAAAAAAAATTGTGGTATGAGACGCCTCAAACCTCAAATATTAATTACAAACTAATATACTGACTAAGTAAGTTAGTCATTTCAGAGAACGGCATCCAGAACTCTCCAAAATCCGCAACACTGAGGTCTGTACTTCCAGTGTGTTGTACTTCCAATATGTGTGCTGCCCATATGTGAGATTTGTGAAGTTTGAAAAATGTAAATGAAAACTGGACAGAAACTTAGAAAACTATTAACAAGGAATGCAGTTTATCTGAAGACCAAGTTAGATGTTCTCAGTTTCAGAGTTTCAAAGTTACGTTCAATACTTTTGCCTCAAATCAAATTCCTGCTTGTTGCAGTTTCCATTTTCGACCACTAGGTTCAATAATAACTCAGTGAATGAGCGGCCATTCGACTGAATTACACACCGAGCTCATCGAAATAATTTTAAAAGTCTCCTTTTTTATCTACATAATCAAGATCAGCAGGACAGCGTTCTTCGAGACGCAGTTTCTTGCTTCACTTTCATTCGTTTAAACAGTTTTTCCTGCTTTCCTGTAATGGAAAAGTTTCCTTTGGGGAGATTTTATTGCTGGAGTTGCTGCAAACATATGGCCTGCCGCAGATGAAGATTACTATTATTTATGGCTCGGTAACATCACGCCAGGCCAAAGCAGCCGAACCCGGGGCTGAGGCGAAAATAATGAGGCAGACAAAAACACTGCACTCTGAAGAATCTCAAATCTGAACTCGTGACACATGATGTGTATGTGTGTAGGTGTGTGTGGATGGACTTTAACAAATGTGCAGTGGTGTTCAAATGAGACAAGACAGCAGGGTGGCTATTAGCCTGACACCCACACACACACACACACACACACACACACACACGTCTAGCAAACAAGGAGGATAGGAAAAGCAGAACAATAGCCATGTGGAAGAGGATGGATGGAAAAGCACTTAGGCGATAAATCAGGAAGAAGCGAGTGAAAAGGAATGAAAGCGGTGAAAGAAGAGTGAAAGGATGGTCGCCCACCGAGTGAGTGAGCACCATTTCTTCCTGAAAGACTCAAAGGTTCCAGTACCCCTACTGTGTAAGGGCACACACACACACACACACACACACACCTGTTTACGTATTGTTTCTTCCAGCTAATAGCTGAAACAGCTTCAGTCATGCACATACGTCCAGGAAATAAAAAATAATGTGCCTTTTATAAAAACACACACATTAACACTTGTGCTCTTTCTCTCTCTCTCTCTCTCTCTCTCACTCTCACTAACACTTGTGTTTGCACTCACCCACACGGCCGGTAGGTGAAGACGATGTAGCTGTCCTCTGTGGTTCTCTCGATGAACGTCACACACGTGTGTTTCTCCCAGTGTCTCATCGCCTGCCTGAATATGGCCCTTTGACTACCTGCACAGTGCGCACGCACACACACATACACACACACACGAGATATTTACATGAACTTCACAGATGAGGTTTTTACATTCTCTACATTAATTTGTTCCTCATGGGGAAGAGAAGAGACGAAGAGAAGAGAAGTTTGGCATTCGTCTTTGACTAAACAGATGCAAAACACTTTCAGCTACATTTTCTGACTTTAATGAGCTGCAGTGAGACGCACAAGCCCAGTCCAAACCCTGAGCTGCAGTCATATAGAGATATAAATATATAATATTCGCACCACGAGTATTTGACTTGACGGGGCAGGCTTGTGGTGACTAAACACCACTAAACTCCTCTTGTGTAACTGCAAATAAAAATCTAGCGTCCTCTTCGTTATAACACAAACCTGAGACCTCGAGCACGGAGTTCATTCTCATGCGATTAAGGTTCATGAAATGAAACTTTGGATACAAAACCGAAACCCTCCTCACGCAAACACAGTCGAAGAGAGTTACGTGAAACCACTGCTAATTAGAATAGACATGCGTATCTACATGTACGCACACATGCACCTTATTAAAGAGCTTATTCATTAACACACTTACCACTAAAGTTGCCGCTTATGACATAAGGGATGACACCCTCGGGCCACACCCTCTCAGGGCGGGACGTCGCCGCCCTCTTCCTTCGCCGCGCAGCCTGCTGATTGGACCTGGCAGCGTTCGGGCTCGTGTCATTGGATAACCCACCTGCTGGCAACAACAACAACAACCGATCAGGTTCACTAATGAAATCGTGTTGATTTATGACAGTTTATAGAATTTTATAGAAAGGTTGAGAGATTAATCAGGTTTACTTCACTACTAAGACTTAGTATAATAAATATTCCATAATTTTGGCTTCAACAGGTGGAAAGGAGCTTCTACAAATGTAATACCTGCTCTGCGGAATTATTCACCGTGATCTCAACTGAGGTGTTTTTAATCCCTTTACACCACAACAATCTGCCAACTATTCCAATGATTCATTGTAAAAATAACGGATTCACCCGAATTTTTCTCCCTAGTTTACTCCCTAATTTGGCCACACCAATTCCCACCCACGAGCCAGACAGCTCTCCCCTACCATACAACAGCTACCAACCGGGGAGGATGAAGACTAACATGTTCTTCCTCTAAGACGCACAAAACCAGCCGACTGCATCTTTCCATCCGCTGCTTGTGCAGCATAACACACTCGGAGAAAAGCACTATCTGCCTTCTTCCTTTGGGATGATTGGCTAGTGTCACAATGCTTTACAGGTGACACAGGGTATGTTCCTCACACCCAGACAGCATGGCCATTCTGCTTGGTCGTCTCCCGAGCACTGGAGTCATACTTTTGATCCATGTATTGTTATGTTTAATGTTGCGGAACGTCCACACAAACAAGTCAGGTCCTGCTATCACTTATTATAAAGGTCAAATATAAACACTAGTTCTTTCATCAGTCTCTCTAAGTTAATAAGACAAAAAAAAATGCAGCTTGTCAGTTTCGAGAGAAACCGCAGAGTGCAAAGATCTCCGTCCTGTCACATGCATCACATGATTCTCTCGCTCATATAATTATCCTTAAGTACGTTGACAAATCAGCTGCCTGGCTAAATTTCTTCCTCTAGAAGCCACAATTAGTTGAGATTTCAGACTCTGTGTATGGAAATTATGGACCGACGGTCTATACAGCTGGAGCAGTAATCTCTTCTGCTTAAGACATCTTTCTACATGCTTTCAGTGCTGCTTATGTTGCTACTTGTTGCAAATTGCTGCTGTGTGGCTGCTGTTAAAAAAGAAAAACATTTTTTTTAAAAACCACACAGCGTAGGCATTTACGCTGGTACGGACGTATGTGACCAGGGCAGACGTTCTAACGCAGATGGTCGAGCTCGAGATGTTTATGACGTGTAAAGGTGTCACTCCGGACTTTAAACGCACTTACCCGTGTCTGTGCGGTTCAGGTTTATCACCGTTTTCTGGACGGCATCCACAATGCGGTCCACTTTAAACATGAGCATGTCCTCTTCGTCCAGCGCGATGTCCCCCAGATAGGCCACTGCAATACACCAATAATAACGTGTTTCATTTAAAGGTGCTTCTTTGAGGAAACATACACACATTTATATGCACACTCACACACATACATACATACACACACACACGCAATTATATATAATATCAATTTTTTATTTATTTATTTTTAATTTTATATGTGTGTGTATATATATATATATATATATATATATATATACACATACACACACACATAAATGAAAACATGTAATACACACACAAACACACTTACACACAAGTAGAATGTTGTATGAAATGCCTTTGATTAAAACACCAATCAGAAACGTCCGCCATGCTTTCGCAGATCGAGTCTCGCAGCAGTCGTCTGAGACGCCGTATATGGGTTCAGCGCTCAACTTAAATAAATCATGCACAGCCATTTTAATGTGTTGCGTCTCTCTGCAGTGCCGCACTGACCTTAATAAAAATGTACATATAGACTTTAATTAGCTCACCGGGGACTCATTTCTGAAATAACCTCAGAAAGAGCAGCAGACGTACGTCTCCTGCGAACGTCCTTCAGGCAGACTGGGAAATTACAGACCCAGCCTCCAACACTGCCTTACTAAAGGCAACAGGAGATGTGTTGTGCGTGTATCGTGTTCTCGAAAATTATTCAGCAAACCAAACAGGATTGAGTATTTAACAGCACGATGAAAGAAATAATTATACAATTGAGGTCATAAGTTTACATACACCAATCATGCTGTTCAAAAGTTTACACCCCCCTGGCTCTTAAAGTATCGTGTTGCGTTCTCGAACATCAGTGAATGTTTGCACCATTTGTAATAGTCGTGAACGAGTCCCCCAGTTGTCCTCAGTGTGAAAAGAAGGATCTCAACATCATATAGTTGGAAAGGGGTCAAATATGCAGAAGATGTTGGAAAAGTAAAGAACGTGCAGGACCTGGAGGATTTTTCTGAAGAACAGTGGGCGGTTTAACTGCTCAGGACAAACAAGGGACTCATGAAGAACGCTCACAAAACATAAAAACATCATGTCGGTGATCATCCAGGTAACGACACACGGTATTAATAATCAAGAGTGTGTAAACTTTTGAACTGGTTCATTTGTGTAAAGTCAGTTATTATTGTGTCTCGTGGACTAGATGTAAACATCTGTTATGTGAAATCGCTTCTTCAGGGCATGTTAATGTTTATGTGACCTCTTTTTTTATTATTATTAATTATTAACATTTTGCCGATTCTCCAAGGCTGTAATTATAACTGTAATTATCATTTGACTTGCATAGAAGCTGAAGAATTAAAAGAATCTCATATCACAGCTCAGGGATGTTCGTTCTAACAACCGAATGAAGGAATTATAAATCACAAAGAGTCACGTAGTGAAACCGTAGCGAGAGTTAAGGCATCATGAAAGTTGCAGGTGGTGAACGTCCGTGTAAAGCTGTCAGGCTAGGCCATTTACTTTTTTCTTCCAAATGACCCCCCCGCTACAGTTTGTAAAACAAGAAGCTCGCTCAGTAACTTTAAGCCCCGCCCCCTAACATGGCAGCCGTACCATGCATAAAACCTGTCTGCTTTACAACAGAACTCCTGTACTGGTTTTTACTGAAATTTAAACAAGCCAGATTTACGTTCATGATTTCACAAACGTACGATTTCGTTTGGATCCTGAAAATATGACCAAATAGCAAAAGCCTTCGCAGGCCATGATCTCAGATTTACAAACAAGACGCTCTGCCACAGGAAATGGAGGATTAAACTCAGAGCTCTCCAACAGAGACGCCCAGACAGAAGATAAAAAGGTCTTGGAATGAGACTGGGTGTACCGTACGTAAGGCTTTGGGGGTGAAGTATAGTTATACACATCAACACAGCACTTAATTCCTTAAATCAGCCAGTCTCGGACACATTTTCAGCTTAGCGCAGCCAGGCCAAAGTGTGGTCAACGTTTGTTTTGGCTCTCCCATAAAGTTTGTCAAATGTAGGTCACGTCTCTCCTGCTCTAGACCTTCTCGAATTAAAAGAAAATAGAAGGTTTTATCAGAGAAACACTGAAACCTCAGCGTTTCACAAGGTGACATGCTGAACAAACCGGCTGTTTGGAAATCACTTGGAACCAAAGTCTGTGTGTTAAAGTAAAAGCACGAGATGATGGGCCTCAAACCTGAACTATGGTGCAATAGAAGGGGAAATATGATCTGATAACTGAAAATGCCTTTTAATCTTGAACATCTGGATAGGATTTTTTTTTTTTCTTCTTCTTCGCAGGAAGCCAAAAGGAGCTGCTGACCACGTTCCCTCCTTCTGGCCTTTTGAAGAATACAATTTTTGAAGAATACACTTTTCTTAGAAACGCTCGGAAACATTCAAAAGGAGAACAGGATGTATTATTGAAGTGAAAAGATATTTCTGGTTCTCGTCACTAATATATCAGAGTATCGCTGTTGGTTCCATTGTTCGGTTTTTCCCAGTTAAATCTCAAGTTTTTGTTCTACCTTATTTCTGTTACGTTCTTAATTCGGTTGTAAAAAACGTTTTATTCGTGGAAGGAGTTCTTTGTACCACTGCGTCACCAGGATGGAAGGAAGGCTTTGTGGTTAACAGGTGAAGCGGAATTTATTATTTTTATTTTTTTGGCTTATTATCTTCAAGAAAGAGGAAAAAAAAAAAAGAGGTGGTGAAGGAACGACTGTTTATAAGTGTATCGGTATACAAGTATGGAAACGATAACAGGAAGTAACCTGTCTCACGGACATTTCACGACAGTAAACGTGACGCAAAATAAAAATGTACGAATGACTGTACCATTCTTTAATAAATAATGAGATCCTACATTAATCGAATGACAAAAGGTGGATAGAACCCATCGAAGAATTATTAATCAATCTAGCTACCTAGCTAGTTAGTATTGTTATGGGGTGTGTGTGCTCTCGTTTGGGTTCAAACCCAAACATTCGTGTGTTTCCATAAACGTCTGAGCACCAAAAAGACCAAAATTGACCATTACGTTCTCAACCCCCAAAGGGCAGAAAGTCAACGGTGAAAGGTTTTAAGTTTCTCCACAGTCAGCATTCCCCATGGGCAGCGTTTGCAAGGCTTGCCTAGTCTTGTTTATTTGTGATTCTTCATACCTAGTGTAAATCAGCTGCCAGATCCTCTCAGTAATGGTACCCAAACAAAAGATGGACTAGATAAAAGAACTAAGATAAATAGTGGCTTAGTCAGCAAATGCCTGGGAAATAGAGTGCATTCCTGAATTTAATGAGAGCAAGAAGGTGGAGATTAGCGCTTTATGAGCAGGAGATGTAGTTATGAGGTGGTTTAGTAAATGTTGTATGCCAGTGGCAATGCGTGGGTGCAGGTACACATACTGGAGCAGGATTTTCAGGAAGCTTGTTTCTTTTTACAAGTTTTAACACCAACATGCATGCAGTTTATTGGAATCTGTGTGTGTGTGTGTGTGTATACACAGGCACCGTCAAAACCAGCTACTGCCCATCCAACAACCCCCTGCCTGAGGGTGTAGAATAGACCTGTAGTTTCCTGTACCAAAAAAAAAAAGAAAAGAAAAGACTAACCTTTATTGCCAGTGTCTGCTGTTAAACTCATCCAAGTGCATACACACACTTTCTTTAGTCATCAAATCCAAAAAAAGGGGGAAAAAAAGCCCTGGGAAGCTCATCTCAGAGCCTGCAGACTAACTTTGCTTCACTGAGGTCTGCTTGAAAGCAAACCTTCACTAAATATGGCTGAAAATGACAGGGTTTTGTTTCTGCATTCTAGGCATATGCGTGCCAAGAAAGACAGGCAGCGTGGATCATGGCTAATCCCGATGTGGGCAGCTGGGAAGGTTCGAGATTGCTCCTAATCTGAATAGCGCTAAGATAGCTAGGTTATAAGGTTGTCAAAACAAAGGCAAGAGATGAATATAGAAGGAAAGTCTGAGGAGTCTGAAACAAGAGGCATCATGACACCAAAGCAGCTTGTGCGTTTCTAACTGGGACTCTGAAAAAGTCCCAAAAGGGTACATGCAGGTTTCTTCCAGCAAGAGCAGACTTGTCACAGACACACCTTTAAACATAGATGGCAGACCAAAGCATCCTCTTATCTACTTTAATTAACGAGAGAGCTAAAATCCTAAAAGTGGTCGAAATCGCCAAAGCCGGCGAGGACACCAATTGTGGCATTAACTCCAGCCCTGCCAATTTCTCCCTCCTCGATTCACCCAGCCCCTCTTAGCTCCGCTCCAAGAGCAGCAGGATCGAAATAACAAGTGGCTGAATACCAACGCGAGTTAGAAGATTACCGCACGTCTGTAGCCGAACACAAGGGTAACACCACAGAAGGAAATTCCACAGATATTCCAAACTTATTTCACCCCGGAGAAACGTGATCAGGAAGGCGCTGATGACATCAGGGACAGAGTCCTGTGTGAAAGCCAAGAAGAGAAACGAATTCAAGACTTTCTGGTCAAGCACGCAGGCCCTGAATAATTCTCGAAACTGGATACTAAAAACCTTGGATGATAAGAATTCAAAATCCGTTGCGTATCCAATTAACGCGGGTGCCAGAGCCGAACTTAAAAAAATAAATAAATAAATAAAGGGATGCACATCCTAGCAACGCTTCAACAAAATAACCCAAACAAACACTCGCCAAAGTTCAACCCACCTGCTCACTTTTGTTAGTCTGAATTCACAAGTGAGCAACATCTACAGATTTCAGAGTCAATTCCACTACACAGGCCGAAACAGAACCACACATCATGATGATAGAAATGTCCGCTTGTACAACCCGGTCTGTTTTTTCCAGAACTCTCCAGGGAACCTCAATCCATCCCTCCCAATAAGTAACACCCCATAACGCATATCTCAACTGTGGCCAAGCTCCTAATCTGCCATGTAATTGTTCTCCGTCCGGGGCCAAGCCCGAAGAAAACAAGCACGCAAAAAAAGCAGGCAGCCCAACACCAGTCCGTCCTCGCTTTCTTTCTGCGCGGTTGTCGTGGTGACACAGTGTTGGTTTTTTTTTCCTTTTTTTTGTTAATCCCCTCAGCCACAGCCCTTGACCATGGTAACTAAAGTCCTGACATTCAGTTACAAGAAAGATCGGACGTGTCTCGGCAAAACAAAGCCCAAGAATGAGGTGATTCATTGCCCTGAAAATACACCGAGCAACAAATCCAATCAAGGCCATGAGCTAATGAACTTAAATAAATACCTCGCAAAGAAACAGCACATGAAGCGTTTTATGAAAGGCAGTGGAGCGGCAGATGGTCTGTTTGGTTACTTTCCAGACATGTTCATTAGAAAACAATTCAAAAGCTGCAGCTTAACCGTGGATTTCGTTTCGCCAGATTTCATGATTGAGAGTAGTATAGAACGAGGAACCTCATCCTGGAGCACGGAAGGCTGGCGTTTAACCATCTTACCCTCCTGAAGCAAAAAGGATAGTACTCCATCATTCAGTAGATGGTGATTACGATGGAGAGTTGGTTTTAGCATGGATTAAAAAACTATGCATGCGTTTTGAGCAGTTCCTTTCAAAATAAGCCAGATTCAGCACCCAGCAACCAGGTGTGTCGACTTGGATAATGATCATCATCATAATGCAACCCTTAATGCAAACACCAACAAACAGAGGTGGAATGTGATCTGAAGAGATCGAGCAAATTATCTTCCAGTTCGAGGGAAAGCGCTTCAGGGACTTTGCTGGCACGACGCAAGGCAGAACACCTGATGTCTTTGGCAGCACTTTCCTTCACCTCAGGTCACTTTCACTCACTGGCTACGTTTTTTATTTCTCACACAATCTCTTCTGCCGTCCTCTCGGCTGCTTCAGAACAGAAACAAAAGCCATCCACTCACACCTTGAGAGTGGTTTACATTACCCATGAGCATAAATGTGAGCAGTCTAGACAGGTACTTAAAGATGCCGCCCATTAAACAAGAGGTTTTCTTTTACCCCCATTGACGTCTTTGAGGTAGATTGCTGGGAAAGCGGGGGAAAGTGGGTGTGGGCGAGTAGGACGGACCTACTCACCGAGTGATCCAAGTTAGACTACATGTCGCTCGCGCATGACAATACCAGATACTCCTGTTAAGCTTCATTAAATACAAACGCAACATTTGCATCCGAATGGTTGCCGTGTATTAGGAGACAGAGGTGGGTCAATCATCACAGATCACAAAAGAACCAGAGTTTGTATTTCATCCATCACTAAAATAAAGGCCGACGGCTACAGGCAACTCAAAGCCTGTTCCCTGCTTGTTGGTTTTACAAACTGGCTGCAAGCTTTCTGTATATCCTACTTTAAATTTGGAATGTTTGAGGTTTTGACTCAAATCATAGTAATTGCAGGCTCTCACACTGAAAATAGCTTTTCTTGTTTTTGATTATGGTCCTTGTCTGTCGCTCTCCATCATGAGGATGAGCGCGTCTTGTAAACTTGCTCATCGTGAGCTGCCCTTCTTCAGTAAATCCTTAACTCAGCATTTCCTAATGATGCAGGCTGAACCCCGGGCTATCAGAGCTGTACGAGCACACGCTTATAGGCCCTGGATGAATCCCTGGGGAGGGAGAATTATTCCACAGCAAACACTGTGTGCCTTTAGGGCTTCTCAAAGTGACACCAGGGAAAAAAAGAGTCGTGACAAGGGGGTGGACTAAAGACGGCTGAACTAATAGACTACCAGAGGGCAGAAAAGACGGCTCCGGAAACCTCATGACCCTAGAGGTGCCGGTCATTTGGAAGTTGTTTGACAACTTCTTCCAGCCGCTGTCAAAAGACTTTAAAGGTGACAGGCAGACTATCGATAAAAGAATTCAGGGACCATTAGCGCCAATCCCTTTTGTTTTGGTTTTCTATGATAATATCTTCTTTAAGCACCTCGGCTTGTTTTTATCCCACCATACAGACTAATTGTCTTAACACATTACATATGTTTGAGACCCATGAGGCAGGCATATAAAGCAGGCTGACAAAACATGAGGCAGAACTTGCTTTGCGTATGCACAAACACACGCTCGTAAATGGAATCAGGTGTCGTGAAGCCAGCGGGGGGTCAGAAAAGTGGCTGATGTCGGTCCAGCAATAACACCCCCATTACTGCAGAACAACCCAATTACTGCCAAGACAAAGAGCTATTGATCCGACAACCAGACTTTTCTGACACCTGATGAGATTTTAAATGTATTACATGTGTCATGAGATGAGATGGTTGAGATGCAAAAAAAGTACCTATTTACATTAAGGATGGAACGTTACACAATTTTTCTATAGTACTATGGAATGAACCATTAATACTGTAGCGTTAAAGTCCTTAATTGGTCATTGCTTTATGCGATAGAACTATTCCAAGCACACTGGGAGTGAGGTTGTTTCTATATGGATACACAGTAACCTCAGCTCAGGATCAAACCAGGGACCATGAAGTCATGAGGTAACAATACCCACTGCGCGAGCAAAGAATTAAAGCTTGAGCACCGTGGGCTGCCAAAACAAATAAGCTATTTAGCAAAAGTGCTAGTCTTAGAGTGACCCAGTGGGCTACATTTAGTAGCCTACAAATTTTACTTTCAGGGCTGTTCGCATATAAACCATACAGGTGACGAGTTTAATCAACTGATGCCCATAATGGATTTTGGTTTTGTTTTAAAAACACAGCGAGATAAATGTCAGACAGTGGTATATATATTGGTGTACTTGTTAGCAGTATCGCTGTCACACAACACCTCATACCATACATTCGATTCTCTCGAACATAAAGCGAATATGTCTCGAGGCGGCTTTTTTCGCAGCTTGGGCTGACGCTGCGAATAATGGCCCCTGTCAGTTTGCACTCTTATTATTGGGCCTAATTAGCTGTAAAAGAGGTGAGTGAATTTGTGCAGTCCCGTGGCTTTCGGGGTTGTTTCCCCACGGACAACAAAGCATATTGTTCTTGCTAACGAACTGCACGCCACCTGTCTTCGTTTAGCCGAAAATGCACTACTGCGATATTCTTACCCTTGACCGAAACGGTGTTTCAGCAGGACGAATTAGAGCCGGGAAGAATAGAATAAATTGAATTTACCAGCCACTGCGCTCTCTTTAGTTTCTGCGTTGATGAAGAGAACGGGAAAATCCTCCGGCTTGCATGGTGGGCGTCCACGCATGTGAATTTACGCACATGTGATGAGTGAATTAGTCAGTGTAGACAGTTTTCCAGTTAGGAACCACAGGGGTGTAAACTTTTGCACTGCAAGACAGGAATGTCTGTTTTTTATCCTGATTTAATCACACACATATATGCTTGATCAGAGGGGTCTGCGTAGTGTTTTTAGTTCCCTGCCGAGTCTGTGCTGGAATAAGACGCGTGTTAACGGGAAAACCTTGTCATTCAGACATTCTACGGATTCGTTTACGTAATTAAACTCCTGTCCAATGCTATGTCTAATCCAAGGAAAGCATATGTTGTGATACATCATCATTACAATACAGAGTTCTCATCCATCAGATAAAAATAAATAAATAATTATATTTATTTATATATATATAAAATGCAACCATACAGCCTGAAGGAGTCTTTCTGTCCCAGTGGATGTGTTTTGAGGTATGAGCTTGGATTCAGGATTTAAAAGAAGATTTACTGACAAGCTTATTTATACAGCTTTGTAAAAAAACACAAAAAAAAATAGAAGACACGCCATCTTCTGAATATTTTCTCTCTTACTCCTTTATCCAGGGTGAGAAACATACATGCCTATCTTACAATGGACCTCATAATGGCTTTTAAATGGACGAAAGGAAACCTTTTTACTTTATTTAACTATTTAACCATTTTTGATTCATCCAATTTTTTTTTTAAATGACTAAAACAACACGCTGTGCTTTTTACCATTTAAAGTTGTGGATAGTCTGTGAGAAAAGTTAGTACCTCATCACTATAGCAGTTTTAAACATGTCGTTCCCTCATCAGATTTATTTTATCTTTTTTAAATCCTCCACTTCAAGACAATGTATTGTGTTTGTCTTCTTCTACTCTAAGGGTATACAAACTTTTGCAACCAACTGTTTTTCTAAATGCTAACCAGGTACAAGTGGCTCTTAGAGGCTACACACATGGTTCAGATCTCCAGTTCTAATCCTAGTCTCAAGCAGTGCGAGGGGAACTGGTCCCGGATCAGCTAGAGGGAGTCCCGGCTGCTCAAACAGTGTAAACAAGCTGTTGCGAGTTAGCCAAGAGAACCCTGAATGACCTTCTGTCACGTCAGCTGGCCGACGCAGACACGGCCCGGCTAGTCTCGGACCTCTGGACTAGCCAAAGCTGGCACGCACTGAATTACCTACAGTCTGTAGATATCTCCTTCTCCACCTCTCCTTCGCTCTCTTTTCAATCAATTTGCTTGCTTATACTTATTATGTGTAGATTTTAAAACACTTGTGTGTGTGTGATGTATCAGAGCTTGCGTTACCACATGGACGTTTTCTGACAAAAAACAAGTGTTTTATTCTTCTTATACAATAGCAATTAATCAAGGACTAGCCTAACCAGCCTCTTTCTCTCTTTTGAAGCGAATAAGACAAAAAAAGGCAACCCTAAGGCAGCTTGTCATGTATTTCCGAGAAACTGGAAAGTGCAACGTCTTCTGTCCTGAGGACTTTCCCATGGCAGAAAACCTACAGACTGTTACAAACACAGACAATGTTTAAATATATCTCCCTCAGAAACTTTCCCAGATCAATGATTATATGGTTTGTTTCTCAAACATCACATGCTAGTATCCATTCATTATTAGCCGTAGAAAGTTATTCTCATTAATAGCCATTGACATAGGTTGTTACTATAGAAACAAAGACTCTTTTTACTACTTCTCCGATTGTTTAGAAAAGTCGACGAGTCAAACGAGAAGAAAAGAAGCGAAGATAACTGTAATCCATTTCCTCCGTTTCTTAGAACTGGCTCCACTAAAGCATTACGTGACTCACAAGCAAACTCCAAGCTCAAATTAATCCTAGTACCTGGAAGAAGAGCCAGATGTTGTGGTGTGACGGTTGTTCTTACTTCAGCTTGTTTACTACATGCAAGAAATCTTCATTACTCAACGCAACCCTGTCATTCGTGGATCATTTTTATTTGCCGTACAGGCCGAGCAACATTTACTGTAAAAGGCTTACATAACTACACAGCTGAGAGTGAATCCCTTGCGGAAGCGTCCAGTCAAACAGGAAATGCTGTTGCGCAAGTGCCAGGACATGGTGGTCATTACGTTACTTCTCTCAAGAGTAAATGAAAACTTCAGAAGACGCAAAGGGATGATGCGTAAAATGAGCTAGGAATGCTCGACAGCACCGGAAGAATCAGAAATGCCGCTCAGTGAGGGAGCACAACCCAAAAACAGGTGGTTCTGCTCAGATTCACTCACGTCACATTGTATTCGAGCAGTTGGAAACAAGGCGGTGATGTCTCAACACTACATTAGACACGAGCAAGCCATTTTGGACAGAATGTTCTTGAATGGATGAGATTACATTATTGCCTAGACAGACCCAAATATTGCATAATAATAACAAGAAGAAGAAGAAGAAGAAGAAAAAGAAGAAAGAATTCTCTGATGAAGAAGAATGAGAAGGAGAAAGTACCTTCAATAATAATAATAATAAGCAGAAGAAGAAGACTAAGAAGAAGAAGGAACCCTTTTCTGATGAAGATGAAGAAGCATAAGAATATGAATGAGAATAAGATTAAGTAGAAGAAACCCTTCTCTGATGAAGAAACCCTTCAGTGATGAAGAAGAAGAAGGTACCCTCAATAATAATAAGAAGGAGGAGAAGAAGAAGAGGAGAAGAAGAAAAGATGATGAATAATAATAAGATTATAAGAAGACTAATAATACTTAATTAATTAAGAAGACTTCTCTGATGATGAAGAAAAAGAAGAAGAACCCTTCTCTGATGAAGAAGAAGAAGAAGAAGAAGAAGGAACCCTTCTCTGTTGGCTATTAAGCAACAGAGTTGATTTTGCATTTGTGGAAGGAGTCTCCAGTGTCGGCGACCCTTTACAGAGGCTAGAACGTAAGTGATTACAGGATATCAGACTTCCCGCAGAACTAAACGTAACTATAAACCGATAAATATCTCGACGTGTCACTCTTTAATGAATAAAACAAACGCAACCTGGCAAAACGCTTTGCTACAAGAGGAAACGAAACACTCCAGTGGGGAAAAAAAACAACAACTTCGCTGTACCTCCAAACGACCTTGTGGGTTTTATTCCTTACTTAGTGTAGAAATGATTTTAGCCGTGATTATAAATCAACAAGAACATGACTGTCAAGTGTCTTTACAACCAGATGAAGAGTCAAACTGAACGACTCCCGCCTAACAAAACACGAGCTCCTTATCCTGCGTGATCTTTACAGAGCTGCTGGAGTGCGTTCCAGCCTGGAGGCCTACATTGTTCTGGATTCAACTTCTGGAGCATAAAACAACTCTGAAATGATTTGAAGCTTGTGTTGCGGTAATTAAGGTTTCCCTTTTTACTGTCTTTATCTCACAGCAGTCCGCATCAGGCGCAGACAAATGAGCAAGACGACGACAATAGCTTACCTTCACGAATGCAGCTGCAATTCTCTTGGGAATGAAAAAGGAATGCTTCCATTTACTATTTAATTCTCTAATCTCTCTATAGCAAACACACAGGTTCTCTCGTTCACACTGTGGACTCCAAACACCAACTGGCAGGTTTCTGTAACCTCCAGCAGATCTTCACTCTCAGACACTGTCACTCTAAACACTGTGCACAAGCATGAAGACACAACCTGACCGTAAGGATAAGACTTAGCCTTACGACTTAGCATTCTCTATCGCACTCGCTCTGTTTCTTTCTCTCCAGTGTGTGCCTCTCTATACTGCTGTCTCTCACGGTCTCTGGGTATATGTCTTTCTACATGCCTGTCTCTCTCCGTGTCTCTCTCCACGCCTGTCTCTCTCAGTGTCTCTCTCAGTGTCTCTCTCCATGCCTGTCTCTCTCCCTGTCTCTCTCCATGCATGTCTCTCTCCCTGTCTCTCTCCATGCATGTCTCTCTCCCTGTCTCTCTACACGCCTGTCTCTCTCCGTGTCTCTCTACACGCCTGTCTCTCTCCGTGTCTCTCTCCATGCCTGTCTCTCTCCGTGCCTGTCTCTCTCCGTGTCTCTCTCCATGCCTGTCTCTCTCCGTGTCTCTCTCTCCATGCATGTCTCTCTCCATGCATGTCTCTCTCCCTGTCTCTCTCCATGCCTGTCTCTCTCCGTGTCTCTCTACACGCCTGTCTCTCTCCGTGTCTCTCTCCACGCCTGTCTCTCTCCCTGTGTCTCTCTCCACGCCTGTCTCTCTCCGTGTCTCTCTCCATGCCTGTCTCTCTCCGTGTCTCTCTCCATGCCTGTCTCTCTCCGTGTCTCTCTCCACGCCTGTCTCTCTCCCTGTGTCTCTGTGTCTCTCTCCACGCCTGTCTCTCTCCGTGTCTCTCTCCATGCCTGTCTCTCTCCGTGTCTCTCTCCATGCCTGTCTCTCTCCGTGTCTCTCTCCATGCCTGTCTCTCTCCGTGTCTCTCTCCATGCATGTCTCTCTCCCTGTCTCTCTCCACGCCTGTCTCTCTCCGTGTCTCTCTCCACGCCTGTCTCTCTCCCTGTCTCTCTACATGCCTGTCTCTCTCCGTGTCTCTCTCCATGCCTGTCTCTCTCTGTGTCTCTCTACACGCCTGTCTCTCTCTGTGTCTCTCTCCATGCCTGTCTCTCTCCATGCATGTCTCTCTCCATGCATGTCTCTCTCCATGCATGTCTCTCTCCCTGTCTCTCTCCTCCGCCGTCTCTCTGCTTCACCGTCTCTTCTCTACGCTGTCTCTCTCCGTCTGCGTTCTCTCTACACGCCCGTCTCTCTACACGCCTGTCTCTCTCCGTGTCTCTCTACACACCTGTCTCTCTCCGTGTCTCTCTACACGCCTGTCTTTCTGTGTGTCTCTCGAGCACTCTCTACATCTATATGTCTCTCACTATGTCTGTCTCTCTACATGCCTTTCTCTCTCTCCGTGTCTCTGTCACTAATTGTGTCTCTCTACATGTCTGTCTCTCTCTCCACATGTCTGTCTCCCTCGGTCACTCTCCATGTCTCTCTCTCTCTCTCTCTCTCAGCAGCAGAACTGTAAGACTGCATGATGCCACTCGCTCTGGCACCGGCCTCAGCTTACTCACCCTTGTGGTTTTTTGCCCTGCGCCCAGAGCTCCTGGAGGAAAACCAAGGAGACTGGAATACATTTTTGGGGTGAACACTGTAACAGAGTTTCAGGTCAAAGTGTCTCATCTTCTGTCCATTATGAAAAACCACACAAGGAAAGAAAGAGTGTGTGTGTGCATGCGTCTGAGAACTAGAGCACTAAATAAGGACAGGAAGCACTGCACAGAAGTGTGTGCGTGCGTGCATGTGTGCGCGCGTGCTCGTGCTGTCCGTGTGTTAGAGTGCCATTTCCTCAAGCACTTGGAGAACATCTGCAAAACAGATGAAAGCAGGTCACCATCTTTAAAATGTTAATAATATAGCTCTGACTTCATTAACCGTCACTTATAATAACCTTACATGATGATTCAAATGTTTCAAAACTATTTTTAAAGCTTTACAGAGACGGAAAGCCATAACGATGAAAAACAAAATAACAGAAATATGTACTCCAAATTTTATTTAAAAAAATAAGTCAAAAATACAGTGACAGTTATGACAATGCTAGTCTCACAGGCTAAACCTCTAGCTTAGCAAAAACAGTCTGAACAGCCTGAACTGTCTCTCTTGTGTATTTCAGTACGTGTGTCTTTCTCTCTTGCTCTCCCTCTCTCTCACACCCTCCCTCTGAGCATGTCTTTCTGTCTTTCTCACTGTATGGGTCTCTCTCTACGTCTCTGTGTCTCACTCTCTTTGCGAGAGAGTCTGCTAAGTTTCATGAGTAAACTCGGCAGAAAACCACACACTTTCATAGAGGGGGAAAAAAAAAAAAAGCAACGAGACGGACATGGCAGCTGACCAACCACACATCCTTTCCTGTTAGCCTTTCAGCAAACACACAAGATCCTCTGGTTTACTTTGCACCAAGTGCTTCATACACAACTCTTTCACATGCAATGACGGGATCTTGCTCCAGAAACGCTCACGGTGTCCCTGAAGTGTGGAGAACCAATCAGACTGTAACCTTGAACCTTCATTCTGAAGCTTGTGGCCGGAAAATTGTACAAAAAATAAAAATAAAAAAAATAAAAAAAATACAGCCTGATGGATATAAAAACTCAAAACCAAAACCATCGTCCACCACTGATCAGACTTCAAGTTCAGGATGACGTTCACATCACCATAGTAACCAGAGCGAAACAGTGTAACTTGCGAAGTATCTGAGATGTGTGGAAGGCCAAGTTCTTCGCTACGCTGTGGATGAGAGTCAGTCGGTCAGCAAAAAAAAAGCTATACTTAAGATAACTGAATCCACAGGGAGCAAGAATCACAGCAGGAAATGGGGTTTTAGTGCTTGTTTTGGTTTCTCTGAAAGCACAGGAAAATTATTGCACAAACAGATCAATGAGCAGCAAGTGCGAGGACTGTTCGTCAAACAGGAGACAAGGAACTCGGGGCCGCTCAACCCCGAGTGTGTGTATAAGCAGGACATCTGGGCTTCGATGGCCAAGAACGCTGAACTGCCGTGTCCTAACCTCCACCGTGGCACGGACACTCTCAAAAACTTTCCCATCAGCCTCCTACGACGGGAAAGACATGAAAGGACGGAATCACCTCATACCCAAGACAACGGGATAAACCTCGTGTAAATCTAATGAAAAAGAAATGAAAAAATGCGCAGGGTCCGATTCCGATTCTCTCGTGCCGAGTGTTTATTATACCGCCATGCTGTCGAAAACACGGATCTGTGCGGTCAGAAGACGCTGATTGAGAGCAGTTCTGGTTGTAATTTAAAAATCACAGGTTTCTATTAACGCGGTCGTTCTTATACGTTGTCGTTTCTATAGCAACAGCTCGTTCTCAGGAACTTAAAAAACGTTTTGGTGCTTAAATAGAAAACAAATCATTGTTGGCATGGTGAGGTTTTCTGCAAGGAGTCGTCAGTCATGAGCGCTTTGCAAGGGAGAAGTTTTCCACCAAGGTGAAGTCTTCAGGACCTCCAGCGTCAAGGTTGTTTTATTTTCGTGTGTTTGTTTAGTTCGTTTGTTTTACAGTCCCCTCCGCTCTGAGATTCCGAGATTTTTGCGAGCGCCAAAATGAACGTAAAATCGAGCAAGCGCCGCAATATTTGGAGCCGCTTGCGATTTTTCTAAATGCCCGCAAATTTCACGAAGATTTGGGCCGAGACGCGTCATGTGACGTCATCGTAACGTGCAGTCAGCTGAAGCCCTCTTCCATTCACCTGCATCCAGTACGAGTACAGCCACAAGGTCTCATTTACCAATAAACAAATATCGTTGGGAAAGAGCGCACGGAACAATTTCCTGCGGTCGCAATTTCACTGGTTCAAGTAGTTTTCCGCACCCCCCCTCCCCCCGAAATTTACTTCATGAACATTAAACATAACTATAAATATATAAAAAGTTTGCCATCACGCATTAATAACCTAAAATTAGTAATCAAGAGCAAAATGTACGCGGTATACCTGCTGTTACAGGAAAATAATTAACTTCAGTGAGGTAACAGCACATCACAGCACCTTGTTGTTAATTATTTTCCTATAATGGCACACCCCCGTCATGTTTTACTCCTTAATTATTGTGCTGTTCAGGACTCTCAGCCAGGAGACTCAGAATTCAGCTCTTCCTGTACATCATCGGTGCAGATTTAGCAATGCTGTGCTTCTGAGTGGACACGTCAAGCTTACGACACGAGCAGGACGGAGAGGCTGCGACGCTCAGTGAGGATGTGCTGGTTTACACAGAAGACGGTGAAAACGTCACAGGCTTTCGGCTACTTACACAAACGTGTTTGATGTCTTACGCAGCTGTAACGTGACAAGCATCGCATCGGATTGGCTCGTAGCCAAGAATCAGCACGCGAAGCCAAACCGAAGGACAGACATGGCTAAGAAAACGGAAGCGTCTTCGAACATCCGGCTGCCGAGGAAACGCACAAACTTACAAAAATCCCCGCTGAGAACCAATCAAAACGCAACCCCCAGAATTTAATTCCTAAATCAGTCTCTGGCGTGTCTATGGGTCAAACCGACATCATGTGACCAGAATATCAATTTGTCCCACAGCCACTCGTAATAGGGGACACTGTTTTGTTTTGTTTGTTTTTTGGGGGTTTTTTTCCTCCAAGGGGTGAAAACGTAAAAATGAACAGCCAAGGGCCCCCATTCAGCTGCAAATGAGGACAAGGCAGAAAGCCGGGCCATGAAAGAGCGAAAAAGAGCAGGATGAAAGAGAGGGAGGGAGGAAAAGACGCAGAGAGGAGGACAGGAGCAGGAAAGAAGTTAATAGAGGCCGAGATCACGGAGACGACTGAAGTCTGTGACCCTGTTGGGGAGGGAGTGTGTGTGTGTGTTGGGGGGGGGGGGCTTATGTGAACCCGATCAAATAACAAACCAACATCCTTTACAATCATCAACAAACTTAACGCTATGAAGATAAACCAAACCTCGAGACATTTATATACACTCTATATTAAAAAAATGTTAAAAAAAACCTTGATTGACAGAAAGAACGGTAACAAGGACCTCAGGGAACTAAAGTTAATCACTACCCTCGAGCCCTCGAGCCAGCGTTTCGTGTTTAAATTGATGTATTGAGGTTAATTAGCCAACATCTTATGATTCATCTTATGACTCCAATCAGCTGTGTTGGACTGTAAGGAAAAGGAATTCCTCCCTCAAATCCCCGGTTCCAATAACAATAACACATCCATCAGAACCATTTCCCTCCTGGCGTCGTCTCTCCGCTGGCATCGGGTATGATAAACGAGATGATATCATACGTCATACTTTAGTGACAATAACACTTGGAAATAAATCGTACTTTTCCTCGTCGCTGTTTCCACGCCAGCATGTTTCATATCTTAGGTATGCACCTTCCCTGCTGGAAAGGAAAGAAAGAAAGAAAAGAAGAAGAAAAAACAAAAAAACACCCAACAGAAACCAGTACAGAAATGTCCACTACAAACCATCAGCTAAGCATTAAAATCGATTGGTAGGCACTGGACAGAACATGCCACCAATACATGGCCACCCACAAACGACCACTAGAGACCCTGAGGGACCATTAAAACCAGTAGAACTCACATTAAAACCATTACAAGTTCTATGATGGTTTCTATTGGGGTGTTTTTTTTTCCAGCACAGATTTTTTAAGCGAATTAAAACACACACACCATATGCACATTCCGAAGTAAAAGCCTCACACTCAGAGCACCTTTGGCACCACTCCAGCGACAAGGAAAAGTACTTTATTTCTGAGAGAGGACGACGTTCAGATCAAACCACAACCATCAGACTGTAGCATCAGAGGAATCAGTCTGCAGAAAGATGTTTCCTCAGTGCATGGGAAACTTTCTGACTTGCAACAGTAGCAAAGTGTCATGCTCTGACAGCCAGGAGGACAAAGGCCGGATCAAAGACTTTGTTTACGACCCGGATTGGCAAGTTAACCCCCCCAAATTAAAGGGTGGTTTGGGGGGGGGGGGGGGGCAAAAACTTTCTGGTTGTGTTACGTGTCTCGTGCTACGTGCAACTGCTGTGATTTTTGCCCAATTTAAAGTGCACTCAAAAAAATTAATTAATTAATTAATTAATTAATAAATCAACAACAAACAGATTTTGCAAACGCACGCGCACACACACACAAACAGTGTTGTTTATTTTTGTTTTGTTTTGTTTTATCTCTCGCTGTCACTTACGTGGCTCGTGCAAAAGAGAGGAGAGAAGGAGAGAAGGAGAGAGGGGGGGGAGCAAACACCGCACGAACGCGTCAACAAACGCCGCGGCTTCTTCTCACCGGCTTTGCACGGGTCTTTGTAGTCGATCGCTTCTGGAGAACTCATCGCTTCGTCGTAGTAGCTCGGTTCCGCCGCCGCGTCCCAGTCGGTGGCCGTGGAAGCCGCGCCGAGGCTCGCGAGCAGCAACAAGCAGCGCGTCGCGAGCTCCATGATCCGGAGAGCCAGCGGAGGGACGACACGGTGAGACACACACACACTCATACACACTCTCACTCACTCACTCACTCACACAGCAGCAGCAGCAGCAGTGCTCAGAGGAAAAGACTACTTGGAGAGACAGATGAGAGAAGGAGGGAGGGAAGAAGGGGTGAAAAAAATGGGAGGGTTTTTCCCCCCCCTCTCGAGGGCGGGTTTGACTTTAGTGATGTTCGTGATGGCTCACTTTAACGATTCGGTTCCTTCGAACCAACGCGGTCAAGTGAATCGAACTACACGAGTGTCGATACTTTTGATTCATGCCCATGAGGTGGCCCAGACCTGCTTTCTCCAAACGCTAGCTGAACTTTGGAGATCTCTCTCCACGGGTTCAAATAGCGATTTGAGCTTTTACTATCATCCATAATGAGTCTTGATGACGTATACATTAGCGCACAGTGAAATTCTTTTCTCCGCATACGCCAGCATGTTCAGGAGGTTGGGGTCAGAGCGCAGGGTCAGCCATGATACAGCGCCCCCTGGAGTAGAAAGGGTTAAGGGCCTTGCTCAAGGGCCCAATAGTGGCAGCTTGGCAGTGCTGGGGCTTGAACCCCGACCTTCTGATCAGTAGCCCAAAGTCTTAACCACTAATTAGCCATCACTGCTGGGGGGACAACAGCAGGAGAAACCCTTATAGAAATTGTAATGGTTATAATGGTAATTATATTGGTTTTAATGGAAACTGTAATGGTCAATGTGGGTCTCTACTGGTCATTTGTTGCCTTCTGATGGTGGCATGTGGATACTATTAAAGACCAATAATGGTAATTGTTTTAATGGTTAGCTGATGGTTTGTAATGGTATTTGTAGTGGAAACCATTAGAATTTCTGTGACGGTTTCTAGTTGTTTTTTTTTTTAATCTACATCTTTTTCTGAAAATTTTCGGACAGAAACACCGGATGTGAATAAAATCTCCAAAATGTGCATTAAAAAAACTTAGGCGCACAATTGAGGCGGAATTTATTTTTAAAATTTGATTTAAAAAAAGCCGTGCACATAACCTACGATGGAAAAACATTTACCGTATAAATTTCTTGATGCGCATTTTATTTTAAAAAGTCAGGTGACTTTGCCTCAACAAATCATGTGATTGTAAAATTGGCTCAGAAAAGTGAAAATGATGGAGAGCGAGATTGCGGCAGTTTCCCAGGAAGTGACGATTATATTGTTCTCTGGAACACGTGGGATGGAAACGGTGATTTATTTTGCGAATGTTTAAATTTTTCACAAAAGGCGCATTCGCAAAGCGCATGGAAACATGGCTAGGTTGAGTAAATTCAAAGTTCCTGAATGTCATGCAGCTATACAACGCAGTTGTGCTGAGTTACGCGTGTAGCTGGTTTGCGATCTACAAGATGACTAGTGGTGAATGGACATACCGTAGTAATGATCTTGTACCTAAACCGTGTGATGAAATGTATGTGCACACCTGACCATCACACCCGTATGTGAGCCTTTCACAAGCTTGCCACATAGTCAGAAGCACACAATTATACAGAACGTCTTTGAATACTGTGGCATTACAATTTCCCTTCACTGGAACTAAGAGGCCCGTACCTGCTCCAGCATCACAATGACCGTGTGCACAAAGAGAACTCCATGAAGACATCTTACCAAGGCTGGTGTAGAAGAACTCCAGTGGCTTGCACAGAGCCCCCTGACATCAACCCCACCGAACATCTCTGGGACTAACTTTATCACCAACAACGCACCAGACCTCACTAATGCTCTTGCGGCTGAATGAACACAAATCCCCACAGCCACACTCCAAAATCTAGTGGGAAACTTTCCCAGGAGACTGGAGCTAAGGGGAATAAATCGAGAATGAGATGTTCAACCAGCACACAGGGGTTTGATGGTCATGATGTAGATCAGTGTGGAACAGTGTGTTAATAAAGATTCAAGCCTTTTCAGTATTTTGCTGATTACAATCAGTAATGATTCTTGTGTTATAATAATACATTTCCTTGAATTTTTGCCACCGTTCAGTCTGATATTTTAATCATGATCATGATTGTGGCGTCCTCTGCTAATTAACCTTCACTAATTCCACCTTTTATTGCAATTTGATGGTAACTAGTCCAGTACAAAAAGCTGACTGTAATAATTTACTGATTACAGCATGTTCTTCTTCTAGTATACTACTGTAGATATTATTAGTTATTTACTCAAATACACATAGTCTATGCTGTAATTTGAGTACAAATATATGTTAGAATGTAAGGTAAATGGCAGTTTTATGGTGTAATTGAAGTTAATATCTTTAATATTTAATATTATATATATAATATATAAATAAATACACATATGTATATATACATGCAAATATACATATGAACAGTATATACAGCAAACAACAATTTATATATATATATATATTTCAGTATCTATTTTTTCATCCGAATAGCAAACCTAAATCAACTGAATATTTGTGATCAATAATTATCCATCTCTATCTAATTTAATTGATATAATGAGGCTTTATTTTCGGTCAGTATTTCATGCCATAAGTCTCCTTCCTGTTCCTGCTCTGTGTTAGATCACGATCGAGTGGTTTATTTCAAGCGTAATCACTTTAGGTGTAATTTATTGTGAAATGAGTCAGTACTGGGGATCAGTATACGGCAGCAGTGACATGGAAAATCTGGATGAACGTAAATTGTTTGTATTTGAAATTGATGTTGTTGCATAAAGTCGACGAATGAGCTGAGTAAGCCCTATGAGTAATATCTCGTACTAGTAAGCAGAGGGAAGTGGAATTATAATAATAATAATCTTGAAGATGTTTATGAAATTTTGAATCCTCGAGTGAGTGATCTAGAAGTCTCATGGAATTACGTATTTTGACAATTAAACAGGAGCTTTCTGATAAAGAAGACACTGTTATAGTGTTTTACGTACATCGAACCTTTAAGTCAACTGAACAACCTTTAAGGCTTCTACATGTGAATTAAAAAAAAAATAAATAAATGTATGTATACACTACCAGTCAAAAGTTTGGAGATGCACAATTGTATATATTTACGTCATTGCTTAAAGACATTTAAAAATTTTCTTCTAAGACAAATAATAAGTGAAGTTAATGCTCATGGATACATTTATTCCTCATCTTTTTAATAAATTGTTGGGTTTTTTTTTTATGAAAACAAGTCATTTTTACTTTTACTTAATCAATAGTTTCCCTAAAGAAATAGTTTTCATTTAGAACATATGAGAGTGATGGGTTTGGCTTATTTATGGTTAAATTGCATAAATTGAATTAGCATACTTTTTGAGTATTAGCATGAGTTAGTATAATAGTAGTATGAAAGAATTAACATGCAATTGTTGATAACACAAAACTTCACTTGAAATAATTATCTTCAAAATTATTAGCTTTAATGTAAAATGTCAGCCTCTGATTTGCTTCCAGTGGGGCTTGAACACTTGTACACACATTTGCAAGGTCACTGCTCTCAGTATAATCAATATTTTTATGATGTAAATTCCATTTAATATTTTATCCATTACTGTTATTTGACTTATTAGCCAAGTTCTCATTACATCTATTGTGAAGCAATGATCAGAGAACACACACACACACACACACACACACGTGTCCATTTATTGACTTTGAGGTAAAAAAGTTCCACGTTCAAGGACCAAAGTGACCTTGAACGATTGAGACATGACCTGGTCTGAAAGTGATTATGACAACAACGAAAGCATCTCATCCAATCATTTGTAAAACAAACAAAAACAAAAAAAACAGAACAGTTTTGGGACTTTTCAGAGTTGAGAACAATTCGTTTTTTGGTGGTGGTTGTTGTTATTTTTTTTTTTTTTTTTTAATAAAAATTAAAGCGTTCAGATGGAACCAGAGTGGAGCTGAATCCGGATCAACATGTTTACTATCAGTATACATGCGTATTAATGTTGATATTAATCAACACTTATATTGTAACTTTTGTTAGCTAAACTTTATAATGTAACTTTTGTGAAATAATTTTTTTATAGTATAACTTTTGAAATATAATTTTTATGCTGTAACTTTTGTAACTTGTATAGCATAACTTTAAGATAACCTTTTATGGTGTCATTTTTGTAAGAACTTTTATAGTATAACTTTTGTAAGACAGTGTTTATAGTATAACCTTTGTAAATGAACTTTTATGGTATAACTTTGTAAGTTAATGGTATAACTTTACCGATATACTATAACTTTTGTAAGTTACTTTTTATAGTGTAACATTTGTAATAGAATTTTTTTATGTAACTTTTATTGTGTAAATTTTACAAGAAAATCTTTACATGATGCTTTTATAATATAATTTTTATACTGTAAATTTTGTAACTTTTACTGTATAATGTAGATAATAAGATACCTTTTATAGTGTAACATTTGTGATATAATTTTTATAGCATAACCTTATAAGATAACCTTTTATGGTATCATTTTTGTAAGAACTTTTATAGTATAACTTTTGTAAGATAACTTTTATACTGTAACTTGTATTGTATAACTTTTGTAAATTAACTTTTATGGTGTAACATTACAATATAACCTTTATAGTATAACTTTTGCAAGATAACCTTTATAGCAGAATGTTTTTTGACTTTTATAATATAACATTTGTAAGATCATTTTTGTGTATGTATATGTATTTTACATACATGTTTAGGGGAGAATATAGCAAAGTGTCCTACGTAAGGAAGTGTTCAAAATGCATTCCTTAATCATCTTTCTTAATCCTTTAACAAAGAAATCATTGATAGTGTGATGTTTTCTGCATGGAGATGTCCACTTAAAAAGTCTCCAGTGTCAGAGGTAAATCTGTAACTTTAAAGTTTTCCATGACAGGAAAGTCTTCAGGTTTCGTAGTAAACATTCAACAACATTAAATGTATAAAGGAATAAAAATGTATGTATCAAATGTATTTAAATGAATAAAAACTTGACACATTACTGTGGTATAAGAAGAATGAAACACTTTGTGACATCGTGTTATTGGAATCCATTTTGATGTTTTATATATTTTATATTTCGTTTGAGACATACAGAAGAGACGAAAAGAAAACAAAAACAATGGAGCTGAGGGTTAAGCGTTTTGTCTTGATCAAGTGCCCAATCGTAGCTCTCTGGAAACTCTGTGATTTGAATTCAAACCTTCTGTTCACTAGCACTGGATCTTAACCGGTGAACACATCTACAGTATATCTAAATGCTATTTTAACTGTAAAACCAATTATTCTTTAAATACAGCTTGCTTTGAGCTGTGCTAAATCCGGCTTGCTGAGGAAAATCATGTCCCCGTGTGCCTGGCTTTTTGGAAGCACAGATTGAATGAAAGCATCAGGTCTAGGTGCCAGAGTTATTTCTCAAATCTTCAAACATGTTGAGTCATCGACGGAGGAACAGTGTGTTATTCCGCCACGTCACGTTTTTAACACGGCGGAAGGGGAATGAGCTTCACAGAAGAGCGCTTCTCCAGGACACAACTGTTATTCAGTGCTTCATTTCACAAGACAGTACTAAAGAGGTTCTGAGAAAGTACAATATTTACTATTAAATGAATCACTGTCGAATGATGAATCAAAGCTAATGAATCATAGTTGACCAGGAAATGTGCAAAAGTGTGAAGTTTGTACTTCAATTTGTATATATTTATGTAACTCATGTAACTCCATGTTTGGACAATGGTCTGGTACATTTTATGGTGTAACTGTTTATAAGACTTTGTTTCCCGGTCTCTTCACAAGTCAAGAGAAAATGACTCATGAGCAAAAACACATTTGGGGGAAAATGGACATTTTTTACAACATAAAATAGCAGCTCATTTGATCCTGCCAATGAACTCGCCATACACCATACGCAAATTTTCACATAAATTACTGAATGAATGAAACGTTTTCAGTTGAAAGGGTTTTTTATCCGTTATTCCTGGTCAGTTGAAGGAAATTCAGTTCAGCCTTTTGTTTTGTATTTGCCCCTTTTGAAAGTTTCTGTGCTCTGAAAATATTCTCGACTATTCTGCACTGACAGTTTCATTGATTTGGGCGCCACCTGTAGTCTTTTTCATAAAACCGTCCTGTGTGTTCAAGCTCACGCATGCAAGCTCACAGAAGTGTCCCAGAGGACCACTGAAAATCCCGTCAGTTATCATCACGCTGAAATTGAACAGGGTTTTGCGAGAGTGTTACTGTGCATTGTTTTTGCCTCTATTCAGCTGTATGAAAGGAAACTAGACTTTTGAATGTACACTGTAAACAGTTTCTGTAATTTTTGTCAGTATAGTACTGAGTTGATCAAAAGGACTTGTGATTGGTTCTACCAAGGGGGTGAATATTTATGCAACCCACAAATGTCTGCTGTTTGGTTTAATTCATCTTTTAGTCATAGTAAAACAATAATCATAAAATATCACGATAGTTAATTAATCGTATTTTTTAAAAATCATGCAAAGATAAATGAATAGTAAAAAAATCACATGAAAGTAAATTCATCGATAAACAAATCGCACGCCAAAATAAAGGAAGCACACAAAAAAATCACGTGAAAAATTAAAAGTAAAGAAATCACGTGAAAATAAATTAATAGTAAAAAAATCTCGAGAAAATAAGTTAATAGTAAAAAATCACATGGAAAAAAATTAAGTGATAAACAAATCGCATGCCAGAATAAATGAATCATGTATTTTAAAATTCATGTGAAAATAAATTATTATTTTTTTAAAAAACAAGAAAATAAGTGAATAGTAAAAAAAAAAAAATCAAATAAAAAATTTAATGAATCTATAAAAAAAAAATTTCACGTGGATTTTTGACATTGAACATTGGACTGGATTCTAGCTTGGTATAAAAGCCCTTGACATATCAATAAATAAAGAAATAAATCTAAACATAATAGCTATATGTGTAGTGGAATATGCAGTTTCTGTATGCAGCACTCTCATTGAGAATACAAACATCTCGATCCACATTAATGGTGTAGATTTGGCACACAGCAGGTTAAGTGCCTGATTAACGCTGTGTGATCAAACCCTGTTGAAAGCAATTTACCGTCCTCTCTCTCCATCTCCCTAATTACAACACAATCATAGTGGTGCTATTATAATCATGTAGCGCTGTTATCACTGCTGTTATCGTAATCATCATCATTATGATGATTCAAGGACAGCTTCTGTTCCACAGCACGCAGACAGGCAGTGACTGAGAATAAAACTGAAGCCTGTACTCAAAGTGATGCCGTTTAATATATAAATATATATACTATTTTTTTGGTCTTCCTCCTTCCCCAAATTTCCCCTTTTCTCTAGATGCACCAAGGCTAATAAAGCCGAATCGTAAAGCCAGTAAATCAGAAACCTTTGTCAGAACATTAAGTTAGTTTCATAGAAACCACAACGCTGGCATGAAATCTGGTCAGGAGTTGGATCATTTTCCATATCCACAGCCCTTGATGATAGTTCTATTGTTTCGATCGCGTGATATGGTGAGGAGACGCCATGGATACCATCACCATGGATCCCAACACCCTGGCATTGTTATTTTCCTATAACAATACACCCCCCAAGTATTTTATTCCTTACAGATTTCATTTTAGGTTCTAGGGTTATTACTGAAAGTGGAGAGTCACATAATGAACAAATGTACAGAAAGCAAAGATCTATGATCTTTTTTTTATTTACTTTTCTTTTATTCCACAATGAAAAAATATAGATTTGGGTCAATTTTCTGTTCTTTTCTGTTATTTTGGCCTCCAAACGATCTAAGATTTACAGCTCTTTTCTTACCCGCTTTACATTTTTCATTACAATAGGGGTCTTCGGACGTTGCACTAATCAAACTCAGATGTATAAATGATAGAATTTCCCAAGCTATTTTTAATGAAATGTCACCTAAAATGTAGGATATTGCATAATAGTTGGAAGATGTAGGAAGACCCCCCCTTCACCCCCCATTGTGAAGTTCAGGACAAGTGCAAGACAAGAACTAGCCGAGATCGAGTCAAGATCAAGTCTTCAGAGGGTCAAAGCCAAGTGAAAGCAAGATGATATCAAGATTGAGACTGTAAATCCATCTTTCTCTCTTCATTGGTGCATTGTGCCAATGATTAATCCCTCCAAGATTTCGCGATTTCGCGATCTCAGAAATTAACGCAAAATCAACCATACTATTCGGAGGAGCTTGCAATTTTTCAAAATTATCCAAGATAAGTGAATAAAGAAAATAAAGCCTTGAGACTGGACTTGAGTCCTACAGCCCGACCTACAAATTAAATCTGATATTGATATGATCTAACACATACTATAGTGTGAAGCATTTCTTCCCTTAAATTCATTTTAATATACACAGTACGGCCAAAATGATGCGATCACCTGTCCATCACACCCATATGTGCTTCTTCTCCAAACATTGAAAGCACCCAATTGTATAGCATGACTTTGTATGTTGTAGCTTTACGATTTCCCTTCACTGGAACCAAGTGTGCCAAACCTGTTCCAGCATGACAACGCCCCATGCTTTGCCAAGCTTAGATTGGAAAAAAAGTTTAGAGTGGAAGAACTCGAGTGTCCTGAACCTCATTGGGAAAGATGTTGATCATGTGTCCACATACTCCTGGCCATATCGTGCAGCTGATAGATGAAGTTCCTGACTACAGAGTGCTTGTTTTATTATCGGTATATCATTTCTAACAATGTTCCAGTTGTATTTAGCTTATTTACAGCTCTAGACGTGTCTCTCTGTGATTCGCTCATTTATAAACGTTATAACTGGGGCGGACTCGTTAATAATAAGACGCACAGAATAATAACAGGGAGGCCAATACGAGTGACAGAGTTAAAAATGACCTTTCCTATGGTTTTATTCTTAAGTACAGGTCATTAAAATGCATAGCTTGATGTGGTTACGATAGATAATGGTTTTGGGTTGAATGTTCTCGAGTAGGTTTTAATGCTAAGTGAGAATCAAAGCGTAGCACGAATGTAGTCTGAGAAGAGGCGCAGGGAGGATTTCGACTTTGCAGTGAAGCCCAGGTTCCAGCTTTATTCTCATCCACAGAGTATACACAGTATGTGTACAGGATAATGAAATGCTTTTTCTTTTTTTTTTTTTACTTAGGCTCATTCATCCTACTGTAAATGTATGGTAAAACACTGATTCAAATCCCTCTCCTTGCCATAAAGACAACTGGTCATAAGCAGAATAGAGTCCACAGCTGGTTCCAAAACGCGTTCATGGTGCTAAAGCAGGTAAAGGCGACGAGCCGTGCGGTCAGGATATCGGCGTTTCCCCCAGAGCCTCAGCACTCTGTTTACGAACAACGGTGCTTCACACAGCGTGAACCTTTCCCATGGAGTTTCTGTTCACTGGAAGAAAAGTAGTGAACTGTTACTCATGTCTGATTCACAAAATAAATTCTGTTTTGTTTGTTTGTTTTTAAATGCTGCAAAAGAAAGAAAGATCACGGAGACATTTCGAATATTTTTTAGGCCTGTAATATGAGTAACGGTGGAAATTTGTATAACTGTCGCGTTATTCGCATGTAGAAAAAAAAAATGTATTTAATAATTTATTAACATGCGTAGTATGAGGGTGTGGAATTTAGTATCCAAGTCATTTCTACTATAGAATTTAGCCATTTGACTATGTACAATTGTTTAGAAAAGGATGACGCTACTTTCTTGTTCCAGTTTCCTGAAATATATCCGTACTGTATTTAAAAAGAAGACTTACAGCCTTTAACAATGAAACAAACAAACAAACAAAAAACCCACCCCACAATTAAGCCAACCTTCAATGTTCATTTCTAACTCACTAAATAAGAAGTGAGAATGACAACCATGTGATCAGATTCATCACGCGGAAATGACTGGCTTGGATTTTGCAGCTGAAATATCCGATACACATCGGTTTAAAAGGAAAAGCTCTCTGAAAAAGCTTTCAATGAAATTACTGTAACTTTTTTTTTTTTTTTTAAATCACCGGGCATACATGTGCGTCTCGGTTTGGAACGTGGATGTGTGTAATTAAACTTGTCAGCATTTTAATTAGCTAATTAACATAGAGACTGTTCCTACAGCAACCACACGAATTAATCCAATCCATTTCAGTGCTGGAAAATGATGTGGGGTGGAAATATTTTGAGAATAAAACACCATTATTAATAATGACAGTTGATCGTTTTGAATGAAATAACAAGTGACGGGCAACAGTAAAATGATTTTGAACAGCTGTGACTAGTGAATGAAATTTTGGGTTAAGGAGCATGTTTTTGTGGTACATCCTCCTCTAGTGTTTCATGCTTTTTCAATGTTTCTTAAACAGTGGTGCAACAAAAAAATAAAAATTTTATATATAATATAATATATATATATATATATATATATATATATATATATATATATATATATATTATATAATTTTTATTTTTGTTGCACCACTGTTTAAGAACTATATATATATATATATATATATATATATATATATATATATATATATATATATATATATATATATATATATATATATATATATATATATATATATAAACATATTACAAAATAGCAAAGTGAACAAGTGTGTGTGTGCGGCTTAAGAGAAAATGTTCACTAAAATTGTGATTGCATAAATATTCACCCCCTTTGGTGTTAAAATCACCACATTAGTTCAATATCATGGACTATTTTTGTAGATCTATGACATATAATACGAATTAAGTCCATTTTATAATACTATAAAAAAGTTTACGTCGCACTAATATATATATATATATATATGAAAAAATATCTTTTTTTTAGAGGGGTTTAGTTGGTAAATCGTTGCAGTATGGCAACAATGTGCGATGGTGTAAAGTATCATATACACCTCTAATTCCAAAAACGTTAGGACGCTGTGTGTAAATAAAATGTCAATAAGAACACAACGATTTGCGAATCTCGTAAACCCGTATGTTATTCACGCTAGAACTTAGAAAACATATCACATGTTTAAACTGAGGAAATATACCTGTTTTATGAAATAAAATAAGGTCATTTTGAATTCTACGGGCTCAATGCGTTTTAAAAAAGTTGGGACAGGGTCAAGAAAAGTCTGGGAACGTAAGAATTACAGCCGTGCTGGAATTCAGTATGACCGCAATCTTTCTTGGGCCGTATCGCTTAAATGTAAAGTCGCACCATCACCTGTTGCTCGGATGTGTTGTGAGGCGGTAGTACGGCTCCAACGTGGCCCAGAGCTGGAACTCGACTCGGCTGACCTCGCAATGTCACTGTGATCGTAGTGGGGGCTTTCAGACCTGTTCAACACACACACAGGGAATTTCAGCTTAAACCTGGTTGCCTCTGCCAGAAGGTTAAAACCTGGCCATTAATAAAGCTCTCAAGATGATGATAAGCCAAAACTATAATACTTTCAAAACAACACAGAAATGATTAAAGGAATACATTTTTTTAATAATAAAAAAGAATCACAGCTTTGCAATGATCTCTGTGTCCGGATTTGAATCTTACTGAAAACCTGCGGTCTGAATCGAAGAGAGAAATCCACATGATACAAACCTTAGAATAGAAAGGAGTTCTGCATGGAGGAGTAGACCAAGATCCTTCTACAAGTGTTTCCAAGCCTGTTGGACATTATACGAAGAGACTCTGTGCTATTTTCCAGAAATATATATTTTTTAAATGCTCTAATACCAACACCACAACATCATACAATGTGACACAATGTGCCCTAGTGTATGCTGTCGCACTAATAAAAAGACGGGGAAAAATTCATCCCAGTGATCTGGACGTATTTCAGAGAGCGGAGAATGCTCTCTGCTAGCTAGCATGGTTATTGAAATGAAAACTCACGGTGCTGCAAATTGTGCCTAAAAAGATGTTCTCGATTGTGGAGTAGTGAAGCGAGCAGGCTGAAGAATTGTTATGTATGAGATCAGTTTAGTTCTCCGAGCGTCTACATTTTGCACACAGCACTTATTTTCATTATTATTATTATTATTTTTAATAGGAGTTCATTGCAAGCAGTACACGACATCAGCAAACACAGTAATGTGAAACGTTCCATGATGCCCCTGATCGCGTAATACTGAGCAGGTTATGCATTTCAGTATACTCATTTCTGTCCCAGTATGAGCATTGATGAGTACCAAAATAAGCAGTAAATCTATATATTGTATAAATCTATACCATGACCAGCCATCCATTTCCTATACCACTACAGTACGCAGGGAGTCCTACAGTACGCAGGGAGCCTGGAGCCTATCCCAGAGAATGTGGGAAACAAGGCGGGGGACGGGGTGTCAACCCATCACAGGACACAATCGCACACAATTTGAAAATGCCAATCAGCCTACAAAGCATGTCTTTGGACTTGGGGAGGAAACCGGAGTACCCAGAGGAAACCCCTGAAGCACGGGAGACACATACACACACAGGGAGGAAGCAGGATTTGAATCCCCAACCCCGGATTGTGTGAAGCAAACGTGCTGTTCTTATGTTTTAACATATCAAATGTTTGTACATTATCTAGAAGGGTGCCAATAATTCTAGAGGGCCCTATAAATACGACACTGCTTTTTCCCCCTTTAATCTCCATCAGGAGATCCTAGGCTTCAAATTTATAGAAATAATGTTTAAAAAGGTGTAACTAGAACCTGGTGTCACAGAGTATTCTATGATTATTACTTTCATTCGTATCATCAGTATGATGAAGTCTGATGTGGATGGATTTTGGACAGATTATACAGCTGAATGTACTGAAGAAATGAATGGCTTAAGGGGTAAAACATGGGCACAACGCACAAAAAATAATCCAGAAGGAAGAAAAATGATTGAAGAAAAATATTTATGTAAATAAATGTCATCTTAGAATAAGTTTATGAAGAAATGAGAGCAAGTCATAAAATAAAGATTACGTAAAGGTAATACTATAAAGGTTGTTCAGCGCCCTCTGCCGACTGCAAGGTGACCTGCAATTGCAATCAAAATAAATATGCTTTCCCTCTCATTTTTCAATGCCTTTGTTGTTTCTGGGGTAATTTTTTGGGAGGGGTGTTAGGCAAAGTGGACAGTGCTCGTTTGTGGGCCATAAAAATGCAAACAGAATCCTAAAAATAAAACACATCAAGAGACTACTGCATGGTGATATTACAAATAACAGTCTTTCGAAAGTATCTTTAAAAGTATATGATTAATACAGGTCGGAAAACACTTTGAAATATTACTTACCCCCGGTAAACTAAAAATAAGGAAAAAGATGAGGGAAAAAATGAACAAGCTTGACAGGCTGGTTTGTTGGTTTCGTTTAATGAATGCATTTGTGAGTGTATGTCAAACAAGTACGTGTGTTGCACCAAATAACAGCAAAAAAAAAAAAAAAGAAAAATAATAAATGGACAAAACAAATAAGAACATGAACATAATGAGAATGCGGAAACAGACAAAAACAGCTGGTGACATGAGAACTACAACATCACCTGTAATGTAGTTCTTCCGACCTCTATTTGTGAATCTAAACAGCATTGGTGTCGTTTTTGTGTGATCTAGCCTATGTGTTGCTCTTCTATAACCCAAGTGATCTTCCCTTATGGTACATATATACAAGCGTGGATTTATACATCTTATTTTCTCGGGAACGTATCGCTGATTTAAAAACACATTACACGATCGGTAAGCACTTTTTTTTTGTCGTTTCACTGACTGACGGTTGCTGGTCGCTTTGCTAAGCTGGGCTATAGCCGGTAGTCATGGTAACATTTCCCTGAACCCTATTCAGCGTGGTCGCCTCTGTTTGGTGGAGCGCGGTGTCGATAAGGACGTACCAGCGCTCTGATTGGCCACGTGGGCCAGTCCTGGCAGGCTATTGGCCAGCTTGGCCAGGCCTCCGTTGGTGAGGAGCTGATGGATGGCTGTGCTTTTGGTCACTCCAGAGCCTGTGGAGACGACAGGAACGGCACGCACTAGAGTGCCACCTGCTGGACTGAGTGAGGTTAACATCTGCCCATGAGTCTGAGCCTTCCCTACTGAAGCCTGAGAGAGAGAGAGATACACGTGTATAACGTATATACCATAAAGAGTATAAAGCTATGGGATAATATCTTCTGGGCTCGTACCGGTGTGCTGGAGGGTAGAACCGGGGACTTGGAGCTGATCTCCTGCAGGCTGAAGCTCAGGCCCTGCAACAGGCTACTGGCAGAGGTAGCTACACACACACACACACACACACAGAGACACAATCAATAAGTGCCAGAAATAATCATTACAAAAAAAAAAAAAAAAAAAAAAAAAAAAAAGCAAGCACTTTCGGGCCAAATACCCTTCCCTGCAGAACTAAAAGTCCAGGAGGTGGGGTCAGACCTTTTTCTAGCTCTTCCTACCTGTCTGGAGTCGAACTACAAGCCCAGGGGGCAGAGACAACTCTGTGTGTTTCAGGTCGGGTAAGTGTGTTGTTAAGGGTTCAAGATTAGGGATTAAGAGTTCCAGCTTCAGCTCTTCCCTTTGGACGTTTGGTTCTGCAGTATCTCCTTTTTACCTTGTGCAGATGTCTGGACCTGTACTGGGGTGGACGAGGAGCCAGAAATGACTCCGCCCTGCAGGCTGTGGAAGGAAGCTCCGCCCGAGCCGAGCCCTCCAGAGACGTCAGTCAAAGCTCCAGACCTACAAATCGGCACATTATGTTTTAGAATAATAATAAAGTCCTCAAAACTCTGGAGTAACACAAATGGAATTATGGGAAATGTGTTGTGATAAACAAATCCTAAATAAATCAAAATAATTAAATATTTTAGCATCTTCAAAGTTTTGCCAAGGATTTCCAGAAATGTATTCTTGGCGTTTTCTCATCCGATTTCATGAGGAATTTCCCTGAGATGCTTTTTAAACAGTATTAAAGGAGTTCCCACCGACGCTGGACACTTATCGGCTGCTTTTCGGAATATTTCGCTCCGAGTCGTCCGTTTGATATAAAAAAAAATTTTTTTGTAAATAAAATGTTAGTTTACTAATGAAAGAAATGAATACGTCGAAACAGATTTCAACCGTTTAATCGCACACCTCCAGATCAAAAGGTTTTTAAGAGCATAAGAAACATTTCAGCCGAGCGTCCACAAACTTTTGACCGGTGGTGTACATCTCACTAGACACAGATTCACAGTGTTTGGCCATCAATATGAAAAATTATAACTAGTATACTGAATTAGCCATCATTCCGCCCACTACTGGTAGAGGTGCATTACTGCGGACAATTAAACCCAGCAACGTTACCTCTATTTCTGCAGCAAGAACCGTCCAAAAACCAGCAATCAGTAAATAAATATTACAAATCAGGTGTTAAAGACAAAAATCTACAGTTACATTGACTTGGTTTGTATTTCCTGTTCTGAGCCAACATCAGCCGTTGCCTTTAAATTCGACTGTGAGAGTTGATTTACGTTCGAGTCGGCGAGTTGAAAAGCGTACAAACCTTTGTGCGGTCAACAGCCCGGACAGATCTTTGGCACCTGATACAGTTTGGCCCATGGTGACCGTAAGAGGCTTTCCAGACGCTCCTACTGTAAAAAATTCAGTGAAATAAAATATTAAACTAATGTAATTACTTATATTTTGAAATGTCCCGTTTTACTCACGATACTCGAGTTTATTGAAAAGAAAAGGTATTATTAACACTTTTTGTGCGTTTACCTTCCTGCATGCCGGAAGGCACCATGGCACCGGCTGCGTCACCGTGGGAGACGATGGTGACTTTGATCTTGGCCCGTTTGGAGGGTTTCGAAGGGATCGTCGGACTTGGCGTCTGCCTCCTCTTCAAATGGAGCCGCTGTTCGTTCTGGTCCAAACTTTCTACCTGTTCACCGGACACGGGCACTGTGGCACACAAACAACAGGGCCAGAAGAGGGTCAGATAGATGTGCACGCACACACACACACACACACACCTGAAATCCCAACCCTGGGTGGGTTTTGACTACTATTCAGATAAAAAGACTTCACAAGATTCTCTGCATGAGCAATATTAAATGAAGCGTTTAAAGAGGATTACATCTCAGATCTCGGTATGATAACATCTGATCACCGTCACCCAGTGATATACATGACGTATATATATTAAATGAGTGTGTGTAAGTGCATATTAAACGAGACCGACGACAACCTTTCTGACTACTTTTTTTTTCCCCCAAGAAAGTTTCTTCAAATCTGAGGATTAGAATTTCAAAAGGTTAAAAAAGAGAAAGAAGGAAAAGGTTCAGATGAGTGATGCCGAGAGAGAGAGAGAGAGAGAGAGAAAGAGAGAGAGAAGGGAGACGTACTCACCAAACAGACAGGAGGGGCTGCCAGGAGGAACGCTCTTCCTCACCAGCATGTTCTGTTTCATAAAGGCAGCGAACTGAGCTGCAGCGGATGGAAGACAAAGGCACACAGAATGAAGGGGGGGGGGAGAGAAAGAGGACAGGAAAGAAGGAAACACTCCCGCATAAAAGCCATGGGGAGGTGGAATGAAACTCAGGAAAGGTGGCTGAATGCTTATAACTAATCTACTGCTCATTACAGAGACCTAAAATTCAACAATCACACACACACACACTCACTCCATGCAGCAGGAGTCTGTGTGAACGGACACTGTTTGTGTGTGCATGGTTAATGCGGTGTTTATCTGTGTGCATGTTTTTTTTTTCCCTCTCCGCACCTTGGGCTTGTTTGTGTGTGAGCACGGTTCCGGATCGCTGCATGTGTGTTTTGAGGAGCTGGGTGGCGGTGATGAGGCTCGACTTCTGGGCCGGAGACAGAGTGCTGGTCTTGGGTTTGGGACTAGCTGTGGGACTGCTGCACACACTGGACATGTCCTACAAAAATAAATCAATCAATCAATCTGACGTCAGTCCTTATTTTCCAATGGTGAGGTGAAAAACGCGTACATCCTTGAATCTAGAAAGCGGCGATGAATTTATCTAGAACAGCCGCTCTGACATTAACGTCCCCTCCAAAAGCATATCGCAGGTGTCAAATTAATGTGCTGGTTTTAATACGTTATCGTTCCTATAGTAACAGTGTAACAGGTGCACGCCATGTTAAGACCATATTCAAGACATTTCCAACTAATTTTAAGAACTGCATGTCACTTTAATCCATCACGCTACACCAGCTGTAACGGATTGTATACACACATTTCTGGGTTTAAGTAAACTATAGCAGGGTAAATGTCTATAGAAGTAGATGGGAGACCAGAGCGAATATCCTTTTTGCATTAACATTCGCTCAAACGGTGAAAAAATAAAAATCCAGTATTTCCTTCCCATGACTTTCCAACAGAGGAAAAAACACCTATATATGGATAACGGAGATGGATAACGGCAGTGTATTACAGTAGCCTGTTAGTGTAATTCAACAACCTTTTTTTTTTTTTTCTTTTTGTTGAAATCTAATTTGACAAAGCTCTATTTTCTTTATTCTTTCCCAACCTGCTCATGAAGTACTACAAAAGCTACAGGAACATCTGATTCAAAAAGGGTAGATGAGAAAACACAGCCACGAGTCACATGGTGTGGAACAGCAATTCTGCACAAACGTAGAGTAAATAAACGATAAACATGTTTCAATATGGTCACGCCATCATTACGCCCACTGAAACTCCATGTGAGAGATCATCGGTCCTACTCTTCTCTAATTCATGATCTAACCTCTGATCCCGAGGGGGAGATGGGAACCCTGATGGCTGGTGACGACGGTCGCGACCTCTCGGTCTCGAAGGGCAACTCACGACGCGGTTTCTTTTTCTTCTCGGCGTCCAGATCCCGTGTTTCCCCCGAGGTGAGACTGGGACTTTCTGCTCGCATCAAAATTCCCGTCAGGAAGTCCACGATCTCATCCTGGAAATCAATCAATCAATCAGACATCTGCTCAGCCTGAACAGGAACCTCTTGTAGAGTTTGGATTAAGTTCCTGGTGGCGCATCGTAGCATTAAAACACTTTAATGCTGGTTCCAGCGTTTCTACATATAAAAGGGAGGCATGAACCTGAATGCAGCGATCCACCATCGTCTGAGTCAGGCCTTCGGCTTTCATCTTGGAGGAGCCGATCCTGAAACGTGGAAGAAAAGGTTCGGAGATGAGCAGCTGCAAAATGTTTTCATCTTTTAATGGGGAGGTGGCATAATAATATATTTAAAAAAAAAAAGCAAAAACACGAAGCAAATTCAGCATTGAGGATTAAACGAACGCTATTTCCGACTCTGCCCTGACGCGCGGACACACCTGAGGTTGTCATCAGCCCCTCCTACGACCACCATGCTGTTGTCTGCTCGGATCTTCTCCCTGAACTCCTCCATGTTCTCTGCGCCGCACTGCAGCGCGTTCTGGCCCACCACGAACAGCACAGGGGTCTTCATGTCCAACAACGGGTCGTCCACGTCCTGCGTGGGAGAAAATAAAAGCGCACGGTTCTCAGCATGGGGCGGTGGTGGCTCAGTGGTTAAAGTCCTCGGTTATTGATCAGAAGGTCAGGAGCACAAGCCTCAGCACTGCCACGCTACCACTGTTGGGCCCTTGGGCAAGGCCCCGAACCCTCAACTGCTCAGATGTATAAATGAGATAAATGTAAGTCGCTCTGGATAAGGGCGTCTGCCAAACGCCATAAATGTGACGCAAGTGTAAACATATTACATTCATCCTAGCTGTAAACACACTGCAGCAGAAAGAACAACAGTAAAGAATAGTGGGATTAAATCAGCTAGATGATGACGTCACGCAGGATTTACCCCTCTGGGTCCGCTGACTGTTTGCAGAGGGAACCCCAGACACACGACTGCCGTCACATGCTCCATAAGAGACACCTACACACACAGACACAGAAAAAAACTGAGTGCAAACGCTCAATATCGACTCAGCGCACGTATGAACACAGCACATTAAGAGTTTCACGAGCTGCAACATGTCTCTATAATGACTTACATGGCAAGCGATCAACGCACCCACGTTCCAGCCCACCAGGACGATGGGCTTGTGAGGGAAGTGACTGTGAACCTGAAACCAAATAATCAGATCATTTCTGAAGCCTATTCCAAGGTGAGCAAATAGCAGCTGCAGTGCTTCATGAGTCAGAACCCTGGGATCTCTCAATCAGACCTCCGCCCGGGCATACTCTCACCTCGATGACTTTCCCCCGGACGGTGCCGATCAGGTGCTCCAGGCACTGACTGATGCCGATGTTAGCGCCGCTGCCCACGTGAGTGCTTATGGGAACGACCTGATGCAAAGAAGTCGTGTTACTCGTTTAGTTTAGATTTGATTCAAATGGTGGAAATTAGTGTGGGTGATGAAGTGAACTGCACACAGAGAAAGAGAGACAAAGATATACAGAGAGAGAGAGAGAGACAAACAGACAGAACGAGAGTGACAGAAAAAGACATACAGAGAGAGAGAAACAGATGCAAAGAGAGAGGGTATATAGATATACATATAGAGAGGGGGAGAGAAACAGATACAAAGAAAGACGGAGACAGATAGATATATATATATATATATAGAGAGAGAGAGAGAGAAAGAAAGAGAGAGAGAGACAGAAGAGAAACAAATGCAAAGAGAGAGACAGAAAGACAAAGATATAAAGAGAGAGAAAGAAACAGACAAAGAGATATACTGAGAGAGAGAGAAACAGATGCAAAGAAAGAGACGGAGAGACAGATATACATGTATATACACACACATATATATACATAGAGAGAGAGAGAGAGACAGACAGAAAGACAAAGACAGAGACAGAAAGAGAGAATCAGATGCAAAAAGAGACAAGAAAGAGATAGGAAGAAAGACACAGACAGACAGCAGAAGAGAAACAGATAGATGAAGTGATAGAGAGGTAGAGAGAAGTGTATGAGTGTGTGAGAAGACTTGCCTTGCCTAAACAGGAGAGCTGTGATTGCCAGAACCTCATTCTGCGGGAGGTTGAGAAGGTGGGCACCGTCGGTCCTGATGGACAAATCAGGATCAGAGGCGAACCAGGAAGTTTACTCTAAATACATCAGAACACACACACACACACACACACACACACGTCAGAATGCAAACGAGCTGCAAAGGCTTAATGAAATGAACAAACGTCCACTTGCAGCCAATTTTTAAAACTAATTACGTTAGACGTTTTACACGTACCGGTTTGTTCTGGGACAGCACGCCCACGGCCGGATCCCAGGGGCGCTTCAGGAGCAGAGACAGCGCCTCGGCGCCCGCCGCACCTGATTTAGTGGACGACGCCGGCAGCATCCGCTCGATCAGAGAAGGGACCTGACGAATAACAGAGAAGCTAGATGAGCCGAAGTCTTTAAGGTGGATTTCAGGACGCTCTGGAGAACACTTAAGCGTTTTCACCTTGCTCTTCAGGGTCTGCAGGACGTCCAGGTAGGCGGCCAGCAGGGCCAGGCTCAGAGACTCCACCAGGGTGTTGTGTAGCCACTGAGTTAGCTTAGCATCCCAGTTCACGCTGGCCAGCGCGTGCCGAACCTTACGGGCACATTTATCCACCGCGATCCTGCGCAGGACGGGCTCGTTACACACCTGACAGAGAATTGGACACACGCGCGCAGGTTTCAAGTCTCATACAGAGGAAAAAGATCCAAATACTGAGGTCTCAGATTGGAGAGTTTTAGTGTGAGATTCAGGAATCTGAACCGGTCATGTCAAAACTTTTTTGGATTTTGTCCACACGTCTGGAACCTTCTATAAAATAACCAATACAAAAAAAAGGGTTATTCTCCTCTAGAGGGAGCAGTTGAGAAGGGTCCACTGTCATTATACAGTACACGAGCGCCCTCTAGAGGCAAGATAAAAAAAAACATTGATCGCTGACAAATTTTGTTGTTATTTGTAGTGTTATTTTAAAATCACTCACACTTTCATTCGCCAGCCTGGCCAGTCTGTCCGCCTGCAGCGCCTTCAGGACTTTATTAAACAGCTTGTTTTGAGCCATTGTCCAGCCAGTCCTAAAAGAAAAAAAAATCAACAGTGGCCTTAATAGAGTGCATGTATATCTGTCTTCACATTGCTATACAATGACTGCACTGAAGAATTATTTGATGAATGATTTGTCTGTTTAATGTTTACATAAACGATAAACGGATGGCGAATTAGTGTGACGCATGAAACTCTCCAGGACGTGCTGTTATTTAAAAGATAATCAACTTCAGGGAGGTAATCTGCGATTACTATTCAGCATGCCTCCCGCTGTGCTTTATCAATACTCCGGTTACATTTGCAAGAAAGTAAAGCCGTACATAAAAACCACGCCTGGATCACAAAATCAAGTATTAAGGAGCCTGGATACTACAAGTGGCACAAGGCAGACCTCGATGTGTTGTTCTTACTTGTTAATATGATCTTCCCAGTCATCTGGAGGCAGCGGTCCGTCGGCAACGGTCCGAGCGAACAGGACGTGACGTTCGCACTCGTTCATCACGCTCCGGGCTTTGTGGTTGTCGTAGAGAGGCATGGGAGTGGGCGTGACCGTCTCGACATCGATGGACATCTCAGACTCCCTGAAAATACATACGCCCCATGTATGACGCTTGTTCGTTTCTATGCACTCTTTAATGTAATTATCTAAAGAGCTCTGCTTAGATGTTAAGTAAAAAAAAAAAAAAAAAAGGTCACTCACACAGAAGAGTCCTGCTGACGGCGCGGGGTGACGAACAGCATGCGGGTGGGCCGGGCACTGCTGGCGTCAGGGTGGGCGTTCCAGGGCTTGGCATAGCTGTGGTCCAGGAACACCAGGTCCAGTTCTCTCTCGTGCACCGACAGCTGGAAGAGCAGCGACGTGCCCATGCGGCGGGCCGACGTCTGGAAGTCCCGCTCTCCGCCGACACGGTACATGGTTCTCTAATGGCAAACGGGAGCGCCGAAGGTCCCACGAGAACGGAGCGCATTCAGGGCGAACATGAGATCGACAGAGCTGCGGGGGGGGGAGAGGAGCGGCACTGCGTCAGGACCGAGCATTCAGCTTTTATTCGTCCATCAAACACGATACACATAAACATCTCTTACGTCTACAGCTTTGTTACGTTTCAAACGATGATACTACAGAAACGAGCACACAGTTGGACGGATTCCATCCTTTTTCAATGTAAAAAGAGTGCTGACAACATCGTATAAAACGCTGGAGCCATTTAACTTTCAATGACAGCTGGTGACGTCGAGTGACAGTCGGCGACTAGGTGTGGGCGTGTCCGGCGACGTGACAAAGTCGAGAAAAGTTTAACGTCATGCAAATCTGGAGCACCTTGGTGCGGCGACTACCAATGAGACTGAAGACAGTAGAGCGGATGTGGTCGGTGATCCTCCACGCTGCCTGAGTGGATCCAGACGGTTCCCCGCAATGGCAAAGAGCTCACGCTGCTTCTCCTTCCTCTCGTGGGATGTGATGCATAGGTACACACAACCGTGAATTTTATTTTATATACACACGCTCTCCCTACAGAACGTTCAATTTTAGCAGCAAGAAAACTGACTGGTCTGTTGTCAAAAGTCGAATGCTAGTTGCTGTTACTATGGAAATCAGCAGTAGGAACACCTAGTGGCGACTTCGTAGTACAGCGACCGGCAGTGATGAAACCGATGCGTGTGTGAAGTGCTTCGAAAGTCTCTATCAAAACATCGTCATACTGGTTCACTAGGTCACAAACTAATGGCGCTTTTTCCACTGTGGATAGTACCTGGTACATTTTTAGTACCACCTCAGTCGAGGTTCCAAGCGGGCCGACCCGATACTCAACGTGAGCCACGCACTGACGAAGGCGTAAGGATTCTCCTTAACGCGTGGTTCTGTATCTGTAATATTCGATCAATTGAAAATGACGGAAAACGGCACCCACGCTGAGGCGGAACTACTCTGCAGTGGAAAAGCAAGCTGGGAAAATAAAGCGAGTTGAGGCGAGGAGAACCGTGCAGTGGAAAACTGGCTTAAGAGTACTCGGGTACATGGACTGAGGAGGTGCGCAAAGGCCGAGAGTCCAGTCTGGACATGATAAGCACCTGAGTGGCCTGTGTGGATAGAAAATGATCAGTTGAGAAGGACAGTTGCAGGGACAGATGTTGAGATCTAAGAGTTCTCCAGGGTCAGATGTTGAGAGCTTAGACTTCTCCAGTGACGTCACAAAAACCTAACCGTTTTGCTGTGGTTAGTTAGGTGTGAAATATTGCGATACTACACGATATCGCGGATTAAGCCGTTAACCTTTCGCTGTCCGTGACGCGTTCAGGCTCAAAAAAAGTCAACATGTTGCTTTTGAAGCCAATTTTCACACAAAATCAATAATATACACCCCAAAGGCTTGAGAACAGCCTCTCTGCGTATGCTAGTTAGCATGTAGCTACATTTCGGTTAGCATACTTACTCTTATCCCAATCTGCCGTCACTAGAATGCGAGTCTTCACGTCATTGTGGGGTTTTTCCGTCACGTCCTTCAGATAAAATATTGATATATAATAACTCGCTGAAGCTATTGGCGGATTTTATAAAGGAAATGTAGTGATGTTAACCTCGCGGTATGTTCATGGCCGCCTCGCTTTTGTTTTGCTACCGCGCCTCTGGTTGGAGAAACATAAAATCCGGACTGGATTCCACAACACTGAGGATAACGGATTAGCGTCACATAAAACCCGAACTGGATTTCCACAACACTGAGGACAACGGATTAGCGTCACATAAAACCCGAACTGGATTTCCACAACACTGAGAATAACGGATTAGCATCACATAAAACCCGGACCGGATTTCCGCAACATGGAGGATAACGGATTAGCGTCACATAAAACCCGAACTGGATTTCCACAACACTGAGAATAACGGATTAGCATCACATAAAACCCGGACCGGATTTCCGCAACATGGAGGATAACGGATTAGCGTCACATAAAACCCGAACTGGATTTCCACAACACTGAGGACAACGGATTAGCGTCACATAAAACCCGGACAGGATTTCCATAACACTGAGGATAACGGATTAGCATCACATAAAACCCGGACCGGATTTCCACAACATGGAGGATAACGGATTAGCATCACATAAAACCAGGACCGGATTTCCACAACACTGAGGGGTAATAGATTAGCGTCACATAAAAAAACCCCGGACTGGATAGGATTACCACAACAGAGTATAACGGATAAGCGTCACATAAAACCCTGGCTGGATTCTAGAATACAGAGGATAACGGTATAAAACTCGGACTGGATTTGATTTCCACAACACTGAGTATAACGGATTAGCGCCACATAAAACCCGGACTGGATTCTAGAACACTGAGGATAACGGATTAGCATCACATACAACCCGGACTGGATTGGATTTCCACAACAGTGAGTATAACAGATTAGCATCACATAAAACCTGGACTGGATTCTAGAACACTGAGGATAATGAATTAGCGTTACATAAAACCCAGACTATATTCTAAAACACTTAAGAATAACAGATTAGCATCACATAAAACCCGGACTGGAGTACAACACTGAGGATAACTGATTAGCGCCACATAAAACCCGGACTGGATTAAAGTTCCACAACAGTAAGTATAACGGATTAGCATCACATAAAACCCGGACTGGATTGAAGTTCCACAACACTGAGGATAACGGATTAGCGTCACATAAAACTCGGAACGGATAACGGATTAGCGTCACAAAACCTGGGCCGGATCTCCACAACCCGGACTGGATTCTAGAACACTGAGGATAATAGATTAGCGTCACAGAAAAAAAACCCTGGACTGGATTGGATTACCACAACAGTGAGTTTAACGGATAAGCGTCACATAAAACCCGGACTGGATTCTAGAACACTGAGGATAACGGATTAGTGTCACATAAAACCCGGACCGGATTCCACAACAGTGAGGATTAGCATCACATGAAACCCTGACTTGATTGGATTTCCACAACAGTGAGTATAATAGATTAGTGTCACATAAAACCCGGACCGGATTCCACAACAGTGAGAATGAAGGTTTAGCGTCATATAAAACCCGGGACTGGATTAGATTTCAACAACAGTGAGTATAACGGATTAGCGTCACATAAAACCTGGACTGGATTCTAGAACACTGAGGATAACGAATTAGCATTACATAAAACCCAGACTAGATTCTAAAACACTTAAGAATAACAGATTAGCATCACATAAAACCCAGACTGGAGTTCCTTCCACAACACTGAGGATAACGGATTAGCGCCACATAAAACCGGGAGTGGATTGGAGTTCCACAACAGTAAGTATAACAGATTAGCGTCACATAAAACCCGGACTGGATTAGATTTCCACAACACTGAGGATAACAGATTAGCGTCACATAAAACTCGGACCGGATATTACAACACTGAGGATAACGGATTGGCATCACATAAAACCCGGACTGGATTCTAGAACACTGAGGATAACGGATTAGTGTCACATAAAACCGAGACCGGATTTCCGCAACATGGAGGATAACGGATTAGCGTGACATAAAACCCGGACTGGATTCTAGAACACTGAGGATAACGGATTAGCGTCACATAAACCCACGACACTGAGGATAGATAGATAGATAGATTGATAGATTGATAGATTGATTGATTGATTGATTGATAGATAGATAGATAGATAGATAGATAGATAGATAGATAGATGATACTTTATCAATCCCCAAGGAGAAATTCAAGATATAATAAAATACAATAAAAAACAACATACAATAAAATAAAATATAAGCAGAATGCTAAAAAAAAATAGTAAAACAGTCAAATTTACCAATCACGGATTCCCAGACAGACAATTAAAGGTGGGGGTTATACATGTGGGCTAATATAGTCCATAAACAGTATAAGCAGTAGAACAATCACAAGTGAGTCAGTACACAACATTGTTGTAAGAAGTGTATGAGGATGGAGGTGAAGAGGCAGATAGACTATGCAGAGAAGTATATCTCACATCCTCCTTTAAGTGAAACATTGAATAGTTGTATAGCCCTAGGGACATAGGATAACGGATTAGGATTAGCGTTACATAAAACCCAGACTGGATTCTAGAACACAGAATAACAGAATAGTGTCACATAAAATCCGGACTGGAGTTCCGAGGATAACGGATTAGCGCCACATAAAACCCGGACTGGATTCTAGAACACTGAGGATAACGGATTAGCGTCACATAAAACCCGGACTGAATTGGATTTCCACAACAGTGAGTATAACAGATTAGCGCCACAGAAAAGCTGGACTGGGTTGGATTTCCAAAACACCGAGTATAAGGGATTAGCGTCACATAAAAACCCAGACTGGATTTCCACAACACTGAGGATAGCGGCATAAAACTCGGACTGGATTTGATTTCCACAACACTGAGTATTAACGGATTAGACACATAAAACTCGGACCGGATTTCTACAACACGGCTTAGCATCAGATAAAACCCGGACTGGATTTTAGAACACTGAAAATAACGGGGATTTGCGTTACAAAACTCGGACTGGATTCTAGAACACTAAGAATAACAGATTAGCGTCACATAAGATCCGGACTGGAGTTCCGAGGATAACGGATTAGTGCCACATAAAACCTGGACTGGATTATAGAACACTGAGGATAACGGATCAGCGTCACATAAAACCCGGACCAGACTTCCACAACACTGAGGATAACAGATTAGCATCACATAAAACCCAGACAGACAGGATTTCCATAACACTGAGGATAACGTATTAGCGTCACATAAAACCCGGACTGGATTCTAGAACACTGAGGATAACGGATTAGCGTGACATAAAACCCGGACTGGATTCTAGAACACTGAGGATAACGGATTAGTGTCACATAAAACCCGGACTGGATTGGATTTCCACAACACTGAGTATAACGGATTAGCATCACATAAAACTCTGACCGGATTTCTCCAACACGGCCTAGCGTCACATAAAACCCGGACTGGATTTCCACAACACGGAGGATAACGGATTAGCATCCCATAAACCCAGGACTGGATTTTTACAGATTTTTTAATAATATATAGCCTATTGAAGTCCACATAAAATCAAAATAGAAGTTTTGGTGGCTTTTAGTATGAATATGTTAGCCTTAAAGTTATTTATAAGCTAGTGTGCTCCAAAACCAAATTCACATTTAGAAGACATATGTATTCAAACTTTACAGTCTTTCTCTCTCTACCACCAATATGGATCAACAACTTCAATGACATCATTCTGCACTTCAGCTTCTCATCAGATTTTCTGTCCAATCAAATGCACTCGACATTATCAAATAAATCTCCTTCCCGAAGTTGCAGTTGGTAAGCTAAACACTATTGGCTATTTAAAAAGGAGGCGGGGCTACTTGATATGTCCCACCCTGACTTCCTGTTTCAATGGAATGACATGTTTCACAAGACCTTTAACCTTTATCTAACCATTCCTGGATCTAGTTTATATTTATTATTGCTTAACATACCACAATGCTGTTTAATTCTTGAATCTGATTGGTCAGAAAGTGCAGAATCAAATCAGGGCTTCATTTTAATGGGCTTGTTCTAATTTGAGTTATTATACAACAGTTAGTTCAAGGTCCACTCATTTGATTGGTCAAGAGGCATTCCAACAGTGCATATGTTTCTTATAACGCCACTGGGATGTTTCACTGTGTGTATCACTTCATTCGTCTGTGTTCGCCACGTAAAATTCCACGTCCTAGCTCGAAACGGTTACTAAAGTAGAGTTAGTGGCATCATCAGTGGACAAGGAAAACAATACTTTTCAGGGACATAACTTTTTGCTTACAATAATGAAAGGCAAAGAAAAATAAAAAGCTAAAAACAAAGCTTAGCTTTGTTGGAATAATGGGAATGTACAAATCAATGTGAGGTAGCTAGATGTGCTTATATCTTATGTGCTTATATGTACATACACAGTGAGTGTGGCATCTTTGGGATTTCCACTATTGGGATTTCTGCTAGCAGAGCAAAAAAAAAACAAAAAAAAACATTTGGCCATACTGTCTCTGAAATGTCCATCCATCCATCCATCCATCCATCCATCCATCCATCCATCCAGTTTCTGTACCGCTTATCCAACACAAGGTCTTGGGGAACCTGAGGCTTATCCCAGGGGCCTCAGAGCACAAGGCGGAGGACACCCTGGATGTCGTGCCAATCCATCGCAGGGCACAATTGCACGCACACTCATACACGTATTCACACACTATACCATGTAAATATACTGAGAAGTAAATAACTCCTTTACATAAGTTTTGCATTTATTTGCATTGTCAATAATATTTATAATGTGTCAACTCTGCGGCATTATCCTTCCAGCACGCATGTTTTTGAGGGTTTTTTTAATGAGTTTGTTGACAATAGAAGAACGTCTTGAATAGTTTATAAAAGATATTGTATCTAATTTCTTGTCATTGTTACACACTGTACCTTTTTACTACTGCAATAACTGCGATGTCCATATTTGGTATAAACTAATCTAATCTGAATACTAAGTCATAGCATGTTATGTTTATATATATTTTTTTATTATTATATTGTTACTCTTTGGCTCCTATCTTCTGCACTAACTGTTATATCAGACACTTCCACACTAAAACTCACTACACCGTCACTCACTGTACCTATTGTCCTGTTTTAGTAGTACTGTACTGTCTCGTGTTGTTAGCGCACGTCTTCACGTGCACTTTATGTAAAACCGTGTATACCTTATTTAGTTCTAATATAGTTCTAGTGTCTAAACTGTGTCTGTACTTATGTACATGTGCTTTTTTTGATTTTTTATTTTTAATAAATTTGCAAAGATTTCAAACTAACTTCTTTCACGTTGTCATTATGCGGTATTGTTTGTAGAATTTTGAGGCAAATAATGAAATTTAATCCATTTTGGAATAAAGCTGTAACATAAGAAAATGTGGGAAAAGTGAAGCGCTGTGAATACTTTCCAGATGCACTGTATATAGTTGTTATATAAATACAATTGAAGGCATGCTTTTATAGGAAAATAATCATTGCTGGTTTGGTGTGATGCCGCCCAACATGACTAATTTGCTCTAAGAACATGCTTTATTCCTCTTATCCCAACAATAACACTTTTTTAAAAAATTAAACACTATACTTTTAATCCATTTAAAGTTCTATTTAATGTAGTGGAACGTCCATAAAAAAAGGTTAGTTCCTGTTATTGCTTACATTGTCTCATAAGAGTAATAAGAGGGGGGGAATGCAACCTGTCGTGTTACAGAGAATCCAGCAAGTGCAACTTCCTCTGTCTAGACTTTCACGTGACATAAAACTTACTATTACATAGTGCTGACAACAAATGTTCAATAAACATCTGCTTGTACTGTATAAACCAGGGGTGTCCTGGTTATCCGCAAAGGGCCGGTGTGTGTGTGCAGGTTTTCAACCCAATCAAGAGGAGCAATGTTTTATTCCGTACTTCATATTTTCCTTATTTGTTTTTTTTTTTTTATGGCCTTGCGTGTTGAAATTGGTAAAACTGTTCTGCTAACATTTGTCCTGGTAATTTGTTGTCTCTGACTCTGTGCCAAAATTTTTCTCTCACCTACAATTCCTCAAATAAAGCCTGAAGCATTGTTCTATATGACATTTTGTTCACTGTAAAGGTGAGGCAAATAATTGTGATAATTAAACCTGGCATCCTGTTCAGGGCAGTATGACACTGTGGATGGTAAATATATTTAGCATGTATTTTTCTAGTAGATTCCGGTGACTTTTTTTTTTTTTTCAAGTGGTGCATTCATTCTGCGGGTTTCTCTTTTACCCAACTAAGTAGGGCCATTACTTTACACCTTGGTAGGCCTGTTTGTCTCTATTAACATACCATCAGGGGTGTCTTCACATACATGGCAGTTGGTAATACCTGCGTGAAGTTGGCCCCCCCACCAACGCAAAACGTCAGCAAAATAGTCTCAATCGTTTGTGCTTGGTTTGTGCTGTTAAAATTTTCGTTTGTGCTGCTTCGGTTCCAGAGATATTAAAGGAATATTCAAAGGTCATTCTGGGGTCACCCAGCCCCCCATGCTCCAAATTAACCCGAAATGGTCTCAATCGTTTGTGCTTCGTTTGTGCTGGTTTGTGCCGTTAAAAGTTTCGTTTGTGCTGCTTTCGTTTTTAAGATATTAGACATTTAATTATGGCGCGGTGATGTCACCAGCCCCCCCACATGCTCCAAATTAACCCAAAATAGTCTCAATCGTTTGTGCTTCGTTTGTGCCGTTAAAAGTTTCGTTTGTGCTGCTTTGGATTTGGAGATATTAAAATAATATTTATAGGTCACGACATAGGCATAGGCATGACATAGGCCACTAATCACATCTCTGAGAAATTATTCACTCCTGTGCAATTCATTCAGACCTAAAGAATCAAATCTAGCTCAAGCTGATTCAGATCATTGTCATGTAGGTATGTGGACCAATACCTACAACGCTACATTTTGAACTATATATATATATATATAAAACTGACGGATCTGTATTTGAGGTCAGCTTGTAACAAACATTCATTGGTATATTAATTAACTCATGTTTACTTCAAACTCATTTGACCTCATCTTTGTTAATGACTGTAATGGGACAGAGAGTGGGCGTTGCACTGACGCTTTTTTCCCCTGCATTATTGCATGGCTGTTTCCCCAGCATCTCCTCTGCTCCCGGCCAGGTTCGCAGTATTATTGACGTGCTGGAGGCCGTCGTGTGTGGGTATGTTAGTGGCCTTGAAACGACAATAGCACTATGGTTATCGTAGCCACATGAAGACAGTGTCCCAAATAACAGTATGCATGTAATTTGCTAGGAGGACGAATCTGTGTTAAGAGGAGCCTTCGTCAGATTGAGCCTGCAGGGTGCTGTTTTGTCTTCGGTCTGCTTTCTGCGCTCACTACTGCTTTGTTTATTTTGTTTGTTGGGTTTGTGTTGCATTTTACAGTCTATTTGGGTTCTTCTGTTAATTGTTTTGTTTTGTTTGGGTCCTTCATGCCCCACTTCTTTCTTTAAATCTTTTGCCAGTTTTGTGCAAATATGGATTGTTGAATACCTTTTGGTAGCTGACGTGTCTAGCAAGGGGCGTAGGTTTGGTCTCAATATTGGTATGGACACCCACCCACCCCGGGAAAAAATAAAGGACTGTTTAATGTTGACAACTAAGTGGTTTATTAAAAGAGAACATCTATATTTACATTTAAGATATGTATTTACATTTAAATACAAATTATACAAAGCAACAGATCAAAGACTAAAAGATTCTAAGTTCTAAAATTCTGCCCTCACAAAATATTGGTACGGACATGTCCCTGCCGTCCATATGCAAATCTACGCCCTTGGAGTCTTGGCTATTTCTGGGGTGGTAAATACTATCTGGGCATATTGTTCAGTCTCTGGGTTTATTTGTAACTAATGTTGTGAGTCATTAAAGGACCATTTCATTCTTCTAACTTTGTATCAGTATTTTGAATTGTGAACTCTGTGTGTGTGTGTGTGTGTGTGTGAAGGGGGGGGGGGTTATGACTGACCTTATTTCCTCTTGCTTAGGTGTCGAGACCCAGAGCAGATGTTGATGTTTTTCTCCCCTTCTTCTCACCGTTGTGGTTTTGGTCTTTCTGGCGTGACGTGGCATGCGTGCTTGATTTCACGTGTGTGCTTGGGAGGCGTGTGAGGTGGACTGGTGCACGTGGGTGGTATAAGATTTTTTTTCTACAGGAGGTTGTGATTGGAATAAAGTTGGTTTGATGTTGGACGTTCGATATTCGCGGAAATGCGGAAATTAAGGGACCGTCTCTAAAGTTACACACGACATTGTTAAACACGTTCCTAACTTCAATAGCATTGGAAGGGAATGACTTACAGTCCTAGAACCAACTGTAAAGTGTTCATCTAGGTGTCACGTATAATGCACACTTCTTAGATTTTTGATATTCATCATTATAAATTATTAAATCATGTATAAATATTGTAATCTATTTCACTACAGAATGGGCCCATACAATAAAATATGCCATTATATATATATATCATTACCATCATTACAATATTTACGGAAGAGGACTCCAGTGGCAACCTGTGTAGCTCTGGTGAACTCCATGCTAAATGAGGTTTAAGGCAGTGCTGGAAAATAATGGGTGGTCACCCAAAATATTGACATTTTGGGCCCAATTTGGACATTTTCACTTAGGGGTGTACTCACTTTTGTTGCTAGTGGTTTAGACATTAATGTCTGTGTGTTGAGTTATTTTGAGGGGACAGCAAATTTACACTGTTACACAAGCTGTACACTCACTACTTTATGTTGTAGCAAAGTGTCATTTATATATATATCCATGCCTGAGTCCATTGACTGAACAATGGACCTGTGTGCTTCGTTTTGGGTAGTTAGGTGGTATAGTTTTGGGTGGTATAGTTGGTTATCAGTATACATCATTCATTCATCAAAATCTGGTATAGTAGTAGGATTTACATCATCTACCTGAGTGTTCAAACACACACTATGCCACATAAGGCTGTAGGGAATACTTCAAGATCTTCATAACACGTGGCTTCTTTCTGAAAAAATATCCTAACCTCCCCCCATTCTTTTTTAACTTGATCAGATACCCAATCAGATTCTTTTTGTGGTCTCAGTCTCTTTGACAACCACATCTGAATGTTGTGCAGGTGAAGTCCAAGGATCTCGTCACTGCTGAAAATTCTTCACTTGTCTCCTCCCGTTTTCCAGTGTCCTCTTGCGTCCTTGCTTTTCTTGCTCCTTTGTGCTGTGTGAGTAGTGTGAGGGAAATTATTAATTTTTATTATTTATTTTTACTTTGCAATTGTTTTGCTCTTGTTTTGTTCATGTTCATCAGAGGATAGCACCTAAGAAGGTCATGTCATGTCATTTAGATTAGTACAGAATGTTTACAAAGACACAAACATGTTTTTCTGTTAAGGGTTCGACCCTGAAACAAAGCCTGTTTGAACTGCCTCAAACGGCTCCTTATCGGTACATAACAGTACTTATCGGTACAGAAGTGTATTGTGTCCTGAGTTTTATATATTTAGTAGATGTTCAGTACAAGTGCCCCAGAGCGCTCTGATTCTTCTATCCTGCATTCTTCTGTCCTGCATTCATCCTTCTGTAATAAACCTTTTCACCTCAGTGGACGAGTGTTGTCTATTTTCCACGACAATTTCCTGAATAAATCTACAATAATGCAATAAATAATGCAAATAGAACCAGCAAATTCAGTTACACCAAATGAGGTGAACATTGTCAGCTTGTCCTCATGATAATTTGGTAAAGTTGTGTTTTAAAATTTAAAAACTTCCGGAGAGATTCTGTATGGAGGAACGGTCTCAGATCCCTTTCCATGTATTCTCCAACCTCATCAGGCGTTATAGGAGAAGACTCGGAGCTGTTATTTTCCGAAAGGGTGCCAATAATGCACACACACATATTTAACAAAGATATATATATTTTTAAAAACCTTTTTTGTTTCCAAATTGTTTGATATCCTTGAGAGCAGAGTATTTTTGTGAATCTTTGAAACAAAAGATCAAAAGGTTAAATGATGGAGACAATTTTCACAGCTTTCTTTGCTCGTATTAGCAATGGTGCCAATATTAATGGAGGGCACTATATAGTGACTCTGTGTTAAATTTTAATAGAAACTATACTATCATCCTTGCAATAACAAGCAAGAGAAACAATCCAGACTGAGCATTTATTTATTTTTATTTTTTATTGAATTTATTCTTGGATTAATATCACTCTACAGCCATAATCTGTTCAGTTTTTATTTTCTGAGTTTGGCTGTCTTTTAAAACTAAAATGGTCTTGTGGTCCACTACACTGACCCTTCTGTAAAATGAAAAATAAAAATCTAATTGAAAAAGTCTAAAATATATATATATATTAATCCAAAATAGGTAGGAAATCAAACAAAACAAAAAAATTAGATGACCATTTTTCCCCTTGGGTCTCACGAGGATAGGTAAACAATAACCAACTCATTAATTAAACATGATCATATAACTGGAATATTGCCATAGTGACAATAGTTTATAAAGTCATATGGGCATGGACGTCCCACCCCCTTTCTGCTCTATTTAAAACATAGCCTTAGCTGCTGGTTGCAGATTTTGGAACATCAGATCATCCAGACTTAACTTGGAAACACAGTGAGTTTGCATTCTAAAATTACTGGGATTATTCCCAGTTACATTTTTGTTATTATGCTAGGATGCACTATAAATGTTCACTTCTTTGGACTACCATTGATTATGACAAATTTACTGATGTGCATGCAGTTAATCGTGTTTTCTCCAGTAGTTAATATTTCGACATTCTGAAACATATCCTTTTTAAAGCATTAAAATGCATGCATTAAAGCATTAGTGTAGCATTTAGCCAATCGTTATGATACATATATGTCATGCTAATTTGTTTATTTACTTGTTTTGTAGGACAGTCCATGATGAAGAAGGCAGTGCTCATGTGTTTTGCCCTGTTTGTGGTCATTTCCGTGACCTATGCTGAACAATGCATAACTCAGAAACAGGGTAAATGAACACACGCTGATCTCATGTTGTGGTTTTGTCCATTCGGATTGTATTTCCATAACTTTTGCCCCTTTTTCAGGCTGGGTGAATTGCTATGATGCCATAGATAAGAAAACGTACTCCAAGGGAGCGACCTGGGTTAACAGTGCATGCCAGTTTTGCAAATGTGAATATGGAACTTCTATCTGCTGTGCAGGGTACGTTCACACAACACTGACCATACAAACACAAGATGTACACAACATGAAAAACTGCTTGCAGCAGCATTTGAGATTTTACTGGTGGGAAAGAGCCTGTGTGATCGTAAAATTGGGCCTAGAAACATACTGTGTATACCCAGCTTGAATGGCTGTGTAGTTTATTCTTACAATTTGGATGTGTGTAGGGATGAGCCATCATTCTTTTGGGCATCTCCTTTTTCTTCTGTTTGGATTTGCTAGAGAGGTGTAGCATTGTTTTGTAGTCATACCGGTAGTTCAATTCATCTACATCCCATTTCTCTTGCTTGTGTAAAGAACGTAAAAAGGCATGTATATGACGTACAGAGGGCAAGTAAGCGTAAATACGAGGGTAGAGGTTGTAACAACCTGAACAATGCAGGCCAGAATTTTATCCACCATTTTTAGTCATTTGTATAACTGTTCTGAATCATCTCAATATGTCAGATATGTCAGATATTTTTTTTTCGTTAAATTGTTTGCTTACTTATATATTTATTTTCAGAATACGAGATGGATCCGGACAGTGCCAGCGTGTATAGCAGCACCATGAGAAAATGAATCTGGAGAATTACAGTGACAGATCTGAGTCACTGTGTGGATCAATTTCAATTAATCAACTCAGTTAACAATAAAGCATTACTGAAGCATTAAATTTGTTTGTTTTGTTTTTTATTTATAAACTTGTAAAATTTATAAACACCTGGAAAAGAAATTGTTCACTTTGCTGCAACCACCTAGAATTTATTAAGAAAATAAAAAAAAAACAAGGAAAAGAAAAACAATCATGAAAAGGACGACATTTTACAGCAAGTAAGAGAATGGAAATAACGTGTATGAATAGAATAAACTAAGGCAAACATGAAGTGCACACTTCATGTCAATATTTTGGATTAAACCCTTTTCTTCCCTCAATATGGCAACGTATCTCGGGAAATACGCACACTGTAAATGTGTTAAATAACAACATGAACAACATGTGACTGTTTTATCCTTCTTCAACACAATTTAAGACAATACTTACAATTAATATTAGCGGATTATTCTTTTTACTGATTAAAAGTAAGTGTACATATCCTGTATGTTTCTCTATGTTCTTCATATTGTACCTAATATCTGCATCGTTTTAGCTCTAAACAAGTTGTGTGAACCTCTGTTTGCTTTATTTCTCTCGTGTGTACACGTATAATTGTAAATGTCCTGAATAAATCTACATTCGCACAATGCAAATAACCAGCTATAACCACAATGCAAATAGAACCAGCGAATTCGGTTACACCAAATGAGGTAAACATTTTCAGCTTGTCCTCGTGCCCTCTCTGATTAATGTTTGTTTATGGAAGTAGGCTTCTAATCTTATAGACATTTATCAAACTTTATTAGAGAGACACAGTAACAAAGCGTATGCACTTTTAACAATTCTAAAATGCTAAATTGGTCAAATTGCCTTTTAAAATGGTTTGGTGACACTTAAGATGATCGAATGGGAGAAAATACTTTCCTGCTTTCAATCTTCATAACTTAGTTCAAAAGCTATTTCAGAGTAGTGGTTTGGCCAGCATCATTCTCATTGCATATTGTAATTCTCTTTCAATATTCATGCAACATGATTTGTAGCTTAATATATATACATTGGTGAGAGAACAACATGATCTTACCACTATGCTTCAATACTTTGAACCAACCAAAGTATTATATAAAATATTTTAACAGTGGTGGGGACATAACAGGGCACATCAAAACTAGTAGGGATTTTGGCTACTTGTGAGCTAATCTAGGTAAAAGGCCCTCAGGATAGAACCAAAGTGATTGCCTACCTATGTGTTTTTATGTATATTGGTACGCAGTGGGTGCATAAACTGTAGGTTGTAAGCGTTCAAGGAGGGGATTGCTGAATTTTTATTGGCCTTCAAAACTAAAGGTTTTAAATTTATTTCTATTACTCTAAGGTCTTTTAAGTAGTTCTATACTCAGATGAAACCAAAATAGAGTTTTTTGGCAATAAAACCAGAGGTTTTTTTTGGCGCGCACACAGAGAGGTGGCCATATGGAAAAAGTACCTCATGTCCACAGTTAAATATGGTGGTGGATCTTTAATGATTTGGGGCTGTTTTTCTGCAAGAGGACCTAGACATTTTGTTAGGATACATGGCATCATGGACTCTATCAAAAATCAACAGATGAATTACATTTTTTAAATGAAAAGTTGACTGCCTGTGGCAGAAAGCTTTAAATGGGCCATGGTTGGATCTTCCAGCAGGACAATGATCCAAAACATACATCAAAATCAACACAAAAATGGTTTACGGACCACAAAATCAAGGTCTTGCCGTGAACATCCCAGTCCCCTGATTTGAAACCCTGACTTGAAAACATGTGGGGTGAACTGCAGAGGAGAGTCCACCAGTGTGTACCTCGAAATTAGAAGGATCTGGAGAGATTCTGTATGGAGGAACAGTCTCAGATCCCTTGTCATGTATTCTCCAACCTCATCAGGCGTTATAGGAGAAACTGTTATCTTGGCAAAGGGAGGTAGCACAAAGTATTGACTAAAAGTGCGACAATAATTGTTGCACACCTATATTTAACAAAGGTGTTGTTGTTTTTTGATAAACCTGTGTTCTGTTTGCAAAGAAAATAATTTTTTTTTCTTTGCTCATATTTACCATAGATGCCAATATTAGTATATATGTACACACATAGAGTATCACACAAAAGTGAGTACACCCCTCACATGTTTGTAAATATTTGATATCTTTTCATGTGACAACACTGAAGAAATGGTACTTTGCTACAATGTAAAGTAGTGAGTGTACAGCTTGTGTAACAGTGTCAATTTGCTGTTCCCTCAAAATAACTCAACACACCGCCATTAATGTCTAAACCGCTAGCAACAAAAGTGAGTACACCCCTAAGTGAAAATGTCCAAATTGGCCCCAAAGTGTCAATATTTAGTGTGGCCACCATTATTTTCCTGCACTGCCTTAACCCTCTTGGGCATTGGAGTTCACCAGAGCTTTACAGGTTGCAACTGAAGTCCTCTACCAGTCCTCCATGACGACATCATGGAGCTGGTGGATGTAAGAAACATTGTGTTCCTCTCTCTCCCATTTGAAGATGCCCCACAGATGCTCAATAGGGTTTAGTCCATCACCTTCACCCTCAGCTTCTTTAGCAAGGCAGTGGTCGTCTTGTAGGTGTGTTTGGGGTCATTATCATTCTGGAATACTGCATACTGATCATGCTCTGCTTCAGTATGTCACAGTACATGTTGGCACTCATGGTTCCCTCAATGAACTGTAGCTCCCCAGTGCCTGCAGCACTCATGCAGCCCCAGACCATGACACTCCCACCACTATGCTTGATTGTAGGCAAGACACACTTGTTTTTGTACTCCTCTCCTCTCCACACACGCTTGACACCATCCGAACCAAATAGGTTTCAGACCACAGGACATGGTTCCAGTAATCCATGTATTAGTCTGCTTCTCTTCAGCAAACTGTTTGGGGCTTTCTTATGCATCATCTTTAGAAGAGGCTTCCCTCTGGGACGACAGCCATGCAGACCAATTTGCAATTTGATGCATTGTGCGGCGTATGGTCTGAGCACTGACAGGCTGACCCCCCACCCCTCCAACCTCTGCAGCAATGCTGGCAGCACTCATACGTCTATTTCCCAAAGGCAACCTCTGGATATGACGCTGAAGACATGTACACTCAACTTCTTTGGTTGACCATGGCGAGGCCTGTTCTGAGTGGAACAATTCACACCCGAGACCTTGTAACACTAACAAGTCACAGGACACCGAGGAGGGAAAATGGCTAATTGGGCCCAATTTGGACATTTTCACTTAGGGGTGTACTCACTTTTGTTGCCAGCGGTTTAGACATTAATGACTGTGTGTTGAGTTATTTTGAGGGGACAGCAAATTGACACTATTACACAAGCTGTACACTCACTACTTTACATTGTAGCAAAGTGTTGTTTCTTCAGTGGTGTCACATGAAAATATATAATCAAATATTTACACAAATGTGAGGGGTGTACTCACTTTTGTGAGATACTGTACATACAATACATAAGTTTGTCCTATTTCTTTGATAATATGGATTTGGACTGTGGCAAACAATGTAGAGTGGACACCATGAAACGACTACTTTCATGTAGTGCCTTTGGAAAGTGATTCTTAAGGATTTTAGTGTAAGTGATTGATCATTTTGCAAGAAGACTCATGTTGCAAAACGTCATAACAGAAACATTACTGTATTAACACAAAATGACTGCAGTTTTCTGTGGTTTGATTTGTAAATAAGATAGATGGTGAGGAGGACGACATTACGGAAGATTTTTCTGTACCAAATTCTATATGTTCTCACTGGATATGCTGCATAATGGATAATTTCCCATGAAATCAAGCATTAAATTGCATTCTGAGAAGAACAAAATCATCAGAAGAAACACCTCATAATAATAATTCTTAATATTTGACACAGCTCATACATCTACAATTTGAATTGTTTTTAATATTCTTAATAGCATACACATCCTATATGTTTCTCTCTACTCTTCAGATAGTACCTAATGTCTATTCTTAAGCTGTGTGACACTTGCTTCAGGTCTGTTTGCTCTTTTTCCTTCATGTCACCATTATGTGGGGACTCAATGTACCCATATGATGAATATGATGAATAAATATACAATGTAAATAGCCTGAATGATTGGGATTGACACACGAGAAATGTTATAATATTTACTTGTGATCTAAACAGTGTGTAGGATGTCATAATTAGCCCAGCCCCTATTGCTGTTTTATATAAAATGAAGTTGCAGTTGCAGCTGGTTGCAGAGTTTACAACACTGAAAATATCCCAACTTGCAGACATGGTAAGTTTTGTTTGGTCCAGTGGTGTAGTCAGGGCTGTATGCATGTATTTGCTGTATTCTTGCTTTTTCCCCTGGGCTGTGTGTCTATAACAACCTCTAAGGATCGATATTAGCCTATACTTACTTATTTTGCTGTAATCTACTACCTTAATCTACTCTTGTGTTAGCTTACCATTGAATGTATCATGCGTTCGGGTTTTTTTTGGGGGGGATACTCATTTCTCACGGTTACATAATACCGGGACTGATTCTACATGCTTCTGTCCCGAGAGAGATTGACACTGAACCTGTGTATTCACTTTTTCTCTTGAGCTGCTTTACACAATTATAATTTACAGCTGCTTTACACTTTTTGCAATCCATTGATCATATTGCTGTGCATTGCAATCTATCTATCTATCTATCTATCTATCTATCTATCTATCTATCTATCTATCTATCTATCTATCTATCTATCTATCTATCTATCTATCTATCGTAATTTTTAGTACTGGCTTTACGAAAATCAGGCGATGAAATGAAACAATTCCAAAAATACACTTCCTTCATCTAGTCCTCCTAATTCAAACTTGCACTTTTATTACATTTAAACAGTAAAACAATTCCAAAATTGCTATTGAGCAGCAACAATCTCGATGTAATATGTGAAAAGGACATGATGCTTTGTTCTATATTGCGATGAATCGTAATAGGTCCTGTGTATGAGCTAGTCAACAATACCCAGCCCTAATATACAGGATAGCGGAACCTATTTTAGCCTCGTTTGAAACTCAGCCAGGGGAAGAAATTTTCAGATACCCTTGAGGCAAAAGATTGTGGTGTACTCAAAGATGTACACTTAAAATCAAACCCTAAAATCGATGCTGAGGAATTTGTGAAAAGCCTAATGTCTCAAAGATCTGAGCATTCTGGACACAAGCAGGTGGCCATCTTTATGGAGCCTGGTATTCTTTATGCTGAAGCAGAGATTCTTAATTTGAGCCCTGACCTGGCCAGTAGAGGAATGAGAGACATAATCGAATCACCCAAAACTAAATGTCAAAATTTGAAAGCCCTTAAGAGCTGAACGCAGACTTTTTCTATCAGCACAGTGGACTATGTAACGGGTTTCAGTATTATAAATGGCATTATAACTAACGAGAGGTCTGCACTTCCTGTTTCAAACATTTCGGCTTCGATGATGATGATGATGATGATGATGATGAACCTCAGTGGTTCAACACAGAGAAATATGGAAAGTCCATCCTTGCACTGCAAATCACCCAGATGTAAATCTGTAAATCTGACCATGGTTCGAAAATCCGTTTAGAGCATACTGTAACTGAATAAACAATGCACAAGTGAACAATTTAATATGTATTAAATGTAACAATTTACTACAGCACTGGTTTGATCCTCTCCACCCTTCTCACCCTTATCAAAGGAGCATGAAGAGCAGATTTATGCTGGGTCGGTTTTATTATGGGTAGATTTATGTAAAACGTTTACTAAGATCTAGATAGTTGTGTCAAAATAAATAATATGTATAAATGATTGATATAAGGTGAAGATCTGATTTTTCTTTTAAAGGCTGTGCTGAAGAAGACAGTAGTGGTGGGTTTTGTCCTGTTTGGTCTTATTCCTCTGATTCATGCCTGCTCGTTGATGGACGCGGGTGGCAAAGGTACACACACACACACACACACACGCACACACACACACACACATCACAATTATACTTACTTCCACTTTTACCCTTTGCTAGCTGATAAGTGTCAGGATTACTTGGATAATTCATGGCACCCACAAGGATCCACCTGGACAAACCGCTACTGTATTACATGCACATGCAGCTCTGGATACATGATCTGCTGTTCCGAGTAAATACACACAACAGCAGCACACAATGGACCAAATTTCTCAAACATAAAATATATATGTAAATGCAGTAACACAAATCATTTAGCACAACCCATGTTTTTTGACATATCTAAAATATACTAATTGAATTATTTATCTATTTATTTTCCAGATTTCCAAAATCTGTGACCCCTGGCTGCACCCTGCAAAAAGATTATAAAACATGCAAATATAACGTGATTAACAGCAACCCAGCAGTTGAATGTAAAGTCACGAAGAGTTAATGTTGACGTGACCGAAGTTTCAAAATCAAGGCACTCAGAATGTCATATAAGGGCATGAATAATAGTGCAATAATAATAATAATAATAATAATAATAATAATAATAATAATTATTATTATTATTATTATTATTATTATTATTATTCGGAGGTAGACTGTGAGTCTTTCGATGTTTAGTTTTAGAAGTCTGATTGTACAATAAAGCATTACACAAAACACTTGTGTAGTATTTTTTTAAACAGACTGAGGGTTCTATGTGAACAGAAGTGGTGGATCAAGCTGGTCAGCATTATTTGCACTGCATATGATTCTCTTACAATATTCATGAACCAGGGAATGCTGAGCTCTTCTCAGAGCACATAAACACCCTCACACTGCATGTTTACATCCAACTTTTCACTGTGAGCTTCTTTGACAACTTAATTTTTTAGGATTGAGCTTCACTTAAATAAGTGGCTTTGGATAAAAGACCCTGCAATAATAATAATAATAATAATAATAATACTGATGGGCGCATGTGGGCTTAGTGGTTAGCACGTTTGCCTCTTCGATTCCCGCCTCTGCCCTGTGTGTGCAGAGTTTGCATGTTCTCTCTGTGCTGTGGGGGTTTCCTCCGGGTACTCCGGTTTCCTCCCCAAGTCCAAAGACATGCGTTGTAGGCTGATGGTGTGTATGTGTATGTGATTATGCCCTGCGATGGTTTCCCACCATGAGCCCCGAGTTCCCTGGGATAGGCTCCAGGCTCCCTTGTGACCCTGTGTTAGATGAGCAGTATAGAAAATGGATGGATGGATGGATGGATAACAATAATAATACTAATAATAATACAATTGGCCCTCACTCAGATACTTACACTTGCCCATTTTTCCTGCTTCCAACACATCAACTTCGAGAACTGTCTGTTCACTTGCTGCCTAAGATATACTACGATGGACTAACACCCTGTGCCTTGTGACCGATGCTTCCTGGGATAGGCTCCAGGTTCCCCCGTGACCCTGAAGAAGGAGTAAGCGGTAGAAGATGGATGGATAGATTGATAATGTAGAAGTCATCAAATAAAAATCTATAAGAAAAATTGTACTAAACAAATAGAGTACCTAAAGCTTTTGTATATATTGTCACTTGAACATCAGTCATTGCTGCTCTCTAGCATTAGGTGGCACTAGCTCTACACTGCCTGTACATTCACATTCTTGTGCCTAAACTTTTGTTTTTGGAAAGAGGATGGAAAGTGTGGGGCTAAAGACTGAAAGACAGCGATGAACAATCATACACACACTCCCTCCCCTTACTCCTCTCTCTCCTAGTAATGTTGAATAGAGTAACTGGGTCAATGAGGTGCTTGACTCCGTACAGTACATGCCTGAGTTTACATGTGTGCATCTGTGCATGCAAAAAGTTAGTTTGTTGGGCTTTCCCCCCCCCCCAAGTAATGAAATTAAATAACGGTTCATCTCAGCTCACCTTCCTGGACCCAAGCACCTTCTCTTAACTTGGTGTTGTGGTTTTTTTCCCCCCTCATCCGTTACTCATCCATAAATGCGTCTGGAACTTTAACGACGAGCAAAACTATTTTCAAGGATGGTTTAACCCGGTCACAGATTGCAGTGTGGAGTACCTGCATTGAAGAAGACGTCGTTCTCAGACAGTTTGGGACTTATGGTTTGAGTTTTCCTTTGGTGGTCATCTATTGTTTTGTTGAATCAAGACCATGGCTCACACTAACTGGAAGTGCTGGTGGATAGTGCTATTGCTGTGTTTCTTGCTGGTGTGGATTGCTGATGGGAATGTGGGTTTATCTCCAGATAAAAGAGTAGCATCGCCATCCTGCTATGGAGGTTTTGACCTCTACTTCGTCCTGGATAAGTAAGTGGTCTATGTTTTCTCTGCACCCAGGTTAAAATAGAAGTGTTTAATCATTACACTTCAAGTAAAGATTACAAGAGGATAGCTGAGCAGAATCCTGACGATATGAATACTGGGATCCGAGTACATTTCTTTCCAAAGACCATCTGTATTTGCTGCAATTATTAAGACTGAACACGAGTCTTTTAAAGATCATTTGTAATTGGAGGTGGAGGTTGGTGTCAAGGGATGCGATCGTTTTGTATAATGATTTAGAACAACTGTGGCTCAGAACAGACCCACGACACCACCAACATTAATGAGTCCTTTTAACCTCAGAAAATACCTGATTGCTGTAATTTTTTTTCGAATACGCACGTTCCTTAAGCCTGGCATGCAGAAAAATGCATTACATTACCTTTCTGAAGCCTATTGGATTCAGCGACCTCGTTATCAGTCAAATAAATCTAACAGACGCTCTCAGAAGACATTTATTTGAAAATAACGACAAATTTTAGGCTCATATTGGAGACCTGGAGCTTTTTAACTGCTGAACTGTCCATTGACATTAGATCAAAGTTGACATTGTTTATTCATTTATGATAAATAATGTCCATAATAAATATTATAAGTTTGATAGATGTGGTTTGTGATAACCAATTTTTTTTTTAAATCACTGACCCGCTGGCTATGCTTCATGGATCACATTTTCATGGACAACTACTGATTTACAGTAGGGGTGAGACCTCACAGTTCCAGGATCCCCGGTTCGATTCTGAGGTGGGGTTACCACGTGTGGAATTTCTGTACATGTTCTCTGGGTTCTCCAGTTTCCTCCCATCTATCAATATGCCAGTAGGTGGGTTGGCTAAGCCAAATTGCTCCTAAGTGTGAATGAATGTGTGAATGGCACCCTGTGATAGATTATTGGTGTCCTATTGAGGGTGTATTCTTGGCTCATGCCAGGATAGGCTCCGGCTCCACTGCAACCCTGACCAGCATACAGTTTACTGATGATGATGATGATGATGGTGGTGGTGGTGATGATAATCTGTACTAGGTATGGCCATTGCTTTTGCTCTTTATGATTCTTGATATGGTATGGTGCATACGTAATTACTCAACATGACAAACACACAGTTACTGGATAATTTACATCTTTACAGGATCAGAACTATACATAACAGTAACAGAAAGAAAGTAAACCAGTGTTTACTTGGGGACACACACAAGTGTTAAATTGGTGGTGCTCCTCCATCTTTACTTTGTACGAATGAACAGTACTGCAATTTAAAATGTCATTTACAGCAAAGCATATTGGTGTAAAATGCATTTCTTCAGTCACTCAATTCACCCATCCATCTTCTACCGCATACTCCTTTTTCAGGGTCGCGGGGGAACCTTGAGCCTATCCCAGGGAGCATTGGGCACAAAGCGGGGTACACCCTGGACAGGGTTCATTCAATTCAATGTAACTTTATCTGTATAGAGCTTTTAACAATAGATATTAACACTAAGCAGTTTTGCAGAAAAACAGATGGGGATTTAGATCCCAGAACAAACCAGAGTTGACAGTGACAAGGAAATAACTCCCTGAGGAAAAACATTGAGACTGAAAATGGAACCCATTGTCTTCTGAGTGATACCAGACAGTGAGATTATAAATCATTACTCTTGGATAACTCTATAAAGTTAAATAGTATTAAGTGTGTTGAACAAGTGTTCATTATGAGCAGAATCCTGGGATGAGCATGGGATACGAGGTCTTTATGATCACAGCAGTAGTTTTAGGTATAGTCATGGCCAATTTTTGCTACATTACATTTTGCTACATTAAAGGCTTTACTATAACATGTGTCTTTTATTATTCTGGAGACAGTACTCAAACAATACTCAAAGTTATGCTCACTAAATTGTAATCGGTTACGTAAAGCTCAGAACATGGGATTCTAATCTAAATAATGTTGAGAATTGAATCTAAGAACATATCAGATATAATTTATTTCATGTTTGATTGGGTTCTCCATTCATCCAATTTCTATACCGCTTATCCTACACATGGTCACGGGGGAGCCTGGAGCTTATTTCAGGAAACTCGGGGCGCAAGGTATGGGACACCCTGTACGGAGTGCCAACACATCTCAGGGCACAATCACACACACATTCCATCCATCCATCTTCTACAGCTTACTCCGTCTTCCGGGAACCTGGAGTCTATCCCAGGAAGCATTGGGCACAAGGCGGGGTACACCCTGGACAGGGTGCCAGTCCATCGCAGGGCACAATCACATACATCCGGTTACTAAGAAAATATTTACTAGCCAATTAGAAAAAAAAAACAAACTACTGTATTTATTCAGATTAAATAATACATTTCTTCACTGATTGAGGTTTGGTACTATCATGCTGAGTTAACATCTTGAGCTCATTATAGGGTTGATTGTTAATTGCTTAAGTACTCTAATACTGCCATTCCTTTTGGCAAAAAAGAAGCGAAAGGTTTAGGGCAAGATCCCGAGCCAGGACTCGAGACAGGCTGAATTAATGGATAGACAAATGGAACAGCATCTGGTTATAATTGTAGAAGTTACTTGGAGTCAGTCAGTGCTTTACGCTGCAACGCTTTCATATCTTTCATATCAGAAATGAGCGTATCACATTTCAACCAGAGATTCATAAAAGGACAACGATTTAAGAAGATGTTATAATATTAGATCTTGTTTCTGCGATAAGGCACAACTGTTCACAACTCTCATCAGTTATCTATTTGGTAGAGAATTCAGATAAGGAATCTTGTCAAAGCAAACATATAATGATTAAGTTACTTATATTGTACTATGCCATATTGGCACCCTTGTATTTCCTCATTTGTAAGTCGCTTTGGATAAAATGAATGAATAAATGTCCATGTAATGTAATGTGGTAAATATGAGCAAAGAAGACTGGGGAAAATTGTCTTTAGTCTTGAACCTTTTGATATTTTGTATAAAAATATTCACAAAAATACTTTGCTCTCATGGATATTAAACAATTTCAAACACAACACAGGTTTATTAAAAAAATCTTTAATCACCTGTTGACTAGGAACAGGAAATCGTTCAACCATGACTTCCTGTTTCACAGGGGTATAAATATGAGGTAACACATAGGCCAAATTCCCTTAGTCATTCTTAACAATTGGTAGGACCAAGGAATATAGCTGTGATGTGCTCAAAAGGTTGTTGAGCTTCTTCACAAAATGGGAAGTGGCTCTAAGAAAATAGCAAAAGGATTGAAAATGGCAATTTACACCATCAGGGCAATAATTAAGAAGTTCCAGACAACTGGAAATGAATCCACCTGGAATTGGACATCTGTCTATATCATCTCAACACACTGTGAAGAGGATGGTTCGAGTGGCCAAAAATCTCCATGGATCACAGCTGGAAAATTTCAGAAGTTAGTTGCGTCTTGGGGTCAGAAAGTCTCCAAAACTACAATCTGATGTCAGCTACATCACCACAAGTTGTTTGGAAAGAAAAAAAAAGCCTCTACTCTCATCCAAAAACAAATTCAAGCATCTTCAGTTTGCCAGACACTACTGGAACTTCAAATGGGATCAAACTGTATGGTCAGATGAAACCAAAATAGAGCTTTTTGGTAATAAACACCAAATGTGGTTTTGGAGCACACAGAGAGGTGGCCATATGGAAAAGGACCTCATGTCCACAGTTAAATATGGTGGTGGATCTTTAATGATTTGGGGCTGTTTTTCTGCAAGAGGAGCTGGGCATTTGTTAGGATACATGGCATCATGGACTCTATCAAAAATCAACAGATAAATTATATTTTTTTAAATGAAAACCTGACTGCCTGTGGCAGAAAGCTTAAAATGGGCCGTGGTTGGATCTTCCAGCAGGACAATGATCCAAAACATACATCAAAATCAACACAAAATGGTTTACTGACCACAAAATCAAGGTCTTGCCATGAACATCCCAGTCCCCTGATTTGAAACCATGACTTGAAAACCTGTGGGGTGAACTGAAGAGGAGAGTCCACCAGCGTTTGAAGGATCTGGAGAGGTTTTTTATGGAGGAATGGTCGCACATCCCTTGCCATGTATTCTCCAACCTCATCAGGCGTTACAGGAGAAGTCTCAGAGCTGTTATCTTGGGAAAGGGAGGCAGCACAAAGTAATGACCAAAACGGTGCCAATAGTTGTTCCACACCTATATTTAACAAAGATTTTTGTTTTTAAATAAACCTGTGTTTTGTTTGCAATTGTTTGATATCCATGAGAGCCTTAACAGCCTTCTGTACTCATATTTACCAAGGGTGCTAATATTACTGAAGGGCACTGTACATGTTGATGCAGAGGGCATTGCCACCTCACAACTCCATGGCCCTTGAAACTCCATGGTCCTTGAAACTCCATGGTCCTTGAAACTCCATGGTGCATGGCACTTGAAAATGAATGAATGAATGAATGAATGAAAAATGCTAAAAGATGCTCCAAACCTGGGAGCAGTTTGTAGCTTTGCTTAGCAAGGACTTAAATGAGTGTAAAACCAAACACCTCTTACTATGTTATTGACATAACAAATCACTTACCATTTTATCACTAGCTCTTACAGAAGTCAGCATACTACTATTATTTCTAATGGCCTTAACGTGGCTGATTTTTGCGTCATCTTTATGGAACATAATGATAATGATAATGAGTCTTTATTGGTCACATATACATATGCTCAGTGAAATTCTTTTCTTCACATACCCCAGCATGTCAGGAAGCTGGGGTCAGAGCGCAAGGTCAGCCATGATACAGTGCCCCTGGAGCAGAGAGGGTTAAGGGCTTTGCTCAAGGGCCCAGCAGCTTGGCAGTGCTGGGGCTTGAACCCCCAACCTTCCGTTCAGTAACCTGAGCCTTAGCCACCACTGCCCCTTTTTTTAACAGCTGGGTTATATTTTACACAATATCGACATACTGAATGCTTGTAAGAGTATCTATTACTTTTTTTTAAACTTGCATTTATTTCCCATTTTCTACTGGTTTTGTTTCTCCTCATTTTGCGTTTCTCCTTTTCTTGAACCCGTTTCACCATGAGCTCCAGATGTTCCAATGTTTTGGTCTTTTTTGGCAGCTGGCTCCTCATAAGGACTTGTATCTTAGTAACAATGCAAAACAAAGGAGAAGGGTTGAATGAGTTGATACATCTGTTTGAAACAATTTTGTCACTTTTTCTAACCACACCGCTTCGTCCAAACTCTGACCGAGCACTTTAAGGCTTTGTTACGATAATTTAGGTGCAGTGAGAAAAAGGAATATATGATTTCTGTCCTTGCCAGGGAAACATGGCATGAACTCAGTAGAGTATTATGGACCTGAAACTTTTAAAACATTAGAAATCTATCAGTCTGCTTTTAAGTGTGTATGTGTGACATAGTGCATTGCACAGCCCGGTTGATCGATATTACTGTCACTGCCTGTAATCTATCCTTGTGTATGCTTGGGAAATCATGCCTTGGCTTAGTTGAGTAGATAAAGCACTCCACAAAGCATGGAATAAAGTAGTAGGCGCTATATTTTAGGATTAATACCAAACTTAATAGCATGTGATGACATTTCACTTTAGCGCTCACTTGGACAGATGACAAGGTACACATCAGGTCTGAATGCTGTGTGTTTAACATGATACTGTATGCTGGATGTATCACATTTTAGGTTCACATCTGGCTCAAGGACCAGTTCATTCACCAGACTGGTTTTTTAATAATTACTAAAAGAAAAAATAACTTAAGCCACAATAATAATAGCATGAGGTCACGGCATTTTCTTTCTTTTTTTTTTTTTTTCCAGCAAGTAACATTTAGCTCAGACACTACAGCCACATAATCGCTCAACATGGAACAGCCAGAAGGTTGTCTTAAACATATGGTTGCATTATATCACATGCTGTCTGGATCATTTTAAAAGGTCATGTTTGAAAAGGAAGAAAATATGGATCAGGGCTGTTTGCTTTGGTAATGCTTGGCTCAAAAGTAAATGGCCCACTCGGTGGGGAGCCAATCTACAGTAATTTCCAATAAGTCTGTCATTCGTGAAGATTTATCTGCGTTCAGATATTTCTTGAGGACGTGAAAGGGGGACAAAACTGCGCCAATTGTTCCATATCAAATCTAGAAAAGATGTCTACCGTAAGTAGTAAAAACTAGTGCAATTGTAGACTAGAGCATGCAATTAGAATGCTAAATAATATCAACTGTTTCTAGTTCTGTCCATATAGTAATTATTCTTATCAAGGTATTATTTTTCGAAACATTGCCCTAAAAAATAATTAGCTATTTCATGCGATACTACTTTACAGTATACTCTAACACTGTGTTTGGTTCTCTGTGCAGGTCTGGAAGTGTGCAGCATCACTGGACTGAGATCTATAATTTTGTGGCACATCTGGCTCATAAGTTTATTAGGTAAGGAGACTTGTAGCACACACAGATGCTTCCCTGTGTGGGAGGAGTGGCATACTCTGTCTCCTCTGTCAATCACAGGGACACTGGCAATCGTGGGCATCTGTGAGCTCATGTATGAGGAAGAGGGTAGATAGCACTTTCCTCAGAGTGTGTTACGCTGCCCTGTGATATGATGCAGGAGTTCGAAAAGATGCAGTCAACTGACTTAATGTGTCTTGGTTGGTAGCTGTCATGTGATAGGGGAGAGCTGGCTGGTGGGTGGGAACAAAAATTACATATTGATTTTTTTTTAATGCACAAACAGGTAAACTGTGTTAAAAAAACAAAAACACACACACACACACACACATGCATATTCCACCTACGACTCATGTGACTACAGTAAGTTAGTTGCTCATTTTCTTATTTCCCGCAGCCCACAGCTTCGAATGTCCTTCATCGTTTTTTCCACCGAGGGCCGGATTCTCATGCGGCTCACAGAGGACAGGTGAGTGAACGTGCTACTACATGAGCTAAGAGCTTTCTATGGTGATTATTTTAATGACCTAGTGTTGTTACTAACACTTTCTACCACACACTGATTTAACTGCTCATGTTGAAGCTTTCTGCACTTCTGACTCGCCTTCTTGTCACTTCTGAAAACCCGTTCATGCTACCAAAAAAGCTAGGGGATAGATCGGTCCTGTGTTAGCTTGCTAAACTTGCTAGTTCCTGCAGGACATAACACTGGACAATGACATAATGAACTGGCTGTACTGGGCGTAACATCATTCAAACTAGTCTATTACAGTGATATTTACAAAGTCATTCAGTTTTTATATCACAACGGCAAGCGTATTGATAATAATAATAATAATAATAATACCAATAATAATAATAATAGTAGTAGGCTTAGTGGTTAGCACATTTGACTCACACCTCCGGGACTGGTGGTTCGAATCCCATCTCCGCCCTGTGTGTGCGGAGTTTGCAAGTTCTCCCCATGCTTCGGGGGTTTCCTCCGGATACTCCGGTTTCCTCCTCCAGTCCAAAGACATAGGCTGTAGGCTGATTGGCGTTTCGAAATTGTCCGTAGTGTGTGAATGGGTGTGATTGTACTCTGCGATGGGTTGGCACCATGTCCAGGATGTTCCCCGTCTTGTGCCCCGAATTCCCTGGCTCCAGGCTCCCCGAAACCTGTGTAGGATAAGCGTTATAGAAAATTGATGGATGAATAATAATAATAATCATCATCATCGTCAATATCATGACAACATAATGGTTTGTGACAATATATATTGTTAAAAGCACTATACAAGTAAAACTGAATTGAATTAAAATGTAATGCATGTGTCCAAGCTAAATATGTCATTGTTGGACTTGGACTCTATAACACTGATAACAAGGCATCAGGTTGCAACAAGCATTAAACACATGACAAATTTTACATTTCTGTTGCCAGTGCATGATTACAGCTGGACTGAATATGCTGTGTGTTTGATATAATAAATGATAATGACCTGCTCCAAAAACGATCTAGACATTATGATCAATGGCAAAAAAAAAGGTCAGACCAAGTTTTCAGCATAGGTTTCGATCTGCTCATAATCTCTGACAGCAAAGGGTTTTTTTTTCACATGTCTGGGAAAAGTAAGAGATATTTACTGTCGTTCTGGTTTCCAGTATCATACATGCCTGATTTCCTGACCATCTGCCTCTCTAATCTGCCTTCAACGCCAACACCAGCTAACAGCAGCAGCAGTAGACTCTCTTAGCTGCAGACATCATTATTCATTCGCTTGAAGTTAAGAACAAAAACACATTAATTCGGGAGACAGCAGTTGATCCGCTAAAGGTGATATCATGAGATCCAATCGCATCCAGAGGGTAGCTCCCTTCCAATCTGGAGGGCTGGCGATACATTTTTACTCTTTCCCCAAATCCAGTTCCATGAGGGAAGATTTCTACACATATATGAGAAAAGCTGACGTGTCTACTGAAGCTCACACTGGATTTTTCAACCAAAGTATAGCCAAAGTTTGCTTAGAGATAAACAGAATATATATATACAGTGGTGTGAAAAAGTGTTTGCCCCCTTCCTCATTTGCTGTTCCTTTGCATGTTTGTCACACTTAAGTGTTTCGAAACATCAAACCAATTTAAACAATAGTCAAGGACAACACAAGTAAACACAAAATGCAATTTGTAAATGAAGGTGTTTATTATTAAAGGTGAAAAAAAATCCAAACCATCATGGCCCTGTGTGAAAAAGTGATTGCCCCCCTTGTTAAAACATACTATAACTGTGGTTGTCCACACCTGAGTTCAATTTCTCTAGCCACACCCAGGCCTGATTATTGCCACATCTGTTCACAATCAAGGCATCACTTAAATAGGACCTGCCTGACACAGTAAGGTCCACCAGAAGATCCTTAAAAGCTACACATCATGCCGAGACCCAAAGAAATTCAGGAACAATTGAGAAAGAAAGTAATTGAGATCTATCAGTCTGGAAAGGGTTATAAAGCCATTTCCAAAGCTTTGGGAATCCAGCGAACCACAGTGAGAGCCATTATCCACAAATGGCGAAGACATGGAACAGTGGTGAACCTTCCCAGGAGTGGCCCGGCCCAAAATTACCCCAAGGAGCGCCGCCGACGACTCATCCAAGAGGTCAAAAAGACCCCACAACAACGTCCAAAGAACTGCAGGCCTCACTTGCCTCAGTTAAGGTCAGCGTTCATGCCTCCACCATCAGGAAAAGACTGGGCAAAAATGGCCTGCATGGCAGAGTTCCAAGGAGAAAACCACTGCTGAGCAAAAAGAACATCAAAGCTCGTCTCAATTTCTCCACAACACATCTTGATGATCCCCAAGACTTTTGGGACAACATTCTGTGGACCGATGAGACAAAAGTGGAACTCTTTGGAAGGTGTGTGTCCAAGTATATCTGGCGTAGAAGGAACACTGCATGTCATAAAAAGAACATTATACCAACAGTAAAATATGGTGGTGGTAGTGTGATGGTCTGGGGCTGTTTTGCTGCTTCAGGACCTGGAAGACTTGCCGTGATAAAAGGAACTATGAATTCTGCTGTCTACCAAGAGATCCTGAAGGAGAATGTCCGACCATCTGTTCGTGTACTCAAGCTGAAACGAACTTGGGTTCTGCAGCAGGACAATGATCCTAAACACACCAGCAAGTCCACCACCGAATGGCTGAAGAAAAACAAAATGAAGACTTTGGAGTGGCCTAGCCAAAGTCCTGACCTGAATCCTATTGAGATGTTGTGGTATGACCTTAAAAAGGCCATTCATGCTCGAAAACCCTCTAATGTGACTGAATTAGGACAATTCTGCAAAGATGAGTGGGCCAAAATTCCTCCAGGACGCTGTAAAAGCCTCATTGCACGTTATCGCAAACGCTTGGTTGTAGTTGTTGCTGCTAAGGGTGGCCCAACCAGTTATTAGGTTTAGGGGGCAATCACTTTTTCACACAGGGCCATGATGGTTTGGATTTTTTTCACCTTTAATAATAAACACCTTCATTTACAAATTGCATTTTGTGTTTACTTGTGTTGTCCTTGACTATCTGTTTAAATTGGTTTGATGTTTTCCGAAACACTTAAGTGAAAAAAAAAAAAAGAGAAAAGAGAGGGGGGGGGGGTGAAAAAAATACAATACTATAGAAAGGAAGGGAAAGGGGAAATTACACATATAACTTTATATATATATATATATATATATATATATATAATAAGAATAAAAGCAACGTCACATGGTCAAATTGACATATTCTCCTATATACTGAACTCCATAGAGTGTGTATGCGCTCTTCTCTTTTTTGTTGATGATGTGATTGTGCAGGAGCATCGCAGAATCTTTGACAATTGAGATGTCAGGTATTGGGCAAATACAATCAAAGTTAAGTAGAGTACACAAAGTTTCCAGACAAACAGGCCGTTGTAGGTAAAAGTGATTTGTCACTTGCTGATGATGTGCTGAAAAATATAGCTAGCGTGAACAGTATTTTCATGCCCCGGCACTTATTGTGGATTATTTTTTCAGAGACAAAATTCGCATAGGTCTGGAGGAGCTCCAAAGAGTTCTGCCAGGAGGAGATACATTCATGCATGAGGGTATTCAAAGGGTGAGTCAATGGCACCAGCCATCTTATCTTAATTGCAGTCAATTTAGACAAAATTATTGACATCGTCATCACTATCACATCATAGTGCACATTTTTGTTTTTCCCATGTGATTTTTACACGTGATTGTTATTTACGCGTCTTTTCTTTGTTGTTGTTCTTGTTGCAATTTTCACGATTCATTTACTTTGCACATGATTAGTTTTAGCGACTTAAAACTGACTTTAATTCCGTCTTCTAGGCAAGTGAACAGATTTACTATGGGAACACTGAGGGTACGTTCATCAAATATCCCCATTCTAGTCTAGTCTGCATGTGAAAACCCTACAAAAGTTATGAAACTGATCTCAACGGTGTCCTAATTAAACAGGGTACCGGACAGCGAGTGTCATCATCGCACTCACGGATGGAGAATTGCATGAGGATCTCTTCTACTATGCTGAAAGAGAGGTAGGCATAAAAAATAATAATAATAATTCACATAAGATCATGTTGGCATAGAATTCCTTCTTTAACAGACTTTTTCCACCTGCCTGAAGCACAGACTCTTCTTTCCAATGTACACACATGAGGAAAGAATAGAAACGATGAAAAGAATAAATCAGTTATGATCTAAACTCCGATATAGCTGTTTTTCATCACCAGCTCAACACTTTGATGCTTTTTTTTGTCTGCAATGAAAGAAAAGAGCTACTTATTGCACATCTGTACAGACAGAAATTTATCTCAGTGAGATCACCTTTTAGTGTGCAACTCAATACAGCTATGTCCAATTCACCACACAAGAAACTAAATCAAAAAATCGAACTGCTAGCAAAACTTATGTTTACTTATCTTTTAGGATTTGGGTGTGCGAGTACAATTTGTGAAGGTCCAGCTGGCATGAGAAAAATACTGTAGCCCAAATGATACATGTATAGAAAAGTCAGATATGAAGACCTATGTTTAAAGAGGATCGGGTAACACTTTACAGTACTGTTCAATATTTTGTTGGTAACCATACAGGGACAAAGCAGGAACGAATGAGTAGTAATATTAACAACTAATAAAAACTGGGTAATTACTCAGTTAATAATAATAAAATAATAGTTTGGAAGGCCCTGCGATGGGTTGGGGCATCGTCCAGGGTGTCGCGAGTTCCCTGGGATAGACTTCAGGCTCTTATAATAAGAGGTGCAGAAAATGGATGAGTACTTGGATGGATGGTTGGAAGTTCATTATGAACTAAGCAATAATTACTGAGTATTATTAGCTGAATTTATACTGTTGCATCAGGTCTTGATATTATACGTCCCCAGCAGCAGATGCCTCACCCCCACTCCCCTCCCCCTGAGTACTAAACTACTTCACAAGCTTATCCTGCATATACAGATTATACTGTAAACTGAACTCAAACTAACAAATACTGTAAATTCTTGCAAACTCTTGAATGTGTGTACGTTCGGAGCCTTGTATCTACTGTATACTGGCCTTTTTTACTTGTTTTGACCTTTGACTCTTTCTTTGACTTCACTTTGGCCTATTTCATGCTCGATTTTGTTTTGACCCTGTCTTGTTTGTCTGTCGGCTTGGGCTGTTGTCCAATAAACCTCCTCTAAGACCTGTGTGTTACATATACATTATGTGGAATCACCTTCGCCCGCTCGTACAAATGACATTCAGGGTCTGAATAACTTTGTTAAGCATTTTTTTTATCTGTTCTCCCTGATCTTTTTTCTCATTTATAAGTCGCTTTGGATAAATGCGTCTGTTAAGTGAATAAATGTAAATGTAAATGTAAATGATCTTACTTTCTTCTTATTGTTGTGTTGCTTGTCAGGCCAATCGTTCCCGAAGCCTTGGTGCCTCAGTCTATTGTGTAGGTGTGAAGGACTTCAATGAGACCCAGGTGTGTGTTGCTTTGCCGTGGTTTAGAATATACACAATTCGGAAATCGAAGCCTGACGAAAGTGAAAGCCAAACATAAGACATGTGGTACTGAGTGTTGCTGCACAGTATGACTGTATTTGTCATTTTATTACAGCTTGCCAAGATTGCAGACAGCAAAGATCATGTTTTCCCAGTGAATGGTGGGTTTGAGGCTTTGCAGAGTGTGATCGATTCGGTAAGGGTTTCTGTGCAGCATTACTTGTGACAAATGGACAAATGCATGAGCTAAGACCTACGGTTGTGTTTAAGTGAACTGGGAAATTTCTACCTAATGCCTCAAAATCAATTCTGAAGCCACTGGAAGTGGAAATTTCTTGTGCATTTAATGCTTATTGCAAACTGGTACATTCAATGTTATAAAAGTCAAGATCCAACTAGATCATATATATTTAGCTTGGAAACAGTGTAAGAAATGCATGACACTTGTGCAGTGTAGCACATGGCATTATAATGAATAGTTAGTAAAGTAACAAGGACATTTTTTTAGCACTTTTCTTAGGTTTATAAGGCATTATTAGATTTTATAAAAGGTTTACAAGGAATCATTACCAACCTGCAACTTACTACACATGAGTTCTGAAGGATGCAAACGTTACCGTATATGAATAAACTGAAATGAGAGGGTTTCAGAAGCGCGTGAAGATTTATAACCAGGTTGCTAAAAGGAGCTCGTGTCTGCTAGTGAAAATGTTTCATAGTTCAAAATCCATTCTCCACTTATACTTCTGTCTTTGTTCCCATCAGATCCTGAGAAGATCTTGCATTGAGATCCTTGCAGCAGAACCTTCCAGTATTTGTGCTGGAGGTGAGTGGTTTTGTGTATCTTGCTGTCCAACCTCCATTCAACAAGCTGTGTTTTGACATGTCACATTAAGCATCATTTAAGCATCATCTAATCCACACTCGCCATGTCAGAGGTGCGTTAGTGGCCCAACAAACACGCATCCTTGCATTGCAATGTGCTTGTTAAATGCTTTGTCTCTCCATAGGCCATTTGTATCTCCATAGAAATCCATTGAAATCACAAAAAAAGATAAAAAGATTTTAGGGCAATTAAGAGACAGACATCTAATTTAATTTTAAGAACGTCGGAGACGGTTTTGAAGCAAGTGCTCCAAAAGTTCTGCAATTTCGGCCAGACTTGTACACACGTCTTCTTATCGAAGGTTTTTATGTGCTTTTTGGAGATTTTATTTGCAGCTCGTGTTTCCATCCAGCGTTTAATATATCCCAGAATATGCATAAAAATAAGTGGATGGAATCATAGCTACTAAGGGACATTCATACAGAAAAGTAAGCTCGTAAGTTAATGTTGAGTGTAGCAGTTGAGTGTAATTAGTAATCGGGAGAGTTTGCATGGCTTGGCTGGGAGGGGGCGTGGCTTAGAGGGAGGCGTGGTTGTCTTTTGGAGTTTGTTCCAGCTCTCTAACTAGGCTTTAATTTCATTAATTAAATTCTACATTACACTAATCATAATTTTAAATAGTTAACATCTTTATTGTCAAATCACCAGAAAGGTTGCAGTTGCCAAAACAGAATAAAAGCTTAGTAAAATACAGTGCAGTGTTGCAATTTCTCCTGCCAGAGTACAGAAACATGGCTGAGGTCTTGATGTGACCTGATCGGTGTGAATTTTTAGTTCACTCAAAATCAAACACCAGCTCATAGGACAGTCGCAGTCACTGTTCTGCCAGCAGAGGAATAAATATGACCTCAGATAGAGCTTCCTGTCTGATTTGTCTCGTTGTTTATGGCTGTCGCAGATGATGGGATGCTTCTGCGAAGTTCTGTGGTGAAGAATGTGCTAAGTAAGTTTATTGTTTGAACTCTTAGAAAGCAAGCTTGCTAGATAAAAGGAGACTTAAAGACCATTTTGTTTCAAGTTATCAGAAAAATGCTGACTACAAAGAACATAGAGTTTGGAACAAAACTGAATTGAGGAACTTCAATCAGAGACAGCTGGATGGAGTGAGCTGAAAGTGAAGGGTTTTGTTTTTTATAGAAGGCTTATTGGATTCTATGATAGCATGTCTGTGCTAGCTTGAGTGCTTGGTTATGCAGCGCTTGGGGCCGAGATAAGAAACTAAATCAAAAAAAACTGTCACCATTTGATTCCTATTCCTCAAATAGATCTGTGCAGTCAGCACTATGAGGAGCAGTTGCTATCAGTCCCATTTGATAATTCTCTGTAAATTGCACCCTATTCAAGGGTTTGTGCTGTTTGGCTTTGGTTATGTTTAATTTCTTACATCGTCAGGGGAACTACAAACGTCGCTCACCACAAAGTGCTTCTCAAAGTCTCTGGTGAAAAAGACTCTTTTTCAAAACCACTATGGTCAGAATGGTGAGGTTTCACGAGATCGTACTAATGTTCTTGACCTTGAAGAATGCTGGAAATTTGGACTAAAAGCCAACACACAAGCAAAAGTCCCAGGCAGTTGTGGTGGCAGTGTGTAGGGGCAGGTGGGGCATCAACAAATGTTAATTTTCAGTATTCCTCATTTTAGATTCTGTTAAAATAATAAGTACCTCTGTTGAGTGACCAACTGCTTTTGTAAAAAAATTTATTTGATATAAGCTGTTCCATTGATTTACTCGCCTTTTTACATGCTGCGGAATTGTGGGGCAGTGGACAAGCTAGATACACCTAGTGATCAAAACAGGAACTACAACAAGCATTGATAGAGGGTCACTGGGGTAGGAATCACACTTTCCCATTCTCAGGGGAGGAGCAGCAGACAGGGCAGTTAATGACAGGGTTGCCCAGGTCATGGTTTTTACTCCAAATTAGGCTAAGCTGTCAACCCTGGTTAATGATATTAGCTCGAACACAGCTGAACGAAGGTACTTCTATGCTGTTATCGTATATGGTATATAGTATATAGCCTACAGCATAAATCAGGTGTGTGTTTGTTTGAGGCTGTGTCATAATTAATGTCGTCCTGCCACAGCAAAATTTAGGGTCACAAGCCGCTGATCCTGAAAGTACCAAAATAATGTCAATTCATTAGCATGGTTGCTTAACTACCATCTTATTTTACAAGTCAAGACCGCAAGTATTAGCCGGTTCGAACGGCTTGTTTTTCTCCAGAGACCTTAATGCATTAACGTAAACAGCAATATTTTTTAAGCAGCAATATTTATCAGCAATATTTTATTCCCATATAAATGATTGAAAAACAAATTCTATAATGCCTTTGCGCTCCACATCTCCTTCTTCCACAGAGTCATTCCAGGTTGTCGTGAGGGGGAATGGCTTCCTCCATGCCAGGAATGTGGATAAAGTCCTGTGCAGCTTCAGAATTAATGACACCCTCACTAGGAGTAAGTTGTCTCATTCTGTGTATTCCTGCTGTAAAATAATGGCAATAATTATAATTATGATATTAACAATAAGTTACAATATGATGAATAAATCAACAATGTTGATTACAAAATTAATCATTAGGATCAAAAATAAATATAGATAGATATTCTACAATAAAATGGCTTCTTTAAATGACTCTAAATGAACTTCCCAAAATTATGTACCTACTTAATATTGTAATATTGTTATACATTATAATTATTTAGTATTATAAGGTTCAAGCAGGGTGAAGAGCAGTTTTGAGAAAGTTTGAACAAAAACAAAAGGTAACGTATTCCAGATTTATAGTTACTTATCATTTTGTAACGCTAAATGCATTTAGTATTAATTGATAAAAATGTATAAAATTTGTTGGTATAACTAATTACAAATGCTTTATAAGTTTGTCAGACATATTATTTTGTCAAAGTTATAGGTTGTGTTTATGTTCAAATCTCAAAGATATATACAGTATATTTCACTTGTAAAAAGATTCAACTTTATAAACATTAAAACCTAAAAATAGAACATTATATAAAATCCCATCATTTCAAATTTAGGATCGATGTAAAAATTATTTGGTACCGTTTCATTCATAACTAGCTATTTATTATGTTGTAGTGTTATTTTTTCTGATAAACTCGGCTATATAACATTAGGCATCGTAATTTGAACTCCTTTTGTACCACACATCAGCTTGTGTTTCGTATTAAATTTATCCAGTCAATTTAGCACTGTAAAAGCAATTTGCTTTCCAGGTGTGCCATAACTAAACATAGTACAGTGTTTCAAAAAATCTTCCTAGTTTATCTACACTCCTGTAGAGTCAAAGGTCAACTTGGATTGGCTACATCCCTCTCCCTGTCACCTAGTCATTCAAAAACATTGTTTGTAAAGTTTGTTCTGTTTTCGTAGCAAAAAAAAATAAATATATTTTTTCTAAATATTAAACAAACAAAAAAAAGTATGTTCTAATGTCGAAATTTTTGTGCAACATTAGTGGCTAACCCAATAAATCCAAAAGGCCAGAAACAACCAACCTCAAAATGTAAAAGATATTAAACAAGCTTAAGTAAGTAAGGCTTAGATGATATTTCTATCAGTAGTTACCATGTGCCTGACATGATTTGAAAGCCAGAGTCTGAGTTGGCTTTGGCTTTGCTCCATTTGAACATGAATAGGGTCATTTAATTGTTTTTACAGGGCATGTTTAAGGCTTTTACATGCTCCAGTTGAAACCATAACAGATCAAAGTGAGGACTGAGTTATTAAAGACAAACACAAGAAGGAGATACCTTTTTTCTCTGATGTGAATTCAGAAAAATGAAACAAAAAGGCCAGTAGTTTGTTGAACAAGACCAGTACTGAACAGAACATGGCAACAAGTACTTCAATTTCAGTTTTAATAAGGTCTGAAATGTGTCATGAGCATGTGTTCATCGCTTCTCTGGCTCTTTAGCACTGCTTCACTCTGCATTCCCACTTCTGCCTTCAAATGAGCAGGCTCATAGTTTTGCTGACAGTTATCCAGTCAAGGCCATGTTAATCGTCCTATCCTGAATTCTCCAAAACCACTTAGAACTTGTTTAGCATCTTCATGAAGAGGCAGATATATGATTCTGAACCTGGGAAAAGTTGAAATCCATGATACTTTCCCATTAACACAGTACTTGCCCCTCCCTCTTCCCCATTTAAATAGTTAATCCCTAAATAATTCATTCACCTTATTATTCACCTTAATAATAATTAGAATATAATAATATATAATAATTAATAATTACTAAAGTGTGCTTCATAAACCTCTCTCGACCGCCCCCTTGATTTCTTGATCCTACATCCTTCAGCTTGGGCTCTGGAAAGCGATTTAAGCCTGCCATTTTTAAGGAAGTACCAATTCTTAAAATGGGCTCGGAGGAATTAAGGTACAAGGAAAGAGGAAGCTTTTTAGATATATTTCATACTTGGAAGAATGCTCTACCTACCCCAAATAGAACAAATTATGATAAATGATACACTAATAAGAACCACAAATACAAAATGAATCATCTAAATTAAATAAACACATGGTGTATACATGCAAATGTGTTAATAAAGGGTAATTTAGTGTGCAAGCACTGTTGTGTATATGCAGGAGTCACGTTGGTTTGGTAAACACATTTGTTCTCGATTCCTCCTCTCGGTTTCCTTTTCTTGCATTAATTCTCCACTTACTTAAAGCGAACAGCTAAAAGGAAGGAAAGTGAAGCAAACGAGAAGGTGCAGAAAGAGACATGAGAAGCACGCCGCTATCGGCATACACGTGTTCAGAAATGAAAAGAAATGACTCGGATAGTATTCGTATAGTCACCAGCTCGATTGTCATCGGGTAGTGAAAAATGTTCTGTAAAACTCTACTGACCATAATCAACGTGTTCATAAAAATCTTATTGCTCCAAAAGCAGAAGCTTACATTTATGCACACTACTGACTGACACACAGTTTAGGATCTGGGCTCACTTTGGTGCATCACAGGAAACTCAGTAAACAGACTGTGGTGAAATTTTGCACTGTCAGCCATTCTTGATCATTTATCTAGCAAGCGTGTACACATGTTTTTACTTAGCAGTAAAATAGGACACATTCCCTCCTGTGTTGTGAGTAAACAATTCAATAAAACAGAGCAACACAGTACAGGACTTTGTGCCAAATCCTTCTGGCATTGCATCAAAGTCACCCAGTGACATGATCCAATCCTCTTGAAGCCAGACAACAATCTGCATACATACATGTTTTGGGAATTGACACTTGAGACCCCCCACCACCACAATCTTTCCCTTTAGGTGATGAACTCGAGAATCTGATATCTCACACAGTTTGTCTTGGCCCGTATGATCCTTTGGTTTTCTGTATCTCTGAAAGCAAGACAGTTCCTCCTCTTCGAAATTTTCTCTCTGGAGCTCTTTATCCGGCCTGATCATTCAGAGGGGAAAAGAGGCAACGTGTCGTTTCTTCAGAGGTGTGGTATGTCAGACTCTGGCCAGAATAAACAGTCAAGTCGTGGGCTACAAAAGTGAGGGAACCATTTTCCATCACGGTTATTAAGCTGATAGCTACACAACAACTGCAGAAGTCATTTTGGTTCACATGACTAGATATTACTTAATATCACCAAGCCTAAAGGTTCCATATGAGTGATTTCTATTGTTAGTCTTAATCAATCCAAACCCTGAAATCTTTCTGTTCTTTTAAACGTATTTTCCAGTGGTAAAGCCATTGGTAGTGGAGGACACATACCTGCTGTGTCCTGCTCCGATACTTAGAGAAGAAGGAACGTAAGTCGTTTTCCACAAAATCAAGAATGTTCCATTTAACATGCTTTGATTATCACCAAACCAAATGATTCTCTGGAGTAACGTGTGTGTTCTTGTAGGGCTGCTTCCCTTTACGTGAGCATGAACGAAGGCCTTAGTTTCATCTCTAGCTCTGTGACCATCACCACTGTGAGCTGTGTAAGTCTTTTTGTACAAACATGTCTTCTTCAGAGTCTGGGGGAATGCAGATGTAATCGTTCAACAAATTTCACATTACAGTTGTCTTTGAAACTAACTTTGAACGAGCCTTTCGTAAAAATGTTTTACCATCTCCATCAGAAGAGATTTTGTTTAAAAACTACACCAGATTTCTAAACTAAAGCTTGATGGAAATGAACAAAAACAAATAAATGGCTCTGTGACATTTATAATGCTTGTAAATGGGTGCTTTTCGTATGTTTTTGGAGAAGCACAATGGGTTTTTCACATGCCAAAAATAAGAACTGTTTCAATTAAGCTCATAAGCTCTGCTAAGTCACTGATTTAACAACCACTCCGTTTAGCAATTAAATGCTTCTGCAGTTATCTTCAGAATAATGTCGTTTCTAAGCTAATCGTCTCTTTAGATGGACGTCAAACCATATTGTTTCAAAACCCTCTGCTCCTAAACCTTAACTTTCACTAAGGCATATGTCCAATGTTTGTCTTTACAGTCTGATGGCACAATCCTGGCTATAGCTCTGCTGATTCTGATGCTCCTGCTGGTGTTGGCTCTTCTCTGGTGGTTCTGGCCTCTTTGCTGCACAGTGGTATGGAGTCTTGACTTTTCTGAATGGAGTTGTTTACTCCAGACATTGTTTTCTGACTCTGATTTGTCGATGCCTGCAAGCATAGGCGCTGCCTATGAGGGGGACATTGGGTCATTGTCCACCTCAAAACCAAAGCACCCAAAGCCAAACTAGACAGACTAGGCAAATTAATAAATTAATAATAATAAAAAAAATCCTGTTTATAGGAATGAGGAAGAGATAGACAAGACACAAGTGTGTATACGCTAAATAAATACTGTGCATGTTTTATTTAGGGTCAGGCAAAAAAAAGACGAGAGTAATCCTTAACTGAATAATCAAAACAATGAAAGCAAAAATTGGAAATAAGGCTCAGATGAAACACACAAAAGCACATTAAGACTTCACAAGGAATCTAAGACACAATAACTTATAAAGAGACAAAGTAATCAAAAGCTAATACAACAGCTGGAAACAATTGTGTCAAAGCAAATGATGGAACTGGAGGCGGAGACAGGACCAAAAAACAAACAAACACAAGCACAAAACAAGGTGTTTGTCACCAAGGGTACTGAGACACAAATGGGGAATACATCACACTCCACCTCAGTTTAAACACCTTTCATGAGATCATGAAAATACTTTAAAAATTATGTGTTCAATTTTCAGCAGATAACACATAACTCATTTGAGAAGCTTATAATGACTGCCTCCTGATTATCTCGTTGTACAGCTATATACACCTGATGTACCTTCTGGTACAGCTATATCAGGCACATCCCAATGGACATAGACAGCAGGGCAGTTTCTCTCCCAGTTGGATTGGGAATACCTGGGAATCCTCCAGGAGGAACTGGCAGAAGGAAAATGAATGAATGAATAAATGAATTGGAGAGGGGGCAGCAGGCTTCTCTTCTTTCCATATCATGTCTATCAGAGCAAGTATTCGTACTCGCTCAGAAGCAGCAGCAGCAGTGTAGCAGATCTAGTTTGGCAGACCAAACCTACTCACACTCCATCCCCATCTATAAAAGCTCACAATTTCACTCTGAGACTGAACAAAGAATGAACCAAATCAAGTGGATTATTTAGTCCTGATCGATTGCAGTCATGGTACCCCAAACCCTGCCAAATGAATGAGCATAGAGGTCAGGATGGCTTCAATAAAATGTACAACCATTTAATTCTTGTACAATGTTTTGTCACCCTCTAATGTCCCCTCAATCCAAGTTGACCCAAACTGCAAGACTCAATTAAATTCTGTGAGAAGTCTTTACAGTAATTGCTCCAAATGGACAAATTAAAATGTATGAAATAACATACGTCTAGTTTCGGTACACCATGCTAGGTAAGTGCTCCGCTGAGCGGTGGGAAGACAGACTCTAGCATTAAAAGAAGAGCAGTTGGTCATGGACATATTTTGGCTTTGAATGATGTCTGGTGCCAAAGCTTAACTGATTTAATCCAGGTTTGTTTTGGTCTTGCCATGGCACAAGGTCTGACTTCTGCTAACCTGAATTCCCATGAGCCTCAGCAAGTGAAATGCTTTTACCATTAAACGGGTTGTTAAGATGTTACTGAGTCTATTAGACCCATACAAGGACTAGTGTGTGACTATTCCTGGTGTTTTATGGAGTCCTTTTCACCTTGACTAGTCAAGGTGATCAAGGTCAAAGTAAAAGCAAGGAAAACCAAGTTCATACCTTGAAAATTCCTAAACTTGGCAATGAAAGGTCCAGGGTATGAAAATAATTGTACCTATATATTTTTATGCCAAGGAAGTTTCCAGAGCATGTCTTGAGTACATCTAGATGGTGTGCTTTTCTTCTACTTGTCTTCAGATCCCATTCTGAATCTTCTTATATTTATTTGTCCAATAGCTTAAACGGAGGTCACACAAGTTTGGAATGCATGTTTGGAAAGATAAGCTGTGCTGAGAGAATGCTCAGTCCCGTGGTAGAACAACTTGGAAATTAGCTAAGAGCTTTTAGAGCAAAGTTCACACAAGGCCATAGAAGCAAAAAGCCACATGTCGAATTCCCAAAGCTGTTTCCAAACCAGCAAAACACATTCCATGTTACACGCTGATCAGTGTCTCCACTTCACATATACAGGAGCTCATCTCTACTTACTTAAACCTTTGTGTGTGTGTGTGTTTTAAGTGTTTTTCTGCCACTAGAATCATTTCCATTTGCTTAAAGGGAACGTGATTGCCTAGCACTGTTTCGGAAAGTTGTGTTTTAGCTTTTGGAAGGATTGGAAGGAAAATATTTCCTAGTCCGTTTTCACATTCATGGATATTTATTTCATTGGCAAGCACCGGCTGGCTCAGATGCCCTGCAGAACCTTAACGCTAGCTAACTGTGCAGCTCAGGAGACATCACAATATGTATAAGAATGCCATTGAAGCTTATAACTTGCAAAAACACACACGCTGGTACGCTTAAAATAGTCTGAAAGAAAGAGTCCTGCATGTCCACAGTAAACCCGGCGTTTGTAAAGTAAATATTTAAATTAGTCTAAATAGCTTGCCTTCAAAGGCCAGTGGAAAAACAACAACAACAACACAGAGCAGACGGGCTTTTATCAGCATAACATGTTTTCGAAAATACGTCTGATTCTCTGAATCATTGCTCAAGTGTGATTCTCTGAAATCCACCAAAGCAAGAGCAAATTGGATCGACCCACACAGGTATCATGTGATTTACTCACAACAGAGCTCGCGTGCGGAAGAGTTTAATCCCAGCCTCCACTCATCTCCCACCCCTCCCCCACCCCCCCTTCCGTCTCCAGGTTCTCTGATCTGGCCTGCACATTTTTGGGTTACTCCAACTTGCTTGTAAATATCCTGAAGAAAAAAAAAATGAGGAAAGGAATTCTTTGACCATGTGTTTTGTGTAGTCCGGTTTTCTGGCACATACTGAACACATTACATTTTACATGTTGGTGCAAGAAAAAAAAAAAAAAAAAAAACGTCTTTTGGCTTCAGGGAACATGTGGTCTGACACAACAGTGCAAGAGCATTCACGTGAGGTTGTTTATCTATGTCACCTTTCACCCCTTCCATTTATCTTCTCTCCTTGTCACCTTCTCTGTCTCTCCAGATCATCCATGAACCCCCACCACCTGCAAAAGAGGACAGTTCGGTAAGTCTCTTCGACCACTGTGCGTTTTTGGAGATCAGTGATTTTGAATTCTTGATTCTGATTGGTCAGAAGGTGTGGATTAATCTTCTATAACAGCAGCATCCAGTATTGTTTAATCTTTAATCTAGTGCTAATTTATCTCATTATTCACAACTGTCTCACAGCGACTTGTATAGCAGATACTTCAGGGTGTGCTGTTATAGGAAAATAATCAACTTAGTAGCAATGGTAACAGTAACTTCACGATGTGTCACAGCACCACATCATGAATGAGTTTCCTGGAACACCACAACACATTATGTTTCATTCCTAATCTATCACATGAGTCTTTTGAGCAAACAATAATGTGATGCTTATTTAAGCCCACATATCCAGAGGATACAAATATTTTTTCCACATAACCAAATCGTCTGAGAGGGTTAAATATGATTAAGCTTAATCTGGAGATTGGTGTTTAGTTTTAATCCAATACTTCACTTGAGATCCATGGCTGGTTTTAATCCCATTTCTGCAAGAATAATGAAGGATGACATTTAGAAAAATACTGATTTCTTCTGAAACTCTGAGCATTTCAAACACTGGGAAAAGATTAGCTTATTCTTTCTCAACCAAGGCCGTCCTATTAAAGTGATGTTATGCAGTAAGGTAGATATTCAGAAATCTTGCCTTTAACATATTATTTGGACCAGCATCAAGTTTATGCAGATCTACCACAGCCAGCCATGCTTACACTAAGCATGAAATGTCTTTTCTCTCCACTTACTACAGACGCGGAAAACCTCTTACTTAATGCACACATTACAACGCAGTTCAAATTAGTCACATGGGGTTTTTAATAATCAATCCCTGGATGCACCAAACCGAGCCCAAATATAGGCAGATGTTGGTATCAAACGGTGAATTGGTTTGGATTTTATTTACTGATGTACAGCATTTTATGCTGTAAACATGCGATGTTGACAAATTGTCATAAAGCACAATCGTGCATTTCTCAGTTGGCATGACAACGTTGCATAGACTCAGGCAACACGAATCAGCTGACACTCTCGAATCACAGCTGTGATATCAAAAATGGATAAATGGGACCAGTAAGGCGTACAATAATCATTTTCCTCACTGCACAGCGATGCATCATAACAAACAAGCGATTTGTGTCTCTTGAAAAAGGTTTTAATTAAGAACTCCAGCTTGGAAACATGTGGTTTGGCGTTTCGTTGAACAAACTGGACCTCCTTTCTGCTCAGATGAAACAAATCAGAGATTTTCATTTGATGAGATTCTTGGGATGGAGATGGACACAAGATGAGGTTATTACACAGAAACATGCTAAATGATCGTCACCGCTACAAGTTTAGACTGTATATATATATAAGCGTGGTCTGGGACTTGTTTTTAAAATGAATTTTAAAAAATCGAGTCATTTCCTATGCTGGATGGATCCAAGGTATTTAGTGATTAAAGGCATTTTATTAAGAGATGAAACACTCTATTGAACATTTAAACATTATACCATAGTGCTGCTGAAAACTGGATTCTGGTCAGAAGGTATTGATTCCTTTTTCTTCCCCATCCAGGTATTTCGTATATTTTCTGCTCTTAGCCAGTTCAGGTATTTCATGTGTTCCAGCTCAAGCACATCTGGTGCAACTAATGAAGCCCTTGATTATTTACATCAGGTGTGCTCGAGACTACACCTGTTTTGCGTATTTGTGCCGTTGTGAGGGAATCTATTCAGGGGGTTGGAATCGGAGAAATCGTTATAAGTTGCATTTTCAGTTGAATTTGGAAAACCACTTGAAGCATTCCTTGTTTTGAACGATTTCAATAGCTTTTGTTTGATTTGTGTATTACAAACAGCTGGAAGTCTGTACATTTTGACAATAAACCTGATTTGCAATGGGGCGTGAATAATTTTGATTACAATTGTACATCTTGGCTGGTTGCTTTAACTTACCATCTAATTTTGTTAGCTCTGTTTGCTGTGATGGATGAGTTCCAACTAGCTTTGTTACAGATCGGTAAAATAAGATCTATATTAAAAGTTGTTGCAAGGTCGAGTTAGTTTTAAGACAGGAGATTGCTCAAAGTCTGGTCTAAACCATTACCATAGAAGAGGAATGCAAGAAATGGCAAAGCGTTTAGCGTCTAGAATCAATAAAAGAATAGCTAATTAAAAAGGTTTCATATTATTATAATGATTGCTGATGATAATTATCCAAAAGGCACTTATCTGAATGAGTTGTGAATAATTGTTGGTTAGGTAAGCATTCCATTAAGGAAGAATGAAAGATGTGAAGATCGGAGGGCAGGTGGAGCCCACTGAGGGAGAAAAGGGTTAAACTGAGAAGAGGTTGAAATTTCATATGAGGCACAAATGGTGGAATGAAGCCTGTTAAACTCTGGAAAAAATGAAGTCATGACTTGGGCGAGTCACCTCGAGTTGCGTTTATTGCATCAGGGAGGGAGCGGAGCGGGCAGCGTGGCTCGGCCTCGGAATAAAGGGCTAACAAATGAAAATGTCAAAGAGAAAGAGTCACACCTCATTTCTGGAAGCATGCTGGGACCGTTTGGATGACATGAACCGAGCGCCATAAAATCCCACGTTGGCAGAAAAGTGACTCCATTGTCTTAGAATTGCACAAACAAAAAGTCTTGTATTGTTGACTAGTAATTATGTTCTTGAAGGATGAAGAGGATGACGGTACACCAAAGAAGAAGTGGCCAACAGTAGATGCTTCCTACTATGGAGGGCGTGGAGTCGGGGGGATTAAAAGGATGGAGGTAAGAAGACATGATAATCCATCCATCCATCCATTTTCTATACTGCTTATCCTACAGCGTCGTGGAGAACCTGGAGCCTATCTCAGGGAGCACGGGGCACAAGGCGGGGTACACCCTGGACAGGGTGCCAATCCATCACAGGGCACAATCACATTCACATTAACACACCCATTCATACACTATGGACACTTCAATCATATAGACACGCCAATCAGCCTACGGTGCATGTCTTTGGACTGGGGGAGGAAACCAGAGTACCCAGTGGAAACCTCCACAGCACAGGGAGAACATGCAAACTCTGCACACACAGGGCAGCGGCGGGAATCGAATCCCCAACACTGGAGGTCTGAGGCGAACCTGCTAACCACTAAGCCACCGTGCGTCCACAAATGATAAATAATCTGACCTCAGGTGCTACCCAAAACCAGATACTACAGTTTACAGAAAGATACTAAAATATAACATTTTAGTATGCAGACATAAACTTCTAATTACAGTGCTAACTTCAAAAAGTACAATATGTCTGAAATATCCAGCTACTTATATCCAGATGTGTGATCAAACTGCAGCCCAAGAAAATATTATTACAGACCACACATAATTTTCCGCAATGGCAAATGGCCAAGCATATACTGTACAATGCTGTTACACCGTACAAGTCTACTTTTTCACAAGCAAATATTCGTTTTGCCCAATCATCCAGTGCTGAACTGATGAGTAAATGTGTTTACACATAAATACAACAGGTCAGAAGAAAATACTGTAAGTAGGATGTTGTTTATCCTTGCCTTCCAGGTACGCTGGGGTGAGAAGGGATCAACTGAAGAGGGCGCTAAACTTGAAAAGGCAAAGAACGCCAGGGTGAAGATGCCAGAACAAGAGTTCGAAAATCCACAGTCCCGGGTCCTGAACAATGGAATGCATAAACTGCAGAGCCCTCGCAAATGGTATTCTCCAATTAAGGTGAGCACATTCTGGTCAGTTTACTCGGATACAACCAGATGGTGCAACAGGTAGCATTGCTGAATCACAGCTCCGGGGTTTGATCCTGAGTTTAGGTTCCTGTCTGTGTGAAGATTTGCATGTTCTCCCTGTGTCCTCCAGGTTCTCTGATTTCCTCCCACCTCCCACAACATGCCAGTACAGTAGGTGGACTTTAAAAATATTGCCCCTTGTTGTGAAGTAGTGTGTAAATGTATATACATGGTGCCTTGACCTTGATAAAAGGTCAAGTGACCTTGACCAAGAGATTGAACTTCCTGAAGATGAACCACTGCTACAACTACTTCCAACAAGTTGGGTGAGATAGTCAGTTGTCCACATTCTTTGGCCATATAGTGCACAGGGGTATTTTTTTCTTCGCATACTACAGCATGTCAGGAAGCTTGGGTCAGCCATGATACAGAACCCCTGGAGCAGAGAGGGTTAAGGGCCTTGCTCAAGGGCCCAACTGTGGCAACTTGGGAGTGTTAGGGCTTGAACCCCCAACCTTTTGTTCAGTAACCCCTTAACCGCCAAGCCGTCAGTGCCCTCAGTGCCCCCACTGCCCCATGTGTTGGTGTGTGTTGTCCGTCAATGCACCATTCCCATTAAAATAAATGTAGCAAGTGTATTTTTATGGATACTATAAAGCTTTTGTGAACACATCCTTATACACTAAGCCAGTAGGAATTCACTTGAATCGGTGTGTGGTAGGTTTTGTATCCTGCTTTGTGGTTTCTCGGCAATGTTTTCTTTCAGCCCTGCAGCCTCTGTTTGTGAAATACGTGAACAAATCCTACACAACGATACTGACAGGATATGGTGTGTAAATATTTGGAAATAGATGGGTGATCTAGTCAAGTACAGTAGTTTGCACAATTTCAGCTTATTATGTTTACACTCGCAAAACAAAAGACACACAAACCTCACATGTGAGCAATTACACGATTCACGTGTGAAATTGACACGTGGTGTTTAGGCACTTCGCACATTTTCATATTCGGTGCGTGTGTTTTTATTTGTCATGTGCACGATTCATTTATTTTCACAATGTATTTATTTTCATACGTGATTCATTTCTTTTTCCTCATGATTCATATATTTTCACACATAGGACATCATTTTATTTTTCACATATTATTCACATTATGTTTGCTTGAGCTCACATCATTTGTTGAAATGCACTTTCACATGTAATCCCATATTACTCTTTTTTTCTTATATGGGCAGATGCCTATAAGAAATTATATAACAGCATGGGTCTCAGATGACAGAAATAGGTCCCAGATAACTGAACACTTTATCATAGCTGCACCAAAACCTTTCACCTTAATGACGCATGACCTAAGTTGCACATGTGGTGAAGGGAATTGGGTCTAGATGTGGAGCTTGTTCCATATGCATGCTGCCAGCTGGTGGGGGTCAGTAATGGAGAGCAGGCCAACTGAGCTGTAACTTCCAAGAGAGCAAGGCGGCAGAGCCAGAGCCCTGGGGCTCTGTGAAACAATGCAGACGTATTTAAAAAAAGTTGATCATTTTGCTGCTGTCTTTCCGTACTGTATTACACGTCTTCTAAATATTGATGCCTTCGGAAGGTTTGAGTATTTGCCATAATGACCAGGTAAATTGTAACGGATTACCAAGGAAAGCCAATAGATGGCAACAGATTTATTTCCAATTAGTTTGGTTAGTTCAGTTTCTCTCTATTATGAGTTAGAACAGCGTAAGCTGATACAATTACATATGGATGCTGAAATCCAATTTCAACTACAATGGATCTTGTTAAAACAGGAGGTTTTTGTGATGTAAACATGAAAGAAATGTCAATCAAATCAGAACATTTGAAAAATGCCATTGAAAACCAAACTGACACATTTCGGAGAAAAAAAAGCATTTTTTTTTTGTTTTTTTTAAACTAATACTTAGTTGAAGTACCCTTTAATTTTATTACAGCACTCAGTCTGTTGAGGTAAGAGTCTATCAGCTTGGCGCAGCTTGACTGGGGATTATTTTCCCACTCTTCTTTGCAAAAACATTCCAGAGCTGTCAGATTGCGAGTGCATCTCCTGTGCACAGCCATCTTCAGGTCCCCTCAAAGATTTTCTATAGGACTCAGCTCTGGCTGGGCTCTGGCTGGGCCATTATAAAACATTATTTTTTTTGCTGCTGAAGCCATAATTTTATTGATTTGGATATGTGCTTTAGTCCTCTTCATCTTCAGCTTCCTAGAAGATGCCAGAAGGTTGAAAATTGACTAGTACTTGGGGCTATTCATGATTCCCTCCACCTTCACAAAAGCCACATTTCCAGCTGACGAAATGCAGAACCCAATGCGTGATGCTGACACCACCATGCTTCACCGTGAATATGGTGTTCTTTCACTGATATGCTGTGTTGTTTTTGCTCCAAACATTTCTTTTATTATTATGGCCAAAAAGTTCAATCTTGGTTTCATCAGACCATAAAACATGGTTTTGGGAGACTGTAGTTATGCTTTTAAAAGTTTAGCTGCGCTTGGATGGGTATTTTGTTCCTTCCGAAAAGGCTTGCATCTTGTCATCCTGGCCCATAGTCGCAGACAGATTACAGGAGATAGTTGTGAGATGTAGGGAGCAACTAGTGCTTGCCAGAAAGAGCTGCAGCTCCTTAAATGTTGCTGTAGGCCACTGACCAGATTTCTCTTTGGCTTCTCATTAGTTTTGAATGGAAGTCCTGTTCTTGATAGCGTCACTGTTGTGCCATATTTTCTTCACTTGTTGATGACTGTCTTCACTCTGTTCCATGGTATATCTATTTAGTTGTCAAAAAAATTAACAGCGTCATTTTTTTTGGAGTTAGTCAGAGTTGAAAAAGGGTTTTTTTTTTTTTTTTTTGTTTGTTAAGTTAAAAAGTGTCGTTTGCTATCTACTTTAATTATAATATTATAAAAAAAAAAATTTTTTTTTTTTTTTTTTTTTTTTTTTTTTTTTTACGTCACATAAACCTGCTGTTTTAACAGGGCTGTGCAGACATTTTATATCATTATACATGCAAAGTAGTGCTTGTTTTGGGTCTTTGAAATGCAATGAGGAGCCTGTTCCTGCAATCTGGTCTAATGGAGTATATGTGTCCTGTGCTGTGGTTTCTCAGGGTAAACTGGATGCCCTGTGGGTTCTGCTGAAGAAAGGCTATGACAGAGTGTCCATCATGAGACCACAACCCGGAGACAAGGTAAGAACCGAAAAAACAAACTGGATATTTTCAAAGGTGAAGAAATACGGGAAAATATCTGCTCACTATATAATGGTGCAAAGAAAGTCACGACATGTAACACTGTTCACTAATGACACAGCCAGTTACCACGGCCTTGTTACTAACTGTCTCTCAGACTTTCCTCAAGAACCCATCTTTTGAATGCCGTGCCTTCCAGCCCAACCAGAAGTGGCATATATGGTGAAAAAGTATTGGCCCTAGAACAGAGCCTTGTGGCACACCAGGTTTTACTTTTTTGTGCATAGAGATGACTCCATTTTCATTTCAAAACTGATAGTAAGATCTTAAACAAATTAAGATATGATGTAAAGATAAATTGAATATTTGGGAAAAGCCTTGCTAGTTATGCAAGAAAAAAATATCAAAAAGTACCTAAATGTAGCCATATCTCCAACCTCTCAGTCGTTTTAACCCACAGTTTCCCACTGTAAATACTTTACAAATAAACCACTGTACACATATAACTGCGATGTAAATGCTGACCTTCGCTTTAGCAGTAAAGTTAGTATTGTGTGATTATAAGCGTGATTGCTAGTGGGAAGAAATGGCAAGAAAGTACCAGAAAGATATGAGGAACAAAATTGTAGAATCCTTTAATATTCTCATATGTAAATATTCGGTCAGCAAAAGAAAAAAAAAAGGTTTTCAAAGCGCTTATATTCTCATAATTCTGATTTTCAATCCATAAAACTGTCAGTCACACCCTTACGACTTGGCTTCATTAAGCCGTTTTGGGGCCGGATGAAAGCAGAGGAACTCAGCAACATCCTACAGCTAGAGAGGAAATTAATACCAGATTCCCCTGACACAGAAACACTCAAAGGCATATCACAGGATAGATCGAAGGTATTATCAATGCACAATGAGTTTACACAACATATTCTCCATAATATACATAGCACGTTGACAAAGGATGTTTGGATCTGTCTGATGTTAACGTTGACTCGTGTTTATAGGTTCTAGATGAGATAGAGGTTTTTTCAAGTGGGCCGTACTTTTAACGTTCATGCACTGGAGAACAGATATACAAAATATGATTAGCATTTAATGTTTGTGTCTTGAAAGTCAAATTTAAAAGGAACAATTCCTTATGGGTTAGGTGTTCTAAACATACTACAACCTAAAATATATCAGGACTCACAATATGGAAAAATGGAAAAACTTCACTCATAGCACATTACACATTAACCCAATATTAGAGTTTAAAATGTATTGCAGCCAAACCTTTCCGATTCGAAAATTTGTGCCGTGGCAGAGAATCCAGTTCACTGAAGGGGAAAGGGCACGTGGCATGAAAGATGTGAAGATTTGCTTCTGGTAAAGGCCACTTTTGCTTTGACTTTATCTAGGTGAACTTCCACCTGTGAATTTGTTAACCCCAGTTTTGTGAGCCACTAGAAAAAAAGAAGGCGGGACATCTGTAAGTTCATATACTATATACAGAAGAGGGTAGATAGCGCTTTCCTCTGAGGATGTTACTCTGCTCTGAGATGCAGCATGAGCAGTAGTTGGTGATGATGTAACGGTTGGCGTCAGATGTTTTGGGCCAGTAAAATTGAAGGGTTTTTTTTAATAATGTGCTGTTTATCATTTATTTTGTTATCCTGGAGCCATCTTATTCACTGACATGCCATATGGTTCTTGTAATAATTTTTTTCTCTCTCTCTGCCTGTTAGGATTTTAAACACTTTAACTTAAGTTAAAGTGTTTTTTTTTTTGTGTGATGTACATTACATGTCTTTCCCCCGGTTACATTATTAAGAATGCCATTCTTCCATTGTAAATGCTATAATTATTATATTTAGCCTAAAAAGACTCAATAAACAGATTAAAAACAAATTTCTTGGGTACGGGTTTAAAGGAGGTATACAGGTAAGCGGCGACCTTGCTCTCAGGGCATGTGCTTGTTTTTGCCAGCATGCCCTTAAACATCTCTCTATCCTTACTTAAGAACAGGAAAAAGAAAACGCTCAATGGACTGTCACATGCCAAGCCTCTCAGCCCAGGCCAACATACAGAATAGAAAACAGTATTTGGCAGCCATTAAAGACACGGTTCATTTGTGGGAAAATGGATTTCAGATCTCTTTATATTAAAGAGATGGCATGCACTTCCAAAATGTGTGCATCAGTTTCCACTCTGTAATTTGGACCTGTATAGAGAGGAGGGGAAACCAGAGCCCCATAACGGTCTCGGGCCATGTAATTTGGCGTCAAAGGAACATATCTGTGGTTATGTTTCGCAATCGCAAAAGAGATTGCTTTGGGTAAAAAACAATGGCATCATACAGGAAGCCCCAACAAGCTAACATAGATTGAATTTTGATTTCATTGTCTTTCAATATTCTTCATAACTGAGGAAACCAATGCGTCACTAATACTGCACAATGCAATAATATGACATGAAGTGATTGAGTAGAAATATTTACTGCAAAAAAAATAAAAAAATGCTTAATTGGTTAAGGCTGGAATCCATGCGAAAGCACCAGGGAGCAGTTTGTACAATGAGACGCACCCTTTTAGTAGTCCGCTGGGTGAGCTGTCATTGTTATTGCGAAAGCACACACGCCCTCATTTTCTCTAGAGAGCCAGTGCTCGGTTTCATATCCTGCTCACAGATTGAGCCCTGATGTGAGTCATGCTTGGCGTCAGTAAAGCTTAGCCAGTGCCATTTTTCTGTTACAAAGCGATTCCACTGAGATTTCCAAATTCCACGCTCATATTTGCATTGGACTCCACACCTGAGTGCATCGGTCGGGCTTTAAAATGTAGCTGTATGGTAACGACGCATTAAGGCCAAAAGACTTTAGATTATGTTGAATTAGTTTTAATTTGGTGGAGTCTTAAAATGTCTCATCTCTGTTGCTTTCATCAATCAAACTGGTCTGATTAATGAGCAGACGATGAGGAATTTTGATCAAAGACCAGCTTTGACAGTAGTTCCAGCTGGAAAGCAAATACCAGGTTAATATTAACGCGCTCGTTTTTGATCGTTTCTATAGTACCAGATCACACATGGACTTGTATGGCCGACACACCACATAAACAGATTTTAAAAGTGCGTCGTTCTTGATTTGGTGAGACGTTTATTTGATATTTTTGGAAGAAGTCTCCAGTATCAGTGCTAAGTAACCGATAAAGCTGTTTCTAGCTGTTATAACGTAAGTGATAACAAGAACTTGTTTCACGGATGTTCCATAACATTAAAATAGCTATAATTGGATAAAAAGTATGATTTGTGGTTATTTATTTATTTATTATTTTAAAATGTCATCGTTGGCAAATTGTTGTGGTATAAGAGGAATAAAAGACTACAGGCTACACTGTTATAGGAAAAGAATCAACTGCGAGGTGGTTACATTATCTTTACTTCGTGTTGGGCGACATAACACCACCTCATTTTTGATCGTTTTTCCCCCAGAAGAGCATGTCTGCAAATGTTTTATTTCTTACACATATCATTCAATTGTATATTACCATCAGTTCCATCCGGTAAATGCCTCTTATGCCCCATGGTGTGTTCATTTGAATGAGGAATGATGGTCTGCTGTTCCCTTGGAGTTTCAGAGGTTAAATTATGAAATAGGGTTGTAAATCGAGGCTAGAAACAGCTGTGAGCTTTTAAAGACACACACACACACACACACACACACACACACACACACACACACACACACACACACACAAAAACAGATGTGCTGTGAGCCATGTGTTCTGTTGGCATTTGGATTTCTTCCAAAACATAGTGCACTTCATTCAAGTAGTGTCCAGGAAAACAATTATAGAAGTCCGGCTTGAGCGGTTTGGTGCAGTCTGGCATGTTGAAACCTCCTCTGAGGGGGGATTCAGCTGTGTGGTATAGTTTGTGGAAGATTAAAACACCCCCCCCCCTGCTTGTTAGCTGCAAGAAATGACGAGAAATGTCTAAATTTCTCCATAGGAATTGGCTCAATATGAATACTTTATTCAGAGACTGTAAAATGAGAGCCTAGTCAGCAGTCCAAGGGAACTGGACTTTTTTTGGTTTTTTTTTGGAATAAGATCCTAAAGATTCTGTATAAATCATCGAGCCTGACCCAGATTCTGAACATCAGCGTGCAGTGTGTATCTCGGTCGGTTTACACAAAGCTGTGCTCATGCATGGTTTGAAAGAAAAAAAAGAAAAAGAAGGCTGCTGCCTGTGAACATGTCCATACGGCCTTCTATGCCATGCTCAACATATATACGAGTGCGTTACTTCAACCTCTCCCGAAGTGAATGTTTTTATTCCGTGTGGGGAGAAAAATCTTGCGACATGTGATGCTTGATTGTGAATGATCATTGCTGGTCATTTCCAAAGAACATTTTAATGAGGTTTTTTTTTTTTTTTTGTCTATGTTCATATGCAAGAAAAATAAATATAAGCATGTAGACATAAGTGTGCATTCTGTTAATAAAAAACATGTAAAGAAAACTGTTTAGACATGCGATGACTTTTCCACAGTAATAGTAATTAAACATTTTGGCAAACATGCGTATTATTAAAAATGCTAAATTGTTTATTTTTTTGGTTTGTTGATTCCTACAAATTTAATACCTGCTGTTCTGTGAAAATAAATAAATAAATAAATAAATATTATATATATATATATTTATATATATATATATATATATATATATTTATATTAATTTGCACATATAGTTTCTGTGCCTGACGTGAAGTAGTCACTTCATACTTTATACTTACATGACCCCATATATTATTTAGAAAAAAATAAATAGTGTGTCACGTGAGGGCTGCTTTCATGCCATTTCGTTTTGGGTTCATGTCACATGCTATTGTTTAGTTTAACTTTCCATTTCTGTTTGTTTGTTTCTGCTCTAGTTTAGTCTCCACCTATGTCCTGTCATTGTTACCTGATGGTGTTCACCTGTTCTGAGTTAGCTCATTTATGATTTAGTTTGTCTGTGTATGTCCTGCTGTTTCTTTGTCTCTTCGCAAAGTCTTACCACGCATTCATGTCATTAAGTATAAGCTGGGAGTCCTTACTGTTTGGCTTTCTAGTTACGTGTATAGCATTTCCCTCACCTGTTTTCCCCCAGCTTATGATTATCGATCGTTACAGTTTGTTGCTTTGTTCTTGTGCTCCACGTGTTATGGCGATGCTGCAATGAAAGTAGATTTAGGCTCCTTATTTCACCGTGCTTTCATCGTCTGTTCACTTCAGTCAGTTAAGAGCAATAACAAGGTCTCAGTGGAAGGTAAGGTTTTCATCAGGATACACACAGAGTCTGAAAGATGAAAACAGAGGACGGACACGTCCCTCAATCTTATATAACTAGGGAAACGAACCAGAGAGGAATCTCGACTTCAGAATGAGTGTGTGAGTGAGAGCCAGAGAGAAAAACCTTGGCCTGAAGGTTGGAAAATGGAAAGAGGCTCAAACGAATAATAGCTGGGAATATCGGAGATGTAGTGCAAAGTGATGGACATAATTCCTGTCAGGGAAATGTTGCCTATAAACAAAGCTCTTATTTCTATTATTACCGTTTCTGCATCATTAGCATCTAGTCGAGTTTGAGATTTTTTAAACCGTTTTAAACCGTTTCTGCTCTCCATAAACGTCTTCATTATTTTCCAGGAAGCCATGCTTTGTAATTTGCCTTCAGTGTTTTTCGGGGAAATCAACAAGCCACCTCTTCCTCTCAGTGTGATTAAAACCAAGCTTAGGTCTGGTTTTTCAGTGTAATTAATGTCAGCAGCGCAGCAGGAGGCTCTGCTCCAGACCCATACACTCTTGTAGCTTTAGGCTAACAACAAAATCTCAGTGTGCGCTGCTGTTACATCACCATTTTGGACTCTGTGTTTAAATGTGAAGTGTGAATGTCACACGCCCTGTGAGGGTGCTGGCAGTCCACATGAAGTCACTTGGTTCAGAGGATTTGGGATTTTAAAATTCAAATAAAAATGAATGTGAACCGTTTTCACCTTTATTGTGAAATTGCAACATATAAAAATCAAGTGATAAACAACCTGAAATGTTTTAGTGGTAAAAAAACAAATAAAACAACAACAAGAATTTCCAATACCCAGCTTGCATAAGTGTACATACCTTTTTATAATTGGGAATGTGCCAGTGTTCCGAATCAACCAATCATCTTCATAGTATACACCTATTGGGAATGTGGCAGTGTTCTGAATCAACCAATCATATTCATAGTATACACCTGCTATAAATTAAAGTGAATGATTAACCCTAAATAAAGTACAGCTGGCACTATGGGATTTTCCTGTCGTCTTCTTGGTAACATCCTATTGGAAAGGCCATAGGCAGCAAAGAGCTTAGAAAGTAGGTACGGGATCTCATTGTTGAAGATATCAATCAGGGTGAGAGGGTTACAAAAATTTTCTGAGGCATTGGATATACCATGGAACACTGTAAAGACAATAATCAGTAAGTATGGTGCAACAGTGACATTACAAAAAAAGTTCTCATCCAAAGTTGATGAGAAGATCAGAAGAAAACTGTTCAGAGAGGCTGTCACGAGGCCTACAGCAACATTACAAGAATTTCTTTACTTGCGATTTCTGGCAAGTACTGATTGCTCCCTACACGTGACAACAATTTTCCCAAATTCTTCACGTCTGGGCTATGGGTACGGTGGCAAGACGAAAGAATATTTTAACCAAAAACAAAAAAAAATCCGAACCTGACAGGTTTGAAAGAAACAAAATGCATCCAATCTCCTTAAACCATGTGGAATCATATTTTATGGTTTGATGAGTCCAAAGTTAAATTTTTTTGGCATAATAACAAAGGTATGTTTTGCACCAGAAGAACACCATCCCCACGGTGAAGCATCAAGGTGGCAGCATCATACTTTGGGGCTGTTTTTCTGGAACTGGGGCTTTAATCAGGGTGGAGGGAATAATGAATAGCTCCAAATACCACTCAATGTTCGGCACAAAACCTTAAGGCTTCTCCTAAAACACTTAAGATGAAGTGGAAATCATGTCGGTGAAAGGTTTCCTACATTAACCATAATACCGTTAGATTACCATCTCTACATAAGGACAGCAACGCAGCAGCACTTTAGTTTGTCCAACTTATTTGTGCCTCATGAAAATTTTGTGAAACTGTATTCTTTAATAGAATGAAACACTTCTCACATTTTCTTACAGGGTCGCTGTATGAACATCACGCGCCTTAAGTCAAGCTCATCTCCACATTATCCAGCGTACAACCACCACAAGCCGATCTACACCCCCCAGCAGAGCTGCACCACTCCTCCTCCTCCCCAGAGTCAGCTGCCCCCTCCACCCTGCAGCCCAACATCCTCTCTTCCTCCTCTCTCCATCACTCCGTCTCCACCCATCACACCTCCTCCTTCATACACCCCTCCGACAGCCTGGTCCTCGTCGTCCGCTCCTGTTTTCTTTGCTTCACCTTCTCCTCCATCCTCACCCACAGGACCGCTGCCTCCTCCCCCACTGGCCCCACCTCCATGCCGAGCCCCTCCTCCTGACCGCCCTCCACCACGCCCTTCCCTCTAGGGCTTCGGAGGTGAGTGGAGAAGTGGAATCAGGAAATCAGTGGGAGACGCGAGTCTCTCTCCTTTAACCTTCTTGTTGTCTAGCTGTGTGGCCTTTGACAATAAAAACTTAATGACTGGTCCACCAGTGGGAACAAACACAAGGGAACAGACTATGTCTTCAATTTCAGCTACAAAACTACAGGAACCACAGCACAGACTAAAACAATATTACAGACCACACTGAACACCACACACAAGTCGTTAAAGCAGGCTTTCACAACGGACCACTACTACTTAACCCCATGTGTCCAAAAGACAGGGTGGACATTCCTCTCAAGCCATTTTCAATGCAAAAAAAATGGACTGGTGAATGTTCCATATACAGAATCTATTTAATGGGAAAAGTTGCAATATGTGCACATTTGTTCATTCACACAACTAATACAGATTTATGAATCATTTTTTTATTAGAAGAACCATACAAATGAAACAGAATCCAGTCTCTAAGTCTACGCAAGAAACTTCTCTGCGAATCCTGAGCGCCAACTGCCCAAGGAAGCATGTAGATAACGTATTAAAACACTCAGTCAACTCCCCGATTGACTAAAACCCATAAAACATACAAACAAGTACTAACTGGTGTAATCTGAGAGTGAGTAGTGGGTAATTCTTTCACAAAGAATATTCAGGCAAATATGTTATAACGCAACGACACAGACACACGTGTGTGTGTTCTGTTAAAAAGGAATTAGAAGTGAAAGCAAATCATCAGACATTCTTATTATTAAAAACGGGAAATGGTTTTTAATTTGTCTTCAAGTGAGAGAAACAGCTGCAGCAAATTGAACACCTGCTCTTCGGTGGTATTACTTTGCACATACGTTTGCTGTGTATTAAATAGAACACAAAAAATGTTGTTATTTTGGTGAGGTTCTATCAAGTTTGGACATCTTTACACACAAACATTGAGTAAACCGGGCACTCAGGCATTCAGTATTCATATCCACGCCCATATTTGGCAGTGTTAATGTAACGTACTTTGATGTTGTAGGTTTAGGCTCTTTGTTGTATGACGTCTTTTCCTGACATTATTCAATGTTGGGTATTTGCTTGTGAGATAGTCTTTCTGTCCAAGAATATTGGAATATTACATGCTGGGGTTTATTTCTTAGCATATCAGTGCACAATCTACATTTGCACGACCACCTTATCACACTTCTATACATGCATTGTGCATAAATATATGTACCCCTTGCCTTTTTTTCCCCCTGTGTGTTTTGATGTAAGGTCATGTGATCAAATATTTCGTCTTTATATGTTTCCTTAACTGTAATCTTTGCATCACCTTTAAAGAGGAGTCCTCATTTAAGTCTTTGCTAGAATACAGTACGCTTTCTAACTGGCCTTAATATCCATTTTCCTTCAGAAAATGGATGGAAATCCTCGTTTCTTACCCACAAGACCGGTTCCAGCCAAAAATGTGTTTGAATGATGTGTTTGTTTTTGCTCTGTACCTGTTGTATATACTTCGCGTCACTGTGTTATGATCTGCTGTTCTGCGTTTTCAGATTTTCGGTTTTACTTTCAGCATATTCGGCTCCTAAATTATTACAAAACGTGTTATGACGCACAAGTCTAACGTAGGACTGTGTACACAAATCACTGTCTGATACACAAATATGAGGACAGCAGAGGTTTTGGCATTTTGCTCCTTTTTTAAAAAAAAGGTATCATTGACTAAACTAGTGATAAATAAGAGCTTGCTTTGTTCTTTGTTTCGAGCGCTGTGGTTGAATTTAAAGAGGACGGAAATGGAAACCTCATATCGGCGAGCGGAAAGGACGGGATTATTTTCTCGGAAATGGCAGACGGACAGAAGTACGTCTCTTTTAACTATGCAGGGACACAAATACTGAAAATGTATCAGCTGGTAAATTTGTGTAGGTGTATATATACTGTATATGCATTAGTACATGGGCTTGTATGTGCGTTTCTCTTTTTATAAATGCATTTGATAAACTTGCCTAGCAGTTTTAGTGAATTCTTTTCTTTCAACTCTCAGAGATAGCTCTACAAGCATACCTCATGCACAGCCAAAAAAAAAAGGTATCTCTTAGACAAACAATAAAGCTGGATACCTTTGGGATTTGGCCTTACTCAGCTCAGGTTCTGTCGTTGTTTGAGGTTTTATTTTTTTTTGTGAACGGCCGAGCCAGAAGTGTGACCTCAGCTCCAGCAGTGCAGTGGCAGCCCTTGAGATCCTGCTTTCTGTTCAGGAAGGATTGAATGAACTTTTGGAGACCTTTTCTGCAGCTCATGTCAGTCCACTCCCTCACACAAATCGGATTACGCGATATTCCAGCCAGCTCCCAATGTCCCACACAATCCGTGACTATACTGGTTAGATTTAACATTGCCCATACTGACACTGCTAACTCCAAATTGTTACCCATGCTAACTAAAAGCACCATGCTGCAACACTGACTAGGGGTATAACACAAAGCCTCTATCTGTATCTGTTAATTCTCCAAATATGCATTTGGATTTACACCCAAAGTGGGCATGGCCTAAATCAGATATTAAATTAAATATAAACTTTACCAATATGCCCCTGGAAACACTTGGGGGTGGGGGGTTTGGGGGGGCGCTAGACATGCTTGTGCTCATTAACAAAATTGTGACATGGGTGCAGTCATGTGATGTGATGTGATCCTTTGAGGTGCAGTGGCTGATGGTCAAGGCTCAAGCACCGGTTTCAGCATAACCATGACTCTTGCGATACTTTCAAATGAATTTAACTGCTTAGCTTTCCCAAAATATAAACAAGCTTGAAGAAAATGACAACAAATCACGGCACAGTTTTATGGTTTTGTTCGCATATATCCCAGATTGTTGGGAAGAAGGGGCCAGAGTTTAGCCATGATATGGTGCCACTGGACACTGGAGCAGATACGGTATGGTTAAGGACCTTGCTCAATGGCTCAACAGGGGCAGCTTGGCGGAGACGGGGCTTAAACCAGGGGTTCCCAAAAATTTCCAGGGCAAGGCCCCCCAAATGGCATTAACATTTGACTGAGGCCCCCCTTTTGCAAGATGTCTTTAAAACACATTAAAAATACAGACTTCTGAATATATCCCCCCCTTTTTATTATTAATAATTACAGCTTACATTACATTAGGAATAGATTGTGTGTGTGTGTGTGTGTGTGTGTGTGGGTTTGAGAGTGAGAATTTATTTTTCCACACCAAATTGTTGAGGCCCCCTGGGCGCCCCCTGGTGGTCCCCACTTTGAAAATCACTGGCTTAAACCACTAGGCTTCTGATCAGTAACCCAGAGCCTTAACTGTTGAGTCACCACTGGCCAAGCTAGTAGATTAGTTTAAAACCCTGTGACCCTGACCAGGCTTTTTTTGTTTGTTTGTTTTGTCTTTTTGTTCTGCAACATACATGTTTTGCACAACATTTTTGTTGCATCATGATGCACACCTCTAGTTTCAACCAGATGCCCTGTGACCTTTTCTGGCAAGTTTTCTCAAAATAAATGAATAGTGTGCCACCTATTTTTTATTTTGATCTTTATTTGTACTTGTTTAGAGCACATTACCTGTCCATTCCAAATACTCGGTTACATCCCTAACACAAACAAATCCAAATAAGACAAACACCAGACTAAAACCTCAGACCCACCAGAACAATCAAAACTCAACCACACTCCAGCACCAGTCTTACTTCATTTCCTCAGGATATCACTAGATGTTGCTCACAAAAATGTTCATGAGTTGCCAAGAGAGAAAAAAAAGAGCAAAGTATTAAGTATACAAACATGTCCATTAAAGGAAACGTTAAAAATTATGTATCTGATTTTTTTTATGAGTGTCCAAGACCAAAGCCAAAGGCCAAAGTTTCATAAAAGTTATCATGATAACTGAGTGAGAGAGCGTGAGTGTTCAGTTGAAAGCTCACACAATCATTGCTCATTCAATGCTTTCGTGAACCTCAGTCCAGATCTCTCGGTCAGCTTCAGCTGCTTTCACTACTTGTTAAAACGTTTCTCCAAAATTCCAAATAAATGTTAACGTGAACATTCACAGAACCTCAGCAAGTGCTCTGAACATGTTATTACACTGATTCTGCTTGCATAAGGCCCACTATAGCAGTGTTTACAAATCCTGCCTGCTTTTCTGCTCGAACAGATTTGACTCAACATTTCAGTCCATTAGGAAGCACTTTATGAGCTAGACATGTGTGTAAGAGTCAGAAAATGGACTAAATGAGCACAACAAAGAGCCTACACCAGCCTATAAAAATTAAAATGACTTACACTGGGAGTTGTAAATACATGAGTCTTTGGAAGACTTTGCATCAGTTCAGTATCCCCCAAATGATTCACTGCAACTAATGAAAATATACAAGAACAAACAAACAAAAACAAACCCTGTAAATTTTGCCACAGTCCATTTGATCAGAAGAAAGAAAGAACGAAAGAAAGAAAGAAAATGGGAATAATCTAATAAATAAATAAATAAATAAATAAAGAAAGAAAGAAAGAAAGAAAGAAAGAAAGAAAGAAAAAAGAAAGAAAGAAAATGGGAATAATCTAGTTAAGAAAGAAAGAAAGAAAGAAAGAAAGAAAGAAAGAAAGAAAGAAAGAAAGAAAGAAAGAAAGAAAATGGGAATAATCTAATAAATAAATAAATAAATAAAGAAAGAAAGAAAGAAAGAAAGAAAGAAAGAAAATGGGAATAATCGAATAAATAAATAAATAAATAAAGAAAGAAAGAAAGAAAGAAAGAAAGAAAGAAAGAAAATGGGAATAATCTAATAAATAAATAAATAAATAAATAAAGAAAGAAAGAAAGAAAGAAAGAAAGAAAATGGGAATAATCTAGTTAAGAAAGAAAGAAAGAAAGAAAGAAAGAAAGAAAGAAAGAAAGAAAATGGGAATAAAGAGAGAAGCTGAATAATCTAGCTAAGAAAGAAAGAGAGAATGTATATATGTGTATGTGAACATTACTTTCAGTTATGAGAAACAGAATAATCCCATATGCATTGTGTATTTGAAACACTGGGGTTTCCTGCAGGTCCACAGGCATGTTCTGGGGTTCTGGTGTAAAGTGGTGTAGAAGTATTTTTACGACTCACCCTGTAAGTCTGTGTAGAGCAAATTCACAAGCGTTTAATGCACTGGCAAATGACCAAAATTCCTTTTAAAGACAAGGCTAAAAGAAAAGCATGCCAAAAAGAACTGACCAAGACATCACTGAACAATAAGCCACTCAGTTAAAAGTTTTAAAGTATCCTTTAGCAAGAGAGCTAACGTAGCTGACATGAGCAAACGACAGGATTACCGAGAGTACATTGTTTATAAATATGAACAAAAACGTATGTATTCTCAAGCATAAATAACGTTATGGTTACAAAATAAAATTTATGGGGGGGTTACTTTGCCAGCTTCGAGACGTCTATGGTAAGAATAAAATTAAATAAATCCCTACTTGCTGTTAATTTTCTTGGCACATTTGTCTTTGCAGTCGATGATGTCTTCATCTGCGTAATGTTCTAGAAATGTCATCTTTTGTTCTGACATTTACAGCAGCCATGTGGTTGTCTGGGTTTTTTCTCCAAACCTCTTCTTCGTTGATCCAAATTTCAGCTGACTACAACATAAATGCGCCTGTCATCGAACTGTCACGTCAGTCAATTTTCTGCAAAAATCCAGGCTGGACTGGAAAAAATACATTTCAAAAACTTTTTGAGTCGCACAACAATGAGCGTTGAACCCTCTGAACTCTGGATGAAAAACGCCAGAGTTACGGTAAAATGCAGCTGTTCTCCACACTGGTGTGCGGTGGACACTATTAACACCAAGACATGTGGCAGTATTATGGAATTCTTGCCTAGTGAACAAAACTGTGGGATTGTCTCTACTGAGAAGGAAACATATGAGGTTGCCTTCAAAGTTGTCAAAAAAAAGAAACCACAGAAGACAGTTGTCCTTATTGCTGCCGTCCAAATTGGACAGTCTAGAAGGTGGCGGCTTTCTCCTGAATAAAACCCCCGATGATGATCCCTCTGGGGCAGCACATAGCATTGCTGCCTTTCTTCTGGGATCTCCAGTTTTCTCAACACCTCCCAAAGACGCTGACCAGGATGAAGTGCTTACTAAACTAAAAACGAAATTAAAATACACCCTGGATTGAGGATCACAAAAATTAAATTTAAAAAATCAAACCACAGACACTGGAGCTGTGATGCACTAAAATCAAATCAAATGTACAGTTTAGGTCTCCTCTTATACCGTCCAATCACTTTTATGGAAATGTCCTTTGCACTTCATGGACGTAAAGACCATGGATTTTCACAGGAATCCATTTTCACTCAATGATTTCTCATGAGTAAATTTCATGGAAATATAAATGGGGTACCCATGAAATCCCATTGATAAATGGAGTACCGTGAGAATTTTCCATCCATTCAAGTCCTGATAATAACGATCTACATTTTGAACATGTAGTACACCAATCAGCCATAAACCATTAAATCCACCTGCCTGATATTGTGCAAGTCCCTCTTGTGTCCATGCCTTGAAGGATCAGAGCTGTTTTGGTGGCACAAGCCCTCTGAAGGTATGCTGTGGTCTCAGGCAAATAGACATTAGCAGCAGATCCTTTCAGTCCTGTAAGTTGTGAGGAGGGGCCTTCATGGATCGGACTAGTTTGTCCAGCAGATCCCACGCATGCTCGATCAATGCACTGTTCGGAAATTTCTTTAAGATCATCACAAAGTCTATTCTTGAGAGTTCCAAGGGCTCATCTTAAAAAAATATGGGCCCATGCCTTTGGAATGCTTTGCCTTTATCAATTAGGTCTTGTCCGACCTTGGATCTTTTTAAGTCTCAACTAAAGACCCACCTGTTTTTCCTTGCTTGTGAGCAATTGTAATTTAAGTTCCAGTATCACTTTTTGATGTTATTTTTTACTCAACTGAATTCTTCCTACTATTTATTATATGTTGACTACTTTTGGACAGCACTTTGGTCAAACTTTTGTTGTTTTTATATGTGCAATATAAAGAAGTTTTGATTGATTGATTCCATTGTAGCCAGCATAAAATTTTCAGCTAAAGAAGCTACAGGCTAGCCTTCGCTCCCCGCGTGCACCAGTGAGCTTTGGCCACCCATGACCCTGTCTCCAGTTCACTGATCCTCCTTCCTTGGACCACATCTGGTAGATACTAACCATCACATACCGGGAACACCCCAAAAGACCTGAGGTTTTAGAGATGACCCAGTCATCAAGCCATCACAATTTGGACCTTGTCAAAGACGATCAGATTTTTACGCTTGCCCATTTTTCCTGCTTCCAACTCAGAACGGTCTAGAATGTCTTTGCATGCTATAGATTTAATATTTCCCTTTACTGGAGCGAAGAGGCGTAAACATGTTCCAGCATGACAATGCCCCAGTGCACAGAGCGAGGTTTATGAAGACACGGTTTGCCAAAGTTGGAATGGAACAACTCGAGTGTCCTGCACAGAGCCCTGACCTTAACCAGACTGAACCCCTTTAAATGAACTGAAACCCTGACTGCGCCCCAGATCTCCTCACCCGACGTCAGCACCTGACCTCTCGAATACTCTTGTGGCTGAAAGGGCTCCAAAATCTAATGGAAAGAAAAGTGAAGGTTATTATTATATAAACAGCAAAGGGACTAAATCTGGAAAGGCATGTTCAACAAGATGTCACTGATCAGGTGTCCACATACATTTGGCCATAGAGTGTATTTCATATTACATAACTGAATATAAGCATATTCCTAGTAATGTAACAGATCACAATACTACAGTATGTCAGCTTTATGAATATTATGAATCATGTTTTAGAATGAGAAGGCTAAATATATGTCTTCATCAGCAATTAATCTTAAAATAATTCAAACAAATGAGACCATGAAAGACAAATCAATGCTGTGGAAAAGCTTTCAGCAGCCTCTGCAACACGAGTTAACTGAAATGATTGATTCAGAGTTGGCAGTTATAGTCCAGTTTCTGCAATACAGGACAGTAAATGTCTCGATGTTTGCATGGCTGTCGAAAATGTTAGACTGAAGATGGCCTTTAAAGGCTTAGTTTGAGTCCGGCATGGTGACCAGGCTAAGAAAATCTGGCTTTTTAGAACAATAACAACAACAAGAACAAAGATGGAGGTTTATTGGCTTTGAAAAGCATTTTACTGAGGAATGGTGTGTAAGGGGTCCAAGCACTGGGAATCCAGCAGGAAACAGTGCCTTATGCTACTGATAAAAAAGAAAAAAACTAGGCTTAATAATCTTAAAGGTTGGAAAACAAGAACTATTTTTTCCTGCCATCATGTCTAAAATGACCTGCTGAGCATCAAGTAAACAAGTCATCAAAATCTAGGCAAGCTTACAAGCTGTTCCAAGAAAGAGCAAGATGTTAAAAAGCTCTTCTAGTTACCCAACCCCAGTGATCCTCTTGTAGAAAACAACCCAAGACAAACTACCCCAGAAATCTTTATAATTGAAACCATTCTTTTTCCTGGAAGGCACGGAGCACCATCTTCTCCAAAGTTCATAAAAATTCAGGTTTCATCCAGAAATATGCGAGGAGAAAAACACTAACAAAGACAAGTGCTGCCACCCCCCCCTTCTCCCACCCCAACCACCACATACAACACCCTGAGAGAAACCATCAGATTCATTACATTTTTGTTTTTTATAGATTAAAAAAAAAGTTACCTTACATCGGAGTTACGTAGTCGTGAAGCACTGTGGTCTAAACAAACAGTGCTGAACTGATTTGATGTGAACAAGACGTTCCTCAAGGGTTCAGTGGATGATTAATGGTTCTAGGTTTCTATTCTGAAAGGGAACCCCTCAGAGTTCTGCTTCAAATGTAAAATAAATTTCCCGACAGATTTATTCATGAATATATTTTAAACATGTAAAAAATAAAAAAAATAAAAGATAATGGGCCCATTACTGAAACCTGTATGATACAATATTTTGTTATTTATTCGAGTCATAATATTTTTTTATTCCTGAACTTTCCACTCACAGAACAGAACTTAACATTATTTATAGAGCTACTTGTCTTTTTTTTTTTCTCCAGTTATTGAGATTTAGATTAAACACATTCAAAGCAAGTGACCAGTAAAATAAGCGATTACATTTTAGAGCTCATTAGTAAATATAATAACCTTGACAATGGTGGGTTCCATCGCTGGAACAAAAGAAAATAAATCACACCCCATTTTAAAAACCACTGCTTATGGGACAAATCTAAAAGTCCTATACGAACAGTAAATCTACTAGATGGAAATGATAAAAACAGATGCGATTACAGAAGGACAAGAGAACAAGAAAATAATTATTGACAATTTTATTGCAACTACTCGGATCGTAAATAAAATCCCATAACCACATTCAAACGAAAATGGCTTGATACAGCGCCGTCATTTTAATCAGGAAATAAGGCTCTAAAACTGCTACAAGAGACTCTGCAGCATGTACGAACAAGGAATTTCTTTTTTCGATTTTAGGTTCATCTATACATGTACGGTGGAATTACAGTGGAAATGCATAAAATCACCCCCAACCTGACTGCTAATAAAGCACTCAAATGAACAAACAGACTGTAAAATAAGGGAATAGAAATGACCAATAAATAGAAAATGTTTGGTAGTAACGTAGAGCTGACGAAACGAGCGCGTGCACCTCGTTCAACTGGGCGCTGGATCAGAGTTGACCATCAGAAACGTCTACAAGATTTAACAATCATTCTTGTTATTACTATTATTATTATTATTATTATTATTATTTCAACAACATAAAGGTAAAAATTTAAAATAACAAGATGCTTTCACACTTGGGTATATAGGCATTATAGTAATAAAGAATAGATCAGTAAAAAAAAAAAAAAGCAAAGAAAAGAAGAAGAACCAAAGAACAAAAACACACGTATAAATCATATGGTCCCATTGTAACATTCAACGAGGAGGAAGGTGGCATGGTGTGGAGCAGCTGTGTACAGAAGGGGGGTTTACTTCATGTTTTCTGCTTTGACTGGCAGCTACAGTGTAAACTTGAAACTCATATTCTTCAAAGTTGAAAAAAATAATAATAATAAAAACAAAGCCAAAATACCTGGAAATGATAAATTCAAGGCTGCTACATTATGAACATGGCTTCATAATAATGTTACAGAGGAACTGGAAAGCCTAAACTCCTCTGCCCTGAAGACATTCCCATGGTGGAAAAACGACCCGAATGTTACAAAAGTGCGGAAAACGGAGACTCGATTTGTTTTCTTTCACTAGACTTAAGATTGTGCACAGACGTCCATAGAGAAGTCCCTGTTAATGAGCCGTTACTATAGAAATGAAAGGAACAAAAGGCATAAATATAAACTATAACTACTCTCGGAGGTACGGTTATAGAAAATCAACCCACACCTTCAGATTCGACAGCAGCGTAGTATAAACAGGTGTACGTCAGGACAAGTTGGCGAATGGAGCTTCACAGCACGCACCAGATAACAGGCAAAGTCAGTAACAGTAAGATGTAACGTGTATAACTGTGCTGAAGATAAAAATTCAAGTAAATACAGAAATCAGAAAAATCCCTGCAGTCAGGACTTCAGTAACTAGTGAGAACTTGTGCCTGGCGTTGCTCCGAAAAAACCCCCAAAAAACACGACGAGCACTCGAATAACATTTGGATTCTCCACTGTGACGCCGGAGGAACGCTGCCCGCGTTCGACTCACGTTGCTGCCTCCATGCTGACACGACCTCGTGTACAATTCGGCAAAAGCGCGTAACGTTTCCTTCAGCTAGTGTACAGCAGGCCGAACACGAACACGTCTACGCGTTTATTACCTTGTATCCGAGTTATCTTTGACATAAAGATCAACATTTACTATATCGATATATAAAAAAAATAGCACTCATTGGGAATCATTAGAGAGATGAATTAAGTGTCTACCTGTAGCAAAGCAGCATTGATGGACTAAACTGCGCATGGTAAAAATGTAAATATAACGTAACAGACAACACACGAAGATGAACTACTGTACTAAAGTGGAGTTCGATTAAACCACTGTTCACAGAGGAGGAAGTGTGTTAAAGATGGCCGCCCCACACCCTGCCACCACCAATTATACGATACAATCAACAGCTGCTACTCCTCACACTGAGGCTCAGAAAGGAACAAGGAAAAAAAAAAGTGTTTGAGAAAGATATGCTATAATTTTTTTTTTTAATTCCTTTCAATTCCAGTATTTGTGTGTGTGTGTGTGTGTGTGTGTGTGTGTGTGTTTGTGTGTTTAAAGGTGACATTCTGAAGGTGACACACCAAGGCTTTACTCCACTGTGACTGACTTTGCCAAGTTCCTTGGGCAATCCACCTGCATTGAGAAAACGTATGAAAATAAACACGTTCAGTTAAAATTCTTCTACTAATACTGAACTCAAGAATGATCTGTAAATGGTTGGTGTGGGAGTCTGGGAAAACCAGCCGGATGGCACAGAAAAACAAATTTAAAAAATGTGTGTGTGTGTGTGTTCTTACATCGTATCCTCTGAGCACAGCCAGGTGGAAGGACAGCAGCTGGAGTGGGATGACACTGAGGATCCCCTGCAGACAGTCCACGCAGTGCGGCACTTTAATAGAACGGCTCGAGTTCTTTATGGTCTCGTAGTCGTCCTTGTCGCAGATCACTATGGGACGACCCTAAAGACATGACACGACACAATTTACACTCGCACCGCGGGCCAATCAGCAAAGAAGAGGAGTTGAGAGAAGTGGAACTGCAAAGGAAGTCCTGAGCTAAAAGCTCATTTGACTAATTGAAGTGATGGTGAAGAAAAGAGCGAATGTATAATGGAATAAGACAACAACCCAAAACATAAATCCACAGCCCTCTTGGACTCCAGACCTGACTGAAAGAAGGCAGTGAATGACATCGTTTATAACACTAAGGTCTTCTAATCCTAAGGGAGTGTAAACTTTTGCACTTAAAAGTAATCTTAATATACACTATCAGTCAAAAGTTTAGACACAGTCATGCTTTATTTGAATTTTTCCCCCCACATTTTAGAAAAATAATAATAAAGTCATCAAAACTCTGGAGTAACACAAATGGAATTATGTTGTGATCAAAAATAAATAAATAAATAAACTTTTTTTTTTTTTTAACAAATTTTAGCACCTTCATAGTAGACGCGCTTTTTAGCTAGAATTCCAAGAAACGTATTCTTGGCGTTTTCTCAATCGCCCTAAGATGCTTTTTAAACTGTATTAAAGGAGTTCACACCTACGCTGGACGCTTTTCCGGAATATTGCGTGCCTAGTCGTCCATTTAAAAAAAAAAATCATTTTATAAATAAAATGTTTGTTTTCTAATGAAAGAAACACGTCGGCACTATTATATTTTACACATTTAATCACACACTTTCAGATCAAAAGGTTTTTAAGATTATGAGAAACATATCAGTCGAGTGTCCACAAACTTTTGATCGGCGGTGGCTCAGGTGGTAGTGCGATTTGTCCACTAATCGTAGGATTGGCAGTTCGAAGCGTCCTTGGGCAAGACACTGAACCCCGGTGGCAAGTTAGTGCCTTGCACGGCAGCTCTGCTACCATTGCTGTGTGTGTGTGTGTGTGTGTGTGTGTGTGTGTGAATGGGTGAATGAGACACAGTGTAACGCGCTTTGTAGAACCGCTAAGGTTAAAAAAGCACTATATAAGTGCTGACCATTTAGTTAGGGTTTTTTTTTAGCTGCTGCCTTTATTTAAAAAAAATAATAAATGAATAAAAAAAATAATAAACAAGCCAAAAGGTTACTGAGGTTAGAGTTTGATTTAGGTGTTGGAATATTATAAATGAACTCCATTAATAATTATGTCAGTGGAAGGTCCTGACAAGGATAGTAAAAACAAGGGTTTGTGTGTGTGTGTGTGTGTGTGTGTGTGTACCTGTCTTGCCACCACTTGCTGCAGAGCATTTTGGCACTTGATGTATGTGTGATCCCTCATGATGATCATTATAACAGGCATGAGTTTGTCCACCAGAGCCAGAGGGCCATGCTTCAGCTCTCCTGCCAGGATGCCCTCAGAGTGCATGTAGGTGATTTCTTTAATTTTCTGAAATCACACACACACACACACAAGGGGTTAACAGTGCAACACCAAGTTAGATGAAGTTTTACACTTGCCCTACATTAGCTACAATTCTAAACAGAAGTGTATGCTGTAATAAAAATATTATAGAAGAGGAGACAACGGGAAGAGGAAGCGTCATCGAGATTCTCAACTGTCATTACAAATTCAGCTGATGACATTATTAACCAGTTTGTGCTCTTCTATTAGTCTAATCTATGAGACCGAGCGTGATTTCACAGCTCACCTTTAGAACCCGAAACACAGAGAAGACATAACAGTTCTGAAGCAACTTTAAAAGGACAGCGATGTCACACGAGAGGAGAGTCACGAGTTGTTTTTGGGCTGGAGGACGCATTTTTGTGGGATGAGCCGCCTAACGTGCACATGCACATCGCTCGAGTTCACTGCAGCGAGCTCTTCTCTGTGGTGTAACCAAAAAACACACTCAGCTGCATGTATACAACTGAAACTAATTATGCGCTCCATGTCATAACCTCGCCGTTTGGGGGGAAATATTGCCAGGCGGGAATTAAGGAAGTCGTCAGTATTCCGGGTTAGCGTGAGAATGATAAGACGTGTGTTTGGGTCATTGATACTGAATGAGAATGAAAGCTACCATGAAGGAGAAGGGGATGTGGGGAGGATATAGGAGGGAAATGAGGGGAAAAAAACCAAAAAAAACAACTGCAGTCACGGTCTCACCAGCGCTCCCTCCAGGCAGGTGGCGTAGTGGAAGCCTCGGCCCATGATGAGCACGCTCTTCTGCTGGTACAGCTCGGCGGCCAGCTTCTGGATCTCCTCATCCAGACTCAAAACCTCCTTGATCAGATCTACACAGAGCAAGTGAGGAAAAGCACAATCAGTTTGTTCAAGTCATCCCCCTCCTTGTTAAAATCTGGACATGTGACTCGGTCTGACCAATCAAATGTTTTAGATTTAATGTGGCTCGTTTCTGTCATTCGGTCAACGTTCCTCCATGGAAATTCGCAACAAGAACAAAGACACACAAGGACAAGATCAGGTCAGGTTAGGAGAGTAGCTGGAGCTGGTGCTGTGAAGTGCCTGTGCGTCTCCTTCCTTTGTTTAAACACTTGTAAACGGCACATAATCTATGATGAAATTTCTAACTCTCCCACAATACACAGTGTGTTTACTGTTGTCATTACCATAGCAACCAATATACAGTATATACGCCTGCAGACGTGACTACAGTCCAAAACAATCATTTTCAATGTGTCTAAAGACTGTGAGACTTGTTATATTTTTCTCCATTGCTGGAAACACAAAACCTCACACAATGGCATCGTGTAATTTAAAAAAAAAAAAACATCTGAAGGTTCCCATGATCTTCTCATGCATTTTCCCATTAGAAAGTATGAGTGCTGCAAGTTGCCAATGACAATAACCGTGTAAAAAAAAAAAAAAGAAAAGAAACTGCCTCGTTTTGTTCCCATCCATTCCGTTTAATGCTAATGTGAAAAGTAGTCGTGCCCACGGAGCCACAAAGCCACACTTAAAGTCTAACACTGGTCTAATATGAAAATTTGAGGATTTTTCCTTCTTATACTTGAACAACCGAGACAAAAGAACTGAAGCAAAGCACTTGTGCCAAAATAAACACTAACAATATTTTAAAAATAATAAAAGGCCAACTGGATTTGAATTGTTTCTTTGTTCTACAGCATTTCATTCTACTGCCTCTCTCTCACACACACACACACACACACACACACACACACACACGCCACACACGCACACACGCACACACGCACACACAGCTGTTATGCAGTTTTTAGCAGTTTTTAGCCTAATGAGAAGAGTGCGCTACAATGTAGGAGGAACACAGCCAACACATTCCTGCAACTGTGTGTGTGTGTGTGTGTGTGTGTGTGTGTGTGTGTGAGAGAGAGAGAGAGTGAGTATGTGAGTGAGAGAGAGAGGAAAAGCGAGAGGGCATTGAAGTCTTCCCATCAGTTACTTGTGGTCCAATAGAGGATTCCAACAGTGACGGTCAGAGCTGTACACACACACACACACACACACACACACACACACACCTCCCTGAGGACAGAAGGGTCACATGAGGCCAGTGTCCTCTCATAACCAAAAGGAAATCTCTTGTGTGACTGTTTCTTTATTTTTTATGAAATTTTACTCAAATAAAAGCCAAATGTTCACACAATCATCGCATGGTCATGGAATGCAAAAAACAGGGAGAAATGTAACTGGCATAAAGGGCTAAACAACTGCACACACACAGTACAATATTATGACACCCATGCCAACTCTTCTTCCTCTACTTGAATGACAGCAGTAATGGCGGGTGCGGGATTAACATACCCCACACCCCTGCCATCAGGCACGTATGCTAATCCATTTTTGGCACAGTAAGGGTTTTCAATCTAATGTTATAGCTTACAGGAAGTCAGTGGAGGAAACACCGCAGGAGTGTGAAGTTAACCTACCTAATGGCATCTGGAGGACAACCAGCAGTTCATCAAATGCAACAATCAAGACTTAAGGCCTCAGTGTACACCATGCAGGGATGAACAACATTCTACGAACAACATGGTGTAATTGTATATAGAGGTGTAACGGTATGTAACTGTATACAGGGGCGTCCGCTAGGTCATGAACACGCTTCATGACCAAACCTGTGACTTGTCATTATAAACGAGGCATGACTCTCGTATCTTGGTCAAGGGATTGAAGATGATTCTTCGTCAAGGAATTGAAAATGATTCTTGGTCAAGGGATTGAAGATGACTCTTGGTCAAGGGATTGAAGATGACTCTTGTTCAAGGGATTGAAGATGACTCTTGGTCAAGGGATTGAAGATGGCTCTTGATTCTTCGTCAAGGAATTGAAAATGATTCTTGGTCAAGTGATTGAAGATGACTCTTGGTCAAGGGATTGAAGATGACTCTTGAATCTTGATCAAGGGATTGAAGATGACTCTTGAATCTTGGTCAAGGGATTGAACATGACTCTTGGTCAAGGGATTGAACATGACTCTTGGTCAAGGGATTGAACATGACTCTTGGTCAAGGGATTGAACATGACTCTTGGTCAAGGGATTGAACATGACTCTTGGTTAAAGGGACTGAAGATGGGATGCCATACCTGTATCGTCTCCAACAACTCCTGCTTGTCATCCTATCGGCACGTTGCGGTGGGAAATCTTCTTTTAGTGGTCATGGAAAGCACTATGTGTCAACCAACATGAAACCACAGAGACATACATATTATGATGCTCATATTGAACATCCTTTCAACACACTTACTACTGTCTGACTTTAAGCCTGGTTCCTCTCAAGGTTTCTTCCTGACGTCACCTCAGGGAGTTGTTCCCTCACCACTGGCTTGTTCATTAGGAATCAAAATATACATCCGGATTTCTGTGACACCGCTTTGTAACATCTACTGTTAAAAGCGCTATACAAATAAAACCCATTTAAAACAGTTTTAGTATGCAATGATATGAGGTTTCATTTTACCAGAAAAAAAAAATCCATTTATGCTGTACAGGATAAAATTACACGCACACACTCCCGAATGAAAAACGATGACGCTGACGCCAAGCAATCAGTGAAAACAAACATCAGGAGTAAAATGGCTTCCCCCTCTGGCTGACCTCTCATAAGCCTGCGCAAATTCAAATTCTGTACTGGTGGCTTCTGATGAAAACTTCTTCAGGTTTCCAAAAGCCAGCATGATTCTGAAAACTCCAACATAAATCACAAATGCACCGTGTTCGGGGTAACTCCAATTAATCTCCCCGAACAATGTGTGTGTCTAAGAGAAAGACGGAGACAGAGTGTGAGACACGGTGTTTACCTGGCAGCACTCTGAGGCCCTGAATGATCTCCCGCCTCCTGGGCTGAATGGAAATTCTGTCCGAGCACATGAGCAGGGCGAACATGATGAGGGCCACAAACTGGCTGCTGTACGCCTGCAAAACACACAGCGAGCGAGTAAGTAAATATATTCACACACAACATGGTTCCTACATGCCTGATGAACAAAAACAACACTTTGTGAATACATCTTTCCATAAATGGCTGTTTTTTTCCTTCTAAAACAACTGTCAGCAAATCTCATTCACTCTCTTTCTCACTTGCACACACTTCTGGCTGAAAAGGCTTCCGATGAAAAACAGATCTTCTGTGTTTTAGAGGATTTGAACCCAACATGGTGAACATATTATATTATAGAATTCAGGCAATTTTACGGGGGTTATCTCATACAGTGTGGCAAGGAATAATCTGGAAAGACTTTTTGAACATCACAGTCTAAAACTGGATTTAAAAGAGAACCAAATCAGTAAATGAATCAAATGGAAACGAATCATACGTAAATGAATCACATGTAAATGAATAAATAAATTAAAAGGAAAAGCAGATCATCTGAATACCACAGATTTGTATGATGGGGTGGAAGTTACTCTGCTACCATGGTAACAGTTAACATGAAACCACAAAGTGCAAAGTAGCGAAGACTTTCCTCTGGCAGAAAACTTACTGACACTGAAGACTCCTTCCATAAACGTTATACAAACATCTACTCACCTATCAATTTCTAGTTCAATCCTACATGAACGCATTCTCCGTGCGTGTTGCATATAAAGCGCCAACAACTACGCATAGACTTCCATTATGACAAGCGTTAATGTGGTTGTTATTTCCTTAACCTCATGTTGATTCGTATCTGTTGTAATCACACATATGCTACAGATACGGTAGGTAGAGATTAGGTGGAAAAATTCTCTTAGGTTGAAAAGTTTTCCCACAAGTCCCTTCTGTACTCTTTCTAGCCCACATAACATATGGCTTGGCCATCATCTTCCTCCTACTCATCCTCTTTTTATCTTCGGTCCACGGAGTCCTCCCTTTGAGTCCTCTCATGCAGAGACGAACACATTTTACGCTCTTTTGGATTTTACGATTTCTACTCGGCTATCGATCGGACGCGATTACGCACTGAGGAAAGGAAAGGGAAAAAGAAAGGGGGAAAAATTTGAAATAAAAACTTTATCAAAATCAACACATTTTTAAAGACCAACACTTCCAGCACGATTCTGCCTCTGAAAACGTGTGCGCCGTGCACTGCATAACTACAATTTACTACTGCAGAACATTTCTAAGAACTAGAAGAACCCTGAACACACGAGCCGAGCCTATTATTGTCTCCTAAAGCGGAATAAACGTTACGAACATATCCTGATGATGAAACGCTGCCATGCAAAAGCGTTCGACCTTAACGTATTCTGCGTAACGGCGCCACAATTTAACACCAGAGTACGCGGTTATGAGTGATCACTGAAAAACATGCCAAAGAGCAGTCTTTTCCTCCTCAATAAATAAAAAAAACACTACATATTAATCTGAATTGAATGTAGGTTTTGAACTCTGACATTAAAATCGACACCACCTGGAATCTGAACCTGCTGAAGATAAACGGAGAATGTTTTGAGTTGATTCATGCGGAATAACATCTCATAAGATTATGTCACGATGTATATTGTGTATTATGATACAATTTTTTTGTTTGTTGCCAAATCGAATTCCATACCCTGTCTGTACTAAACTTTCTTTTCTTTGGTGTTTTTACATTGCAAGGAACCAGGGAGGAACTCGTTATACACCAGAGCCCACGGAGAACAAGCTACATCCGATTCACACTATAATAGCTTTCACAGGCTCAATCTGGCAACCTGATTAGCTGGAAGCTCTGGGTGGGAGGATGAAGGAAGAATGGATTTATACTCTCACTGAAAGCGAGATGAGAAAGTCAGAGTCCCGTTTCTGTATGCAGTCCTCAGACCTACAGCTGGGGGAGGCACTTTAACGAGAGATGACTATTACAGATTCGTCGCGCTCTCTCACCGCTTGTGAGAAAGTTGCTTTTTCGTTCCTGAAAATCAGCCTTGTACGTAATTACGGCAGATTCCTTATAGAACCTTTTTTTTCTAGAATGTTTCTGATGGCATTGCTAAAAAAAGAAAGAAAAAAGAAAGGAGAACCTCTATTTTAGGACTTCTTTCACTCCACAAGCTTGATAAAATCTTCATTTAACGTTACACTGAGTAAATGTATCTATCTCTACCGTTCCAAAAGGTAAGTTGCATTTCATAACATAAGCTCAAACTCGGTTATTGTCCGTGAGCACAAATCAAACCGGACTGCTCTCGAACACGCACTTGTTATTACACGTGAGCTCTTATAAAACAGTTCCCATGTGGGCAACACTGTAATAAGCTGATGATTTCACATTCTTGCAGCTGCTCGCCTGCCTGAGGTCCTGAATAAATTAGGCTTTATACTAGCGCTGAGAACAGCTTGCTCACGCCAAAACACCTGTTCAGTCGCCCGTTCCCGCGTTAACGAGGCCCTCCCATAAATTCCTCAGCGGCAGCGTTGGAGCAACGAGTCCGCTCGAATAGAAAATGATCGTTACAATACGTTTTATATCTGCTTCTTTATTAGTTGAAATAAAACGCATACTTGATTTGGAGGTTCAGAACTGGATTTGGTTCAGAAATCCGCGCATGTTAGTTGGAGCGTGCTTAGAGTGAATATAAAGAGTGTGTGGTGGTGTGTTTAGTGCACGTGTCGTCAATAGAAAGACACACCTTGGTGCTGGCCACTCCGATTTCAGGCCCGGCGTTGATGTGGACGCCGCAGTCAGTCTCACGGGAGATGGAGCTGCCCACGGTGTTGGTGATGCCCACGGTGAGGGCGCCGCGCTCCTTACAGTACCGCAGTGCCAGCAGGCTGTCCGCCGTCTCGCCTGAACAAAAAACGCCATAGGACCGGAGCTGATAATATCCGGTTACTATACGCGGACACGGTCGTGTGTATTGTGCTGCTACGAGTCTATCAGGTACAGCAGTGCTGCTGGGATTTCTCAAATCTGACACATGAAATGTTAACGAACTATTAACACACACACACACACACACACACCGTATTCGGTCTTTAGACAATCTTTACATTGCTATAAACTGTAACGTCTTGTAATGACTAATGCCTTTTTATAATGTGTAATGTAGAATAGCTTATGAATGCACTGTAACGGAAATATTACACTGTATCTATCAGCTCTAAACGTCTTAAGCGCCTGAATCACATGACCTCTGTGGGCTTTTTCACAGTTCAACATTTAATCTTTTATGCGGACGAGGATGTTGACAGGAAGTTGAAATATGATCGCACACGTTCCTAACCTGACTGGCTAATGAAGAAGCACACATCGTCTCGGAAGACGGGGGTGTTGCGATCCAGGAAGTCGCTGGCCAGTTCCACCATGACGGGCAGCTCAGTTAACTCCTCCAACACCTGACGGGTCTGAGAGGGGGGGGAAAAATCACTGGGTTAAATCAACTGGGTTAAAACTCAGAAATTTTACTAGCCTGGTTTTCCCTTCAAACATACTTATGAAAACATACTCTGTTATAAAAGTTATTAAAGAAAATTTGTCATTTATTATGATTTTGTATAACTAGATTGAATGTGCGTGCGTGTGTGTGTGTGTGTGTGTGTGTACACTCACTGCCACTCCTGCATGATAGCTGGTTCCACATGCAATAAGGATGAGCCTCCGACATCTCTGGATCTCCTTAATGTGATCTTTCAATCCTCCTAACGTCACCACACACACACACACACACACACACACACACATCACAGAGGTGTAAAATCTCGGCCAGGTAAACTCTATTTTCCCTAACTAAGGTTTCTAAGAAAGAAGCTTCATCCTTCACCTTAACTCACACCGTCTCACCTGTGTTGTCATCGAAGTTCACTCTGCCCCTCATGGTGTTGACGACAGACTCCGGCTGCTCGAAGATCTCCTTCTGCATGAAAGAGCTGAAATTACCTGCGCACAGGTGTAAACACAAAGGCACAGGTAAGCCAGAAACAAAACACGTCCTCGGCTGCTCCGATTCATGCTGTAGTTAGAAAACCGAGGCACAATCGCAGGGCTGTATTCCCCAAATTCCCAAAAGTTATCTCGATGTTTACCCGGGGATAGTTATATGCAACCAGAGTTGGGTTCAGGTGGTTATTTTCTAGGCTCCTTAAGAGTAAAAATAAACACAAATGATATATGATAGGACTTTAGAATAAAAGCGCCAATATGCTGCACGAATAGCCCTAGATGTAATCGTCACAATCACTGCAAATTTGGTTTCATTTAACAACATGGCTTCCACGATCATTATTCGAAAGCATATAAAATAGCACTTGATCTACCGCTTGCCAACTTGAAAAACCTGTGTGTCTGGGATGCCATACTTTCACTTTTTCGCCATTTTTTCAAATGAATAAAAGAACAGAAATCTTCGATATTTACGCCTGGCTTTTCAACGTTTCGGAATTTTATCTAGAAGAAATTTGCTCTCCGATTTAAGTCGCATCTTTGATTAAAAGGCTTACGATTTAATTTTGGTCAGGAAAACTCCGCCCCTTGTCTGCAGATCCCACACAACTGCATGAATACCTTTTAAGTCCGTAGTTGCGCATGAATTCTGGATTACGGCTGTGCGCAATTTCGGTATTAAATCCTCTCTACACACGCATAACTCAACACTGAATACGGTACACAGAGTGAACTTGTATAAGAGCGCTGATGAAGTCCACATAAACTGGACTCACAGCTTGGCTGTGAACTCACACCTGATATCTGTGCCAGAATACGATCTCAGTCCTCAATTATTCACCCCCCCTCTGTGCAAGAACCTAGGAGCTCCCAAACAGAACGACAATAAGGGACAAAGCGTGTGGAACTGATCTGGTTCGGTTGTGTTTTGGTTTTAAAGCCATTTGGACTAGATCATTGAAGAGAATTCTCCAGGATGAGATTTCTCACAGCTGTTGGAATTATCTGGCCGGCTCAAATCAGCATTGCGACACCGAGGCGTAATAAAGAAAGAGGTTCGTTTTCCGCTCGTTAAAGAATGATCGACGAAGGCGAGCGGAAAGTGTTTCAGGGTGAGAAATGCCGTGAGCACGGTCACAGAGCTGCTGCATCAGAAATGTAGGTCATGAACACTTCTGATAATGGAGAGAGAAAGACAAGGTGGGAAAGGTGTAGTGTCGCCCCCTGGTGGTAAAGAATATACTGCATCGTCTCAAAAATATTTTACCTCCACCACCCTGAAACACATGAAATATGTTTGGAAATATTTATTTATTTGTTAGTTCTGCTGTGATTTTGGTAATTACTCTGTGAAAGGTTGTCGGTGCAAATGTCCCAGAATGCAATGCAGTTATACAATGCGGTTGCGCCGAGTTACAGCAGGGACTTGGTTTGAGAAGTTAGCGAGCGATGAGATGATAAGTGACTAGATGACTAAAGCGCCGCTGCAGCGCTCTTTCTAAATCGCACTGCACCACAATCAGAAGGTAATCAATCGAACAGCACTGTGGGTAATGCAGGAAACCAAACTAAAAACAGACCAACATGTCAACTCATTTCATTACAAACTAAATCTTCTTCACAGCTGAAGATCACAAATAAATTATACATACTGATATTTACGTCATTCAGGACGGTTTTCACTTGAAAGGCAAAAGTGAAAGCACAGTTTCAGCCTTTTGTTGGTACACAACAAGAGGTAACTGCCTCAGCTGGTTTCCTCTCCGGAATCTCACTCTTCTGCATACCTGTTCATACAGGTGGGTGTTGCCTACAGCTTTAAATTCCTTTCAGAGCTGCTGTTATATAAAATTAAATCGACACCTTCTGAACAATCAGACTCGAGACGTCAACAGCTCTGTGGTATAGGAACCAGTAATAAGAAGCTCACTTAAATCTCACTCACAATGATCTTTCTTTAAAAATAAAAATAAAACCCTGCTTGAATAAAGTTTATTACTCTGGGTCCTAGTGCCTGCAGAGTTCCGTCTCACCCTTCATGATCTGCTGCAGCTCCATCTGCAGGGTCTGGATGGCGCGAGCAGGACGATCTCCCGCTCTCCGTTTGATCCGGTGGATCGACAGACGGCCGTCCGACACGGCGGCGATGTCGCCGTCTTCCAGGAAGATGACTCGGTTCGTGTGCTCGATCACAGCGCTGTCACGAATCCAAAAAACATGGGAAAACTGTAAACACTTATGTTTGTATAAAGACATTTCGCAAAACGAGGAGGAAAACAGGACGAGTCACGCCGAGACGCAAACACACACGTTACATCATCATTTCTTCGAAACATCTGTTTCTAAAGCGTTCGTCCCAAATATTTTGCTTAATATGACATCCACAGTTATAACACAATTAATTCAGCTGGTTTTGGAACAAAATATTTTTCTTGCACTTTTACTGTTTTAGGTCAACATCCTCTCCTTCGTATAAACTTAATGAATAAATATTTGAATCAAAACAAGACTCCAAGACTTCCACAGAAATCCATATGATGTCACAATGCACGTTTCTCACAAATATTATCATTGCTTTTTTTTATTATTATAATAAATGAATGGAAGCAGCTGATCTAATATTAAAACATATCTCAATAAAAATAGATATGAAATAAATTAATGTCGGATTTTTTTTTAACTGAAACTAACGTTTTGTGGTCACCTAAATATATTTCATATTGTGCAACGCAGAAAAGGATCACCGATATTCATATTATATTTGTTGGCATCTCACCCACCCCTACTGTGTAGTGCAACCTGTACAAGCTTTACATGTTTTAGAACACCCCCAAATTTTTATTGAGATTTACGCAGTTCAAGTCCAGCGAATAATCTGAAATGGTGCAAAAAATGTACATTTCAGAGTTATATAAAAAAGGCCTGCGCACGGTGGCTTAGTGGTTAGCACGCGTTCGCCTCACACCTCCAGGGTCCAGGGTTCAAGTCCCGCCGGGGCCGTGTGTGTGTGGAGTTTGCATGTTCTCCTCGTGCTGCGGGGGTTTCCTCCGGGTACTCCAGTTTCCTCCCCCAGTCCAAAGACATGCATGGTAGGCTGATTGGCGTGTCTAAAGTGTCCGTAGTGTATGAATGAGTATGTATGTGATTGGCACCCTGTCCAGGGTGTACCCCGCCTGTGATCCTGAAAAGGAGTAAGTGGTAGAAGATGGATGGATGGATAGATGGATAAAAAGGCCTTTTTCAAGGAACAAGTAATGGGTTAACAACTTACAGATGTTCTGCAGCAGTGGAAGTAAATTAAGCCTTGATAGTTGATGCTAAACAATTCCTGCAGGTCTCCAAACTTTTGTTGATTACTTACACAATCTCTTTCTGTATAAAAGCAGTGGTGGATAAAACTGACTGTGTTACTACACCCACTAAAGCATTATTTGGACAGTACTGTACTGCAGGAAGTAGGAAATTGCGGTCATAATGGCGAGAAAAAGGCGAGTAACAAAGGAAGACAGACAGGCCAATATAGCCCTTAAAAGTGTAGGTCTTTCCTTTATAGAAATTGCACAGGAAGCCAAGGTGTCAGTGAGACCGAGTGAGACAGTTTCCTACAGTAGGAAGTAGGCACTTGGAAACTGGAGGAAACTCTGACAGGAAGAGGTCTGGCAGACAGAGTCAGAAGACAAGCTCCCGAGAGTCAACAGCTTGCGTGATAGGCGGCTCACAGGACAACAGCTTCAAGCACAGGTTAACGCTGGTCGAAGTAAGCAAGTCTCAGGTTCAACTGTGAAGAGAAGACTTCGAGCTGCAGGTTTGACATGTCGAGGGGTAGTAAGAACAGCCATTGCGAAGATGGCAAATAGGAAAAAGGGGGCTTGCCTGGGTCATGAAGCACCGCCACAGATTTTTTTTAAACCGCCGTCAAGAAGGTGAAAGGATGGTTCATCGGTTTGTAGCACCAATTGTCAAACACGGTAGAGGAAGCGTGATGGCCTGAGGCTCTTTTGCGGGATCCAGAGTGGGCCACGAGCACAGGGGTCTGGCTCAGGGGTTCATCCTACAGCAAGATAATGACCCAAAAAATACCTCCAGGCTATGTCAGAACTACCTTAGTGGAAAAGAACACCACGATGGGCTTCAAATCATGGCATGGCCAGCACAGTCTCCAGACTTAAACCCATACCAAGCTGGTTTTGGGATTAACTGGACAGAAGGGCGAAAGCAAAGCAACCTACAAGTGCAACACGTGTGCGAACATCTGCAACAGTGTTAGGAAGAACTTTCCGAACAACACTTGACTTCCATTGTAGAAACAATGTCACGAGTTTGTTCAGCTGTTATACCTGCGAAAGGTGGCAACTTTGACGAGTCAAAATATTTGATTAAAAAAAAAAAAAACATGATTCCATTTCAGAGTACGTCGAGACGTCGAACTGCATAATTTCTGACACAAACTGGAAAAATGGAGGTGCTCTAAAACTTCTGAGCGGTCATTTATACAGCTTCAACTTAAACATAAAAAAACAATACCTTTATGATCACTTTCCTTTTTTTTATTTAATTATCCATTTGCAAGTTTTGAGGTTTTTAATGCACAAAACAGGAGCAAAAAGAGCAAAAGAGGAAATTAGATTTTTCTTCGGATAAAGAAACTAAAGTCTGAACACCACAACGTGGACTTCGGTACTCATATTACTTTTGCTTCTGGTGCTTTAAATGTGTAGACAACACTCTAAGAAGTGTGTGCATCCTTCTGAATACAAATATGCGAGAGATTTCCGTGTGAATCCGAGATGAACTGAACGAGAATGAACCGTAAGGGGAGACAGAGGTGAGTGTGACAGACCTGGCGTCAGAGGCGAAGTAATACTCCACAGCTTTCTCGTCCACGGGAAACAGGCAGGTGTCCTGGTCCATCCTGGGTAGAGAACCAGCACAGCTCTTTTTGTCCAGACCACCTAGTGGATACACAGTAATACAACACAAACAAAATATTTAATACAAGATGCGACCTAGTAATCCAAACTGTCTAATCAATAATATATGTATGTGTACGGTATATGCAAGGATAAATCACTTGAGAGGTATGCTGTTACAGGAAAATAATCCAAGACAGGGTGGCGTGATGTGGCTCGACGCAAAACGGAGATCCTCTTATCACCCTGACCTTCATTTTCACCATTATTTTCCAATAACGGTGTGTCCCGAAGCGTTTTATTCCTCTTATAGCACAGCAATCTCCCAACTATTACGATTTCCATTCATTAAAGAGCGACAACTGATACTTTTTATCCATTTATACGCTGAAAACAAGTCGTTCCCTCGCTAACCCCTCTTTTCCAAATACCTTACTAACTGTTACAAATCACTGACACTGGAGACTCCTTCCATAAATAAATAATTTAAAAATTCATCACGTTTACAATCATGTATTTTTCCTGCGTTAAATAACACGACGTTTCATTTAAATCTGTTCATTTATACGTTTTGGTTACATGGCACATCCACTACCATGCAAGTCCTTGTGAATGAGCTGTTACTATAGAAACGATAACCGTCATATAGAACGAGTGCATTTGTATAAACACGTGATCTTAATTAGTACGCTACTAGCCAGAGCTGTGGTTATAGAAAACGAATCAACAACTTCTGACCAATCAGAACCGAGAACTCAATGGCGCTGGGTACGGGATCAAGTCGCTGAGGTGAATCCGAGACAGATATTTATTTCTAGGTTATTTACAGACCTATAAACTCTTGCACGTGACACTCACCTGAGCGGTAGAGGATGGAAATGTGGTCGGTCGAGAGCTTGTGGTCGCTCTTTACACCCATCAGCAGTGGACTTCCTCTCCTGTAGAGATTCACTGTGATGTTATATTTATCGGACAGATTGATCTGAATGATCATAAGCACAGGTCAATAACTTCACTTTGGAAACGTACCTTGTTCCCACAGCCTCTCCCGGGAAGTGCACGCTCTTAAACACCAGGGCGAAGGCTCCCTCCTGATCACACACAACAGAGCAACATTGTTTAAAATGAGCTCGAATGTACGTAGATGCACACGCTCATACCTCGTCACGAGAAAAGGTGCAAGGTTAAAAGCTCACCAACTGCAGGGTGACCTGCTCGACGAGCGTGGCGAAGCTGACCTCGTCGTTCTCGCGGTTGTCGTACATGTACTTCACCAGCTTAGCGATGCTCTCAGTGTCAGTGTCCGACTCAAACTCATAACCTTTACTCTCCTGGAGGGGTTCAGAGAGGTGATTAAAAGAGAAAATACTCCATAATCAGACACAAAAAAAAAACCTCCCTAATGCGAATGTAAGAGGTGAAAGTGGAGCATTTTGAGCGAATGTACAGCTGAACGCAAACGTCTGAACACTCTTAATATGAAGCCAGGAAACCAACAGCACATCGAATGTACGTTTCAGATGTGCTTTAATCGAACGAGCGGTTTTTACAGTCTTAGGCACGCTTATGAGCCAGCTGTGCTTCACTGAACCCCGACCTTCATCATCTCGAGGAACTTAATGGTCAGACGGTGTGTGTTAATATGTTAATAGTTACAACAATCGCTTAGTTTGGAATAAGTTATAGAAACTGGATTTCTCCCCTCAATTTCTGGATTTATTTTAGTTCTGGTAATAGTGTCCTTTCATACTTTAAACCTCTGTAAAATGGTCAGTATTTTCATTTTCCTGACTCCCACACGTTTGGACTGCTCACAGCTCGAGAGTCTGGGCCTGTTCAAACTGCCAGAAATTCAACTTTAAAATAAACATAGTGACAGCGTTAAGAAAGAGGCACAAATTAAACAAATTAATTAATGAACTAAATGCTAACCCTTCAGCTCACCGAGAAACGCCACTTGACGACGTTTGATACGACGACACGCCAATAGAGGAATTCCTTAGTAAATCCCAAAACCCAACAAACCAAGGGTGCGCAAACTTTTGCGTTCAGCTGTACGAGGATTTTGTGTGTACGAGGATGTGAAGTCTTAACTTACCAGGAACTTCTTGAGGTCTTTGTAGTTGGTAATGATTCCATTATGAATGACGATGAACTCTGTTGGGAAGAGAGTTTCAGCGTTCACACTTGGTGTTTATTCCCTGATGGTTAGTCTCGTTAGCGAGTGAATACAAGGAGCTTAGCGACACGTACGATCAGAGTCATTTTTAAAACGTTGATACGTTTATTTAAAGGGTATTCGATGTTACAAGCTGGTCCTGCTCGAACCCTAATCCGCATAGCGTACGGCGGTCTAAATGCTGCCAGGTCGCACAAACACTACTCTTAAATTCAGGCAAGCCGCGGCTTCTGTTAATAACAATACCAGCGAGTTAATCTGTACTAGCTAGGACTCAGTAGTAGCGTTCTTATGGTTACAGTGTACCTTTGTTTGTAGAACGTTTAGGAAGGCGTTTAGTTAGCGTCTAGAAATTCATCGGGACCCACCGTTGTGTTTGTCAGATCTCTGTGGGTGGCTGTTGAGAGGACTGGGAGCGCCGTGTGTGGCCCAGCGCGTGTGCGCGATACCAAGGTGGACGTCAAACTCCACATCTAGATCAATGTCCTGCTGCTCTGTAAGCATCACACACACACAAAGTTAATCACAGCTACGAAAATTTAGAATAATAATTTTTTTTTTTAAATATCTATGCATGTTCACTCTGATATGAAAAGCATCATCTTACTGTGGATCTCCTCGTCTAGGACCTTGACTTTGCCTCTCTGTTTGATCAGCTGGATGCTCTTGGCATTGTTCTCCCAATCCTTGCTGTTTCCTCCATCGATGCCCACACCTGCAAAAGAACAAACAAGCAGATAACACACACACACACACACGTCTCAGTGTCTGAGCAACAATGCCACTCGACGAGTGTTTACAAAAGGTGTGTTTGTTTACCTGCCGAGTCGTAGCCGCGGTACTCCAGCCGCTGCAGACCTTTGAGCAGGATCTCGAGGATCTCACGGCGAGTGCGAGGGACGTGATAGTTGAGGTACGCAAATATTCCTACAGAGAGACGGAGAACCGATCAATAGATCTGAACATAAGGGATAGTCTGGAGCCTATCCTAGTCCTGGGGACTTGGGGGAGGAGGCAGGGGACACCCTGGTGTGTCATACCAGAACCAATCAGCAGATCCAAAGCATTTAAGCTAAATCTAAATATATTTTATCAGCAACAGATTGCACTGAAGGTCTTCCTGCGTCGAGACACAAGCAGACCTCATACAGGTCAGACTAATATCAGTATCTGGTTTGGTGGCGTAGACAATACTATCAGAAACCAAACATCACCCCCACACACACTCACACACACACACACACACACAGCGGCTGTGATAAGGCCTTAAAGGACATCTATCTTATCGTTACAGACTGCACAGTCGTGTCTACACTCAGATTTGTTGTATTTCAAGCCTTTTTCCGTGCTCTGGCTCTGAACTAGTCGGTAAAAACTCACCAATAAAAACGCCAAACACTGATTTTCATGTCTCGGAGATGATTAATAAATGAGGAATGATTTAAGATGACAGAAACACTTGCAATGGCTTTGTTCAGTTTATTAAGTCAGGTCTACGGCTAATAATACAAATCCGATGATTTGGCGCTAGTTCGTTCGATTGCTCTCTTCCGTGCGAAAGAAAGGATGAGCATAACTAACATCAATTTTATTGATTTATTTAATGATCTCAAAGTACGTCGAGTAGACGAGTCTGGAACTCAGGTGTCTTGGAAAAGCGGTTTTCATGTCCGGGTTAAAAGTTTTGAATTTGTAGTTGCTCGTCAGACAAGACAAACAAGGAGAGTAGAAAAAAAAAATTTGGATTGTGTTTTGCAAAACAAGTTTTCATTTGGTATGGAGCTATATTTAGGCTACGTCCACATTAAAACTTTCGTTTTAAAACGCTCCCCGTCTACATGGGCGTTTTCCAATAACTGCTTCTTCTGAAAACGCTTACATAACTATACTGCGCATGGGTAAATATGTAAGACGCTCTGGCCTGCGTCATTTCTGTCAGGCGTTTATTTAAAAATTCAATCTGAAGGTTGTACAACGTGACATTAATCGGTCCCTCCAGGACAGATTTCGCGATTGCAGAAACGTAAATGGAAAAATTATTCTGAGAAACTCACGTCATCGCAACGTGCAATCAGCTGAAGCTTCCTCTTCGATTCACGTGCGTCGAACATACGTACAGCTAAAAGGACTCATTCACCAACTAACATCACCTCGAAAGACAACACTTTTCGTCCAAGTAGTTTTCCACATGTAATGTAGCCTTAAACTTGAAGCAGTGTGACGTGACCCTCCGCCTGCTGCACTACACACATCGGCTGAGACGGTCCTGCTCGCAGTGGAGGGGTTTTTACGGTTTTTAGGAAAACTCTCCTGCTTACTACACCCAAGTAAACATGTCAAAAGGATATAAAGATGATCGTTAGACTCCAATAACAGCTTTATGTGCAATGCGAGGACAGAATATGGCAGTTTAAACTTCGGCCGAGCTTTCTGTCGAGGACACGAACACAACGGGCTACATTAGAAACGTCGTTAGACGGGGATAATAATCATAAACCCGTCCTTGTCCTTTAATCTGTATTAATGCACTGTTTTAACCTTGTTCCTTTCTGCACAACCGAAACAAATAAACAAATGTATTCTTTCACTTTTAGTCGCAACCTGAAGCAAATTAAAAAAAAAAAAAAAACCCCGGAGAAAAAATGCAGACAAACTGGCTGGTCAGTGTAAACGCGATTCAGCGTATGGAAATAGCCGAACAGAAGCAGCATTCAGTCGAGCACTACACACTGACGCGTCTGTGAGACGCGCGTCACACAAGGCTCCGCTTTGTATCAGATCAGCGGTCAATAACACACCGGGAGACTGAGGGATTAAAACAGAAGTGGATTTTTTATGGATTTACTAATCCATAAAAATAAAACAACAGATAAAAAATAATAATAAAGTACGTTCATGGTCCATCATACGGTCTTCGTTTGTTGTTCTGCTGTCTGTTAGTATTCCCCCAAAGGGTTTTGAATTCACTGCGACGCCACTGGATGAGACTTAACATTATACAGGCGCAGTGGATGAGCAAATTACTTTTATTAATTATTCCCTGACATTTTTCAAAGAATTAACGTTGAAAACATGCCAGGAAAAAAAATATATTAAAAATCGCTGCATTCCTTATAGGAAATAGGAAAAGGAAACGATACACTGCAAGACCAAACTTATGCAGCACATCGTGGAACAATAATACTCCTAATACTACAACTAATAATAATAATAAACTTTATTTTATATCGTGCCTTTAAAACTATTTCTCAAGACACTTTACACAATAAAAAATACAAAGAAGGAAACACACAGATAAACACACAAAACATGCCCCAAAAAAAACCCAACCCAAGATAACAATACAGCCTAACAACTTTTATACAGACATGAATAACATCTAAAAAGCTACTGGTTATCAGGCCATATGTACACGAGGTGACGTATTGTGTATGGATGAACTTGGTGTAGTCGATTACATCCAGGAAAGTACGCGCCGCTGCATTTTCACACACCTGTGGAAATACTGATTGGTCTAGTTTTATAAACGATGCCAGTTTTACCGCATCTGCCACGAACACACCATCTTGCCTTGAGCGATGAAGATGCGATGAAAGAAATGACATGAGCGAGAAGTGTTAATAAACCTTTTCACACAGTATTCGCACGTACGTACAGTCAATTTAAAGCTATTTTTTATGTATATTTTAGGGAAATATAAGATGTAAACCACCTCCAAATCACTCGAGAACATTACGGTCAATTAACCAAAACTCCCGACGCTAGCGGAGACTCAATCTTTACGAGCTTTCTACAAAAACAAAATAAATAATAACAACAAAAAAATAACTACAAAAAGACTCCACTGATAACTTTAGACTCTTCTTTTATTTATTTTTTACTGTAAACTCTTTTTAATGTTTGCTGGGGAGCGTCCTAAACTGTATAACTTTTTTAAATTCAGAAGTGATATTTTCTATAATTGTTTCTATAACTCCAACAGTCTCTGGAAGACTTAATAATAATAATAATAATAATAATAATAATAATAATATTATTATTATAATAGTTCCTATTATTATAACTATTGTTGTTGATATTGTTGTTGTTGCTGCTATTATTATAGTTGTTATTATTATAACTACTGTTGTTGATATTGTTGTTGTTGCTATTATTATTATTCTTATTATTATAACTACTGTTATTATTACTGTTCCTATTGTTGTTGCTATTTTTATAACCATTGTTGTTGTTGTTGCTATTATTGTTGTTGTTCCTATTTTTATAACTATTATTGTTGTTGTTCCTATTATTAGAACTATTGTTGTTGACGTTGTTGCTATTATTATTAAAACTATTGTTGATGTTGCTATTATTATTCTTGCTATTATTATAACTACTGTTATTGTTATTATTATTGCTGTTGTTATTATTATAACTACTGTTGTTGATATTGTTGTTGTTGCTATTGTTTCAGGCATACCGTTTAAGACTTTTTTCTTAACTCAAAGACAATCCATTTACTTTTTCAGAAAAAGTGCTAAACAAGTGAAAACTGGACAAAATCATCTTTATTATAAATATTTTACGCATAAAAAGGCTAGAAGAAACGTCCAGGTGAACATGTCACGTGTCCTGCTTTAACATTTGAGGGCAAAGCTTCTTCCTCTAGTAAAGCCTAATTCCACGAGAGTGATCGTTTTGGATCGGACACGAGATGGTGAAGATGTTTTAGCATGTTTAAAAGCCTCCTCGTTTAAATACGTCCTTATCTTTTTCCTCCGCAGTTTAAAGCAGAGATCCGATCACTCACATCTGAATGAAGTAGTGAATGAACGAGTGCGGCTGCGTCCCAAACCGCTCCGTAGTCCCTAGCTACGCACACTACATAGTGGCCAAGAGTACTGCTCCGACGCACTCTCTAGTGCGCTACGAAGTGAGAAGCGAGCGGTTTGGGATCGAGCCCGAGAAGGAAACTCGAGTGATGATTTAGAGGCAAGCGTGAGGATGCACACTGAAAACAGAAACGTGCGGTTTAAATATATCACGATGTGGATAATAATGACACTTATTACTTTTATGAAATAGCCAAAAATCGTTACACAAAAGATTGATATTAAAGCGGAAAAGCGCGGAGGTTCGAGAAACAGTTTTAACAGCAATTATACATATATATGTCTCTTCTACGAAGTGTATCGACGTATCATTATTTATAACTCGCCACAATTACACTAAATGATAGGAAGATTTAAAAAAAATAATAATAACAATAATTCTCTCGGTGTGCTCGCGTGCATGTATCGTTAGTTAACGTAAGACGAAATGCTAACATGCTAACGCGCTTCCATCCAAGCTGTTATTCTTTACAGTTACTAATATGATAAACACTTCCATACGAGCCAACTCCTGGAGAAATACCTTGGTACTACATGATATAACTGTACACGAATCAAATATTCGCTTTTTTAATCCCACACTCACCACACATGTCTTCGGCACGGTAGCAAACTCCTGATTCTTTCCTGCGACTGAGTCGGTGTCAGGCAAAAAATAGGTCCCGCCCAACATCGAGTCCTATTGGGCGAAATCGAGGCGTTTACGTCGTCGCCGCGTCTGATTGGTCGAATACGCTGTCACTCGCGCTACCCTGCCAACAGAAGCAGTTTAGACGTGGCAGCAGGATGCGTCCATGATGTCGGCCGACACCTGACCTGCCCTCGGACCTACTCAGTGTAATGATGAAATATAACAAGTTCCGTGTACACCCCTCAAGATCACAGGATATAACGGGTTTTGTAGTTAGTGTATGCAAATAGAGCGAGGATAGGTTTGATTCAACGCTTACACACACACACACACACACACACACACACACACACATACAGACTATTTCTAACTGGAACCAGAAGGTTAATCAGACAAGTAGACCTTTGTTGTCTGTGTATGTATTCAACCCCTGGTCCATACTCCAAAAAAAAAAACCCGCATTTGCCCCCAGTTACAGCCTCAAGTCTTCATGTATATCTCTCCGTCAGCTTTGCACATCTGTATCTTCATATTGTTGCCCATTCCTCACCGCAACATTGTCCCAGGTCGGCCGGATGGGACGGAAACTTTGTCAACAGTGAACAGTCTTGCCTCAGATGATGTCTGAGCTTGGACTCTCTGCCTTTCCAAGACGTTCACCACACCGCTGTCTCCATGACGCTATGCTTAGAGTCGTTGTCCTGTTCAAAGGCCACCAAAGTTTTTTGCATATTGGAACAGGTTTTCTTCTGAGACTGACCTGTATTTGTTTCCATTCACCTTGCACTCAAGCCCGACCAGTTTCCCAGGTCCGTGACGACAGAAAGTATCCCCACCCCCCCCTCCCCCAACAACGTGATGCTACCACCACCATGCTTCATTGTGGGGATAGCGTTGGATTTATGCCACGTTTCAGGGGGTGTGGCTTTGAAGTTCAACACATTTGTTTGGAGCTTTATTTAAAAGAGCTACCCTGAGCTAAAATCTCAGATTTATATACAGTGAACAGACATAAGATTAAGTTCCACTTGTGCCATCAAAACAGCTCTGACCCGTCGAGGTATGGACTCCACAAGACCTCTGAAGGTGTGCTGTGTTTTCTGGCACCAAAATATTAGCAGCAGATTCTTTAAATCCTGTAAGATGCGAGGTGGGGCCTACATGGAACTGACTTGTTTGTCCAGGACATCCCACAGACGCTGGATCGGATTGAGATCTGACTAATTCGATGACCAAATCAACACCTTGAACTCTTTGTCATGTTCCTCATACCATTCCTGAACAATTTTTGCAGTGTGGCAGGACACATTATCCTGCTGTAAGAGGCCACTAGTAATACCTCTAGCCAAAAATCATTATTTGCCAATGACACAAATGGTCATTTTTGCGTATATAAATAAATAAATGTATTTTCACAACACACCACACCCATAGGCTGTGCCTGATGCTTGACAAAAAAACAAGTACATTTTAAAACATTTTTATTGTTTTAATTTAGATACCGAAGTCAAAATTACATTCATACACACTCACTCACACCTTTGGGGGAGGGGAGTCCATTGTCCATGGATGCAGCAGGAAAGACTGAGAAGAAAACTGAAAGTGCTATAAATATCATAAGTGCATGATGTGGTTGGGATCTAAGTGCTATTCGCTCAACTTGAAGTTACAGTATAATGAATGCAATAAACAAAATCGGTTTTATTACAGTTTAATAATAAAATAAAAATCCATATTGAAGGGTGTGTCGTACGAGATAAAACTTTACTGTAACCATTTCAGACTTTTCCATCGTGATGTTTCATCACGGTTCCAAGATTTCCCTAAAAGCCTCTAGGAAAGCACGCCTTTGGTGTCACCATTGTATTAGTGAGCGCCTTCCCGTCGTCATCATCCTCAGCCTCTCTGTCCTCAGTCAGACGCTTTTACGAGATGTACGAGGCAGGAGTGTAGTCCAGATCCTGCTTACTAGCAATCATTACTGAGTGTGTTGTTCCACTCCCTCATCCTTGTCCTTCACCTGTGTGAAAGCAGAAAGATCAGGACGAAATCACACAGCGTGCACAACTGATAACGCATCGAAGGTGTACGCTAGAACCAGTTCCTCACTATGTGCCTACAAATCTACTGTGTTATTCTGCATACATTATTATGTTGTTATGATAACAATAAATCAAAAAAAAAAAACCTTATAAAAAAAAAAAAAAAAAAAACCTACCCCTTTTTTTAAAAAAAAAAAAAAAATTCATGTAACCGCTTCAGGATATTTCATATAGCGGCACATTTTAGACGAAACGTCGTCGAACAGGACGGATAATAAATGTCGTAATCGCATAGTAATTGTTTTATGTTTCTGTTTTTGGTCACCTGTTCCACCCCCTCCACCTCGGGGACGTAAAACTGCAGCATGTTCTGGATGCCGTTCCTCAGCGTGACAATGGAACTGGGGCAGCTGGTGCACGAGCCCTGGAGCTGCAGCTTCACGATGCCGTCCTCGAAACCCCGATAGAGCACGTCACCCCCGTCCTCCTGCACCGTGGGCCTGAGAGAGGACGGAAACCGCACCCTTATAGGAACTGCTCCATGAAACAGGGGACATATAAATGATTAGATATAAATGGCGTGACGGGAGGAAACAGAGACTGTGACGGCACCTGATCCGTGTGTCAAGCAGCTCTTTGATGATGGCGACGACCTCATCGTCATCGTCCGAGGGCGCTAGAGAAAAGTTCACAGAAGTGTCAGAAGAAAAAAACGAAACAGAAAGCGCACAAACCGACATGTGGTCCGATTTAGCCTTAGAAAATAACTACAGCATGAAAATCTTCATCACGGGCCACTATATTGACAGTACCGGTGTCTGCACGTGGAGCAGCGTCTTCATTAACAACAGGAAGGCCTGACACGAAGAAGTCCATAATGGTGGCAAAGACGTCGGGTTTAATCACTTTCCACTCCGTGTGTGAATCAGTCTGACAACAAGAAAGCTCTACGGTTATTCATGTGAATTCTTTTTTTTTTAACACTCATGGATGATCTCATAAAAACAAACAAACAAACAAACAAACAAATAAAGAAAATGTCCCCTGTACCTTTGTGATGGTTATGAAGTCGGGGCCTAAAAAGACGCTTTTGACTCCATCAATTCTGAAGAGCTGCCTGTAAAAGCGACACAACGAAGTGTTAGAGTCCACGAGTAGGACCATTAAACAGGACGACACGGAAACAGATATGATTTAGAGTTTGTATTAAAATCAAGAGTCAGCAAATATTTATCACAATCAGGAACAAAATATAACAAACGCATTAACACCGAACAGCCAAAACATTAAAAACCACCTGCCTAATATTGTGTATTCCACCTTGTGCTGCGGAAACAGCTCTGATCCATCGAGGTATGGACTCCACAAAACCTGTGAAGGTGTGCTGTGGTATCTGGCACCAGGACGTTAACAGCAGATCCTTTAAATCCTCTAAGATGTGATTTGAGGCCTCCATGGATTGGACTTGTTTGTCCAGGACATCCCACAGACCCTTGGTCGGATGGAGATCTGACGAATTTGGATTCCGAGTCAACACCTTGAACTCTTTATCGAGTTCCTCAAACCGTTCCTGAGCAAATTTGTGCAGTGTGGCAGGATGTATTATCCTGCTGGAAGATGCCTCTGCTATTAGGGAATACCGTTACCATGAAGGTGTACGTGGTCTGCAACAATGTTTAAGTAGGTGGTACGTGCTAAAGTAACATCCACATGAATTCCAGGACACAAGGTTTATCAGAAGAACATTGCCCAGAGCATCACATTTCCTCCACCGGCTCGCCTTCTTCCCATAGTGCATCCTGGTGCCATATCTTCATCAGGTAAGCGACACACACACACCTGATGTAAAAAAGGTGATTCATCAGACCAGGCGACCTACCGCCATTGCTTCATGGTCCAGTTCTGATGCTCACGTGCCCATTTTAGGTGCTTTCGGCAGTAGACAGGCACAAGGGGGACCTACACCATATTAGGCAGGTGGATTTTAATGTTACGGCTAATTGTTACACACAAATATAAATGACACTGGAGACTCCTTCCATACATGTTAAATAAACATCTTACAGGAAACATCCTCACGTTAATGATGACAGAATAAGCTACAATATGTTTTAATAATAAATGTAAGTGATTACCTGGCCAGTGGAGAGCAGAAAGCATCTCTGGGAGCGACAAAGTCCATAGTGCCCGAGTCTAACACCGTCCGCCCAGGTAGAAACTTCAGACTGTTTGGGTTTGGAGTGTCTTGAGTCTGAATAAACACGTTTCTCACTAGACGCGAAGAAAAAGAAACCAGATTCTTACTCCAAAAGCGTAAAGTTAGTGTTCCCCGTTGTGCTCGAAATACTCACCAAACATGAATGGAGGACATCGTGGCAATGTCCTCATGTTGAAGGACAGTTTACCAAGTGCAGCTCCATGGTGATATCGACACGCAGGTGTTTTTCTAGGGATCGATAAGAATCAGAAAGAGATCAGAATCATTTAACTACCGTGCAGGTTAAGTCTCTCGAGCAACAGATTCAGGATGTAAACTCGTGCAGTGACGGATTACACGTCCTGTAGTTTAAATGATGAGTAAATTAGCTTATACTACTTCATTCTCAATTCTGATTGGTCAGAAGGCCTCGATTCATTTTCTATAACAGCAGCTCTGACAATAGTGCCGGCTGACACATTCCTATTAACGCGCTTGATCGAATGTGTTACCGTTTCTATAGTAACAGCTCATTCACCAGTAAGGGAAGCGCCACATAATCAAAGTCTAAGAATAAACAAATAAAAGCATGTTGTCGTTTAACAAAGAAAAAAAAGATCTTGTGTTTCCTGTAAGGAGACTTTTGTTACCATGCATGTCTTTGGACTGGGGGAGGAAACTGGAATACCCGGAGGAAACCAAGTGTTTTATTGAGATAACAGAAGGTCCCCCAAGTGTTTTATTCGGATAACAGCACGCCCCCAAGTGTTTTATTTCGATAACAGCACGCCCCCAAGTGTTTTATTCCTCACACCTACCATATCTCCATCTCCCTCCATCATTCACCTCCTAACCATTACAAGAGAGTAGAGGAACTTTCTCGAAAAGCAACTATTTGCATTTAGATGAGCAGACTGCAGCAGTGTTGTTGTTGTTTAAATATAAAATTTTACATCATCATCATAATAATAATAACAGTAAACTGTACATAAGTATACCGAATTGCCTAATCCACTTTAAGAAGTCACTGCGCCACTCAGACCTTGTCAGTGACAGTGAGACGTTGCACAATATTTACGCAAATAAATCAGTATTTCCTGAGTCAAATCATTCAAACTAAAAATATCATACTAGAAACTGTAATATTATAAAGTTACCACGTACGTTCCTGTAACAAGTGAAGAGAAATTCCGTAAAACTCCTGCAAACCTGTACGCCGCCATGTTTGTAAGGGTAAAATGGCGTCACTTCCGTTACCAGGCTGCATGGTAAAACGAGAACTTCCGGTTTAACCGACACAGATGCGCTAGGTGGAGCACGAGACTCTGTGAATGAAGCGAATGAAGCTAAACGGCTATAAATGTAATATGACATATATTTATATTCCCAGAAATAAATTCTTCTTACAGGTTTTTAAATTATTGACTAGAAAAAGAAACGTGGAATATATATATATATATATATGAAATATTCTTTGGCCTTGAATAATAGCTAAGAGTCTTTGGTCCTAAGGAAGAGAGTACATTTTGTCAGCCTCAAAAATCCAGTTAATTTTCCTTTATTCATGGTTACAATAATAATAATAATAATAATAATAATAATAATAATAATAAAGAAAGCCAAAATGACGTAATCATTCAGCCAAAAATGTTGACTTTCGGAGGTTTTTAAAAAATTATTTTTATAAAGTCTACGGTCTACAATGCTAATGTAGTTTTCAGATTAAACAAGATTATAGCATCACTGTATGTAAATTTCTCTATTAGCACTAGCAGCTGTCTTGAAAGACACTTCCTCCTCAACAGTTTGTAACACTACATGCTAGCATCAAAACTAATATCTGAAGGTGAACTGTTCTGTGTACTGTATTTCCATTTCCCCCTTCCATTTCACTCTGGTACAGACCATAAGCCATACATGCATTAGTCAATCACAGCATGTTTGGTGTCTGAAGTTTGTATTATTAGCTTTACAGCTGCAGTACAAAACTACCCAGTAATGGAATCTACCACGGGTTTAGCATCGTGTAAAGCTCATATCATCACCTCCTCGTGCTCAGCGATGACCCTGACCCAGATAAAGTGGTTACTGAAGATGGATGAATGAATGAGATTTATTTCAATATGCTTCAAACCCTTTACACTATGGCCAAAAGTATGTGGACATCCGACCATCACACCCATACATGCTTTTTGAACATCCCATTCCAGATTTAGTCTCCACCTTGCTGTTATAATAACCTCCACTTATCTGGGAAGGTTCCACCAGATTTTGGCGCATGCCTGCGAGGATTTGTGCTCATTCAGCCTTACGAGTTTATGGTTTTATTTATGGTTTATTTCAAACTGGTGGAAGGAGTCTCCAGTGTCAGTACTTTGTTACAGCCAGAGTTAAAGCTTTGTTTCCTGGTCATTTTTTTTTTAATTGCGGTGGTATGGGAGGAATAAAACACACAGCACAATAATTAACTTATGATTGTTTATTTTATTTTTTTTCTATAACAGCATGCCCAGTCAAACACAAGATGCATCACCCATACCCTTTGCATTACTGTAGGGAAAAAAAATATATATTAATACACAATTCCTCATCTTTCTTTTTTTTTTCTTCTTTGTACAGAACACACTTTGATGAATGACGTCCGATTCGACAAGTGCTTTGGAAAATCCAAGTATTTAAAACGAGTGCCTTCATGATGACTGAAACACCACACACTGCATTTCAGACTGTAGAGGTGCTGAACATGCAGAAACACCAAATACACACGCGCGCGCACACACAAGCTCTCCAAAATGTTCAAACATGGATACATTTCATGTCACCAAATACCTCAAAATTATTATAAACATACACGGCTCTCTTTACACACATACACACAGCCTCCTACACAGTGTTACTGTCCCGATAGGGAGTGTCAGGATTTTACCAAAGGTAATGTCATTGCATTTAAGGTATACACACACACAAAAAACACCTCCTAAAATAAACTAGACAGACAGACAGAAAGACTGATATTTGGAACAACCAAAGGTTCATCTCCAATTCCAGAACCCTGGAGAAATACAGCACTGTATGTATATTCGTATGTGTTCAAGTGATAAACTCACATTACTGTTGAGCTTAATGTCCAAATGCAAACAGCAACATGGACCATCAACTGGAGTGTGATAATTCATTGGATTTCAGTGATCATCGTTATACAAATCTATAATAGCTTAACTACTGTAATTACGACAACATGACACAGTGTCAGATTTAATCACAATCTACATGTCAGTTTCTGTGCAACAAAATCCAGCATATGAAGGAGCCCCAAAGAAAATATCACTGAAAAGGCAAAACCACCCTGAAATTGCATCGCAATCTGGTGTTGGCGGGTTTCCTCGGGGCTCTCCGGGTTCCTCCTCCCAAAAACAGGGACTGGCGACTCCAAATTGCTCCTAGGTATGAATGCGTTTGATGGACGATAGACTGGCGTCCCATCCAGGACGTGTTCTTGTCTTGTACCCAGCGTTCCCAGGTACAGGCTCGTGATCCATTACATCACTGACCAGGATAAAGCGCTTACTGAAGATGAATAAAATGTTACATGTTCATGATCATGTTTAAGCAAGGTTAAATGTTGAGGCCCAGGAAACTGAAAATCAACAAAAATGCCAACCCAACTGGATAAATGTAATGTCAAGAAGCAAAAACTAAACACTGGGACCCTCGATGATGAGATTGGTGCTATTGTGTCAACCATCTGAATGTGGTGTGAAAGTGAAGCTCAAGAACACTCAAGTGAGAACTTCTCCATTGGTGGGGATTTTTCCATCACAAGTGTAAGCAGGTGAGATTAAGGGAGTGCACCAAGTAGGGAATACGTTTACATTTCAGCAAGGATGCTTCCTTCCAGGCACAAGTGTACATTCATCTCAAAATCGGATTCTCGCTCAGCATAGGAATAAACTGAGGTAGGCATAGAACAGAGACATTTGGGTTTTCATTGTAGCTTAAACCAGGTAAGGACCACACCTCGGCAAGTATGTGCTTCATTCTTGCATACGGTTTCTTGTTTTCACAGAAGGGTTCCATCTTTTCGCTAGTAGACACCACAAAGATACTTTCTCAGCATCTTTCCATCGAAGAATAACCTCAAATTAAAGGATGCAGAGGTGAAGAGATTAGTACGTAGTCCACGTTAGTGCTTCTCCTGAGGACCTTTACGATGAAAAGGCGCAGAGAGAAACGGATCATCGGAGTTCACCTCAGGTCCCTCGTAATGTCTGGAGTATTTTGCTAAAGCCTGAGGTCGAAAGGGCAAAGGGGCCACTTGATCGAGGACGCTCTGCTCATGGCTGCCATGATTAAAAGGCACCATGTTGGAGCGCTGCATCCCAGCCTGTGGGACTGGATGGGTGTAAACCGTCCCCCATGTTTCCTTTCTCTTTCCAAATGGCGCCTGGAGGAAGACATCTGCTTGTTGAGACGAAGCCAACGGACGAGGAAACGGAGCGTTCGCAAACACATCCAGGTCGCTGTCGGCTTCCTGCACCACCTGAAAAGGAGCTTTTGAGAAGACATCAGCAATAGGCTCGGAAGGTTGGACTAAGTGGTTCTGAGATGGCTGATGGGTAACTAGAGAGGACTGTGGGACATCACTGGGGTCAAGGTTTGAGGATGTCTGCAGGTTTCCTGAAGTGTCCAGCTCTTGTTCTTCGTCCTCGTCGAAGTCCTGCAACAAAGGTCTCGAGCCGCTGCAGTCGAGGCTTGATGCTTCGCTCGGCCTGGCGTCGCCCGTCCTCTCGTCTTCATCCTCGTCGTCTTCATCGCTGGAGTGCATCCAGTCTTCAGTTTGGTTTTCTGCTTTGTCGCCTTCTACAAGCGTGTCATAGCCGTTAGTCTTCCCTTTATCTTCTGGAGAACAGACACAAGAAAAAAATGACATCAGTGAGCATTGGAGTGTTCACAGTCTGCGGTAGATTCAGCAAGATGACCTCATGAGGTTAAATAAGGATTTCAAAAGATACTAACACTTATAGGTCATATGAATACTGTATACAATGTGAGATGCCACTTTGCTGATTCTACCTTAAAGATTTGACTTTATATATACACTTTAGATGTAGTCGATCAGATCAGGCAGGACATGTTTGGTGTTCAAAGTTTGCTTCTTTAGTTTTGCACAAAAGCTACAAGACTAAGGTACGTAACAAGCACTGGAAGTCTGTCACACACAAATTCTTCTCGGTTAATAGCTGACATCCAATTCTTCAGTAAGACACAGTTTGACGTAGCAGAATCTATGAGCATGAATAAAACTTTGACTGCAAAACTTATGAGGGTAGCCATCTTGAAAAACCAAAATCACTCACTGGCTGGCATCATTCCACCCCTTAGGCCCCACCTCCAAAAATTTGAGATGATTTTTGTTTTTTTTTTGCAGCTTCACTCTGAATCTAAAACAGTTGTAAACAAGAACCATCTCAGCTAAATGAATTTAAGTTAAGAATTAATAATATCTTGCTTAACTACATCATTTAAAGTAAGTATATGAAAATGTGGTGTGCTTAAGTAAATGATTTTGGATGACAGACTTCCATTACATGTTCGCAACATTTGTAGTACAAAACTAAAAGAGCACAAAACGTTTTGGCGCTGGTCGAGGGCGTGTTTTGGCTGGTCGAGTGCGCGTTTTGGGCTGGTCGAGAGCGCGTTTTGGGGTTTTGGCTGGTCGAGGGCGTGTTTTTCGCTGGTCGAGGGCGTGTTTTGGAGTAAGGAGAAAGTTGTGTGCATCTTATTTTCTGCCAAAACAATCATCTTAATCATGACAATGTTTTTAACTTTTTGTGAGTGATGTTTAAAGAAAAAGGCAGAAAACACAAACCATAGAATAGGAGAACAAACAAATGAGCTATTGTGGGGGGGGGGGAAACAAAAAAAAAAAAACACCACACATACTGTACATTCACAAGCAATAATTCACAGCAACACTATGGACGAACACCAAATATCTACATTACTATATTCCAACCCACAAACAACAGCTACCATAGAAAGACTACAGCCGTGTTTCCACAGATTGTAAAAATAAGCTGTGTATTAAATCTAAAAAAAAAAAAAAAATTGAAATAAATAAATAAATAAATAAATAAATAAGGATGTCTTGGTGTCATAAGGGATACAAATTGTACGTAAAAATAAACAAACAAGTTTTTATGTGGTTCAGTGGAGTGGGAGAGATATAGCATTAAATGGAAAGCTAAGACTCATGGAAACAAGGAAGGCAAAGTCAGACATAAGATACAGATACGGAGACGGAGCAAACTCTTACCTTTAGGCTGTGGACAGAAGGGTGGCGCATGTAGGAAAGGTTAATATAGCAGCAGACTATGACTCTAGAAATCTAAATCTCCAGGACAGGACTGATTTTAGAACAAATTCTCAGCCTACACGTCATCCACGCCTTTAAATGTTCCCCCTCCCTCCTCCTGATTTACGAGGGATGGAAATAACGAAAACTTATTGCGTAAGAATTTCATGGAAATGTGTATGAAGTAAAAATCGATCTATACAAAGGTAAGTGATTTGACACATACAAAGAAGATCTGATTAGAACAGAGCAGATTTGATCAAAACATGAACCACAGTGTTCAAGATATTTTGTCGTCGCTCATTATTTATCACTCACAACATGAAAAGCGTGAGTGAGCATACATAAAGGGGAGAAAAAATGAGTACAATAAAAATATCTTTTAGTACAATTGGCCACTGCTTGGAAGATTGATTAATTGTTTATTTTGGGGGAGGGAGGGGGGGGTTATCTGTATCTTATTATATAAACATCCATTCAAGTCTTCCTTTTTTCCCCCTCCTACCCTGTTCTCCTGTTCGCTGTTGACCGTTGTTGCTTAGGCCTAGTTCTAACAAGCTTGTCTGAATCCAGACATAAATATGGGGCAGGGGTAACAGACATTACTCGTGCCATACAATAAACTAAACTAAAGTTTAAAAAATAAATAAATAAACGTACCTCAAATGACAAAATAAAGAAGGGGCGGAAAATAAATACATTTATATATATACACACACACACATATTATATATATATATATATATATATATATATATATATATATATATATATATATATATATATATATATATATAATTTAATAAATAAAACTGAACAATAAAATTACAAATAATGAACACGTTACACTGCTAACTGACCAAATAAATATTTTAAATGAATATATTTCAGTGTTACCTTGGGTTACGGTTAGGGCCTAACCAACCCTAGGGTTTGTGCCAGTAGTTCTGAGGTATTGTGGATAAATAATGAATGACGCAATGCAGTGATAAAAGTGGCTCATGGTTAATAAAACATGCATCGTATTAAATCAGACCATCTTTAAGTTCATTAGTTTATTATTTGTTACTTTTATTCCTCACACCTATTGTGCGGATAAAAGTCTTGATAATGTAGTGGTTGTGTGCAGCGCACGGTAGAATAAAGCATACTGGAATATTACCAGAGTGCAAATTGCCAAATTGGTCTTCTATACAGACTGGTGACAAATGAAGAGAAAAATACGTGGGGTGTATTTATTGCTTTATTTTTTGCTGGCATGGTTTGGCTAACCGTCACTGATCAACTCTACAGTTCTTCTGACTGATCACCTTTATCCTATGACGAAACATTTCTATCCTGATGGGCGTGGTCTCCTCCAGGATGACCTCGGCCCCCGTCCACAGGGCACGAGAGCTCAGTGGATGGTGTGAAGAGGATGAAAATGATGTAGATTATACACTATAGCCTTCACACTCACATCTCAATCCAACTGAACCCTCCACCACCATCATCATCATCTAAACACCAACGGAGGGACTTTTATTTACTTTTTTTAAATTTATTTATTTATTTAGAAGAACGGTGTTCAGTGCTCCAATACAGATTTTGCGACTTCAACAATCTATGCCAAACTGGTCCTGTGGCTCGAGTTGGCCCAGCGCTTTATGATCTTAGTATTTGTCACCCATCTGTACATTCATCTGTGAATTTGGGTTGAGCCTACCAATTTTATGAGTGTTTCTATAGAACCTATAGGAATAGGAGAGGGGAAAAAGCAAAATGTAAGCTTCAGGAAGACTGAAAAGAGAGGAAAAAGAAAATAAATTAAGGTTAGTGAAAGGGAAGATCAGGACAAGCTGGGGAATAAAAAGCCATATCTTATTAAAACAACATTTTCTGTAATGAAATGATAAACATAATCCTTTGGCACTCGCAATAAGCTTCCTAAAAGCGATTGAGATCTCTCGCTATGGGGTTGGATTATGACAAAAGATTTAAACTTTTTTTTTTTTTTTTTAAAGAAGAGTGAGATCATATATCTTATCATTGTATCTGCCGCTACCTCTGATCTTTTTTTTCCCGTTCCACTGCACACCGCACAACTCTAAGGACAAATTCAACCAGACACTATGGACATCTGTTCACATTGACATGTTTATTCACCATCCCAATCGTTCAGAATTTCATCATCGCATAAAAATAGAAGGAACACGCTGATAGATAATACATCTTCCATTCTTCCAGACTGATAAAGTACCTACGGTCAAGTATTGGTCATGTTTTTCCCCGTGTTACGCTGACCGGAATTATAAGCTATACACCGCAACACAAAACATTGGATTATCAGCGACGCTACATTTTTTGGCATTTGGCCACGGCGTAGCGTGCATGTGTGAGAGTGAGTGTGTATATGTGAGTGTTTATTCGTGGGTGGGGTCTGCGAAAAGGATTGCATAGAACAAGGTCAGCCTTGTTACAACCTGCATACAACCGGACGGTACGACGGGAGACGAGGACGGCAAGCGGTTTGACGAGAATGAATACGCATACTACGGAAACGTACAGAATTACACGACCACTACAGCTGCATTGCTTCGCGATAAGAACGGAAACGAAACACTGTTCTTTCATCTGAAACATCGAACTTGAACTTAAAGGATACTTTACTAGCACTAACGTCTCGATGGAAGCGAGTCCAGGTCACAGTAGCGCTTTAGTGAGGATCTGAGCTCAGCATGCACGTGGCGGTCTCTGAAGAGTAGCACACTGGTTTCCATATGCAATCATCATTCTCTATATAATATAATTATCTAAATGGATCGATGTGTGCTGGGAAAACTGTGCTCTCTGAAGCTGCTTAGGAGCTTGGCACCTTCATCTGTGTAATATTTATTATACAGATACAGAAAGGTACAACAGATGACCCCGTTCCTGCAGCATGAGGCAGAAGACGTGTACAGAAAAAGTTCACGCTCGATGGAAACAGCGACCTCGGGAAATCAATTCCATCATAAGCCCGGTTAAAGAGAAGGAGAAAGGATCTCTTTACAAACCCAATCTCTTTCTCTCCCTCTCACAGGAAGAAACAAACGTAGCTTTCAAATGAAGTCATGAATAAAAAGCGACTGCAAGAGTTAAAGGGGCAGTTTGTCTTTTGAATTGACAATCTTTTTTTTTTTTTTTTTTTTTACACATTTAACACATTTGGCTGACTCTTTAAATCCAATGTTACTTACAATGTAGGATACAACTGAAACAATTGAAATGCTGAGATTTGAACTCATAACCTTCTGGGTAGTTATGGTGTAGTGGCCGAAGGTTTTAACCACTGAGCCACCACTTGCACCAATTGGTCACAGAGATGCACAAAACTCAAAAATCTCTTTTGCCTGTATAGAAGGTATGGATTATTTCTAAATTATGCCAAATCCACTGTTGTGGTAGGGGTGGAGCTAATTTCCGGGTCGGAAAAAATGTAAACAAACGCCTGAAGAAAATGAAAGAAGCCACACCCACTGAGCTGCAAGTCTGCAAATCCCATTTTGTCTCAAGTGTGTGTATATACACACATATATATATATATATATATATATATTACACACATATATATATATATATATATATATATATATATATATATATATATATATATATATATATATATATATATATATATATATATATATATATATATACACACACACACACACACACACACACACACACATACACACACACTGCTACAATAGATCTAAATAGATTTTAAAAACTGCACCTTTAAGACTCTTTTCACCTCGTTATCCGTTTGTCTCTCCAGCAGACAAATTAAAAATCTTTTTGTTTTGTTCAGCGCACTGAAGCCCAGCAAAGCATAGAAATGCCATTCGCATGATTCACACTTGCAATATAGCAAAATATGAAGGAGGGTAAGAAAAGACCAGACTTAAGATCTTTGCACTTCAGATTCACATAAAAATACACTTCATAAACTGCAATAAATGTGATCAGAATAATGCAAGTTTAGCGTAGGTGTTCACTTCATACATTCATGTAGAACACTATTAACAGCTACAATGAACAAGAACACTGGGTTCTATGACTTTTTTTTATGTTCTATTACACTACACTACCATGTAGTTAATATTCTAACTACATGTTTGGATATGCACATACAGCTTTTTTTTTTTTTTAAACTTCTATGTAATGGAGAAAAAAAAAAGAATGATACGATGGACTCGTGCACAGAAAGCAAAACATGGGAAGTTTGGTTGAGAAAGCAACACAAGCTTAAGGAATGAGAAATGATTAAAGGATGGAAAACAAATTAGGAGGCAGAGCACCGAGGCTAGAAATGATGACGTGAGCACACGACACATCCTGAGAATAGCGATCAAGCTGAATAGCGGATAACTCTCTGGTCATATTAAAGCTCGAAGCGCATACACAGCAGCGTGACTACGTCGAGTGACGCGATATCATATGCTAATACTGCTGATATGTCCGTAATTGATATTGCACATGCAGAGCTTGGCATAACCTTGATCAGACCTGCACTGACCGGGACTAGGTATTTAAAGCACGGCAGGCTTATATATGGAGTGTATGTATTAATTATAGTTTATGTGGCATCAGCAAGCAGCCGTGGTGGTGGTGGTCAGCCGAGGGACTTCCTGTATACTGCACTTCCTGTGCTCGTTGTGCCTCGGTAAGGCTGGAATGTGCTACAAATCGAAATCGTGCAATAAGATACAAGAGAACTCGAAATCGCTCGGGTCAACGCTTAGAAACACCAGCGTTCAGAGCTTCCTCCTTACGGAGTCCTCCAGGTGAGGTTTGGTTTGGAGGCGTTTTGATCCCAGCATTGTGCTGAGAATCAGATTTGGAGCGTTACACTCCTCAAACGTCATTTTCGGTAGTTTTGAATGAACCGTTCGACCAGGAAAGCTTTTTCAGGGCTTGTCAACTGGTGGAGCACGTTCTGGACTCAAGATTTAACCAAGCACTCAAAAAAATAATACGAGAGCTGAGCATAAGAGAGCTGCTCAATGTACGGAGAAACAAAACAGCCGTAGTTCGGCGACTGTTTTTTTTTCCTAAACCTGAACCAGCGAGGCTTCTGTAGCAGCTCCGCTGTTGCGGCTCGTCGGAGTCGTTCTGGTCATGTAAATGATTTAGCTGAAGGTGTCTCGTCAGCTCAGAGGTCAGCTACAGAGCTAGAGATATAAATGCAGATGACCAAAACAGAATGTTAAAAAATGAACGGACAGAGAAACGTCTTTATTCTCCGTTACCGCCGTGTCTCATCTGTCCAAACCCCACTACGAAACAAAACCTAACCACTTTGAATCGTCATAAAATAATCATTAATGGTTAACCATTAAAAGGTTACCGTTATCACCATTCGGTCATAATAGTGCTTCATCCAGATCTCTCTATGCAAAGAATTGTACGTAGCTGATCCTTTTAAATTTGAGCTGAATACATATGTATATATAGTCTATTGATTTTGTGGCCTAATGGAACATCTATACATGCAGTAATAAAGTAAAGCACTGTACAAGGAGCAGAGTGCGGGCTGATTTACACTTTGGTGAAGAGGCACGTAAAAATATCAGCATTAACCCACAGACAAACGCTGTGTATTGTGAATCGACGGTGTTTCTGATTGGTTGGGAAGGAGAGTATCTCCAGTTAGGACAAGCAATGGAGTTAGGACAAGACTCATAGCAGAATCGGTGCAAAAGCGAAAGAGGCATGACATCATATGCATTTATACACCTTGACTTGCTCAATCTTCAGAGCAATTCCCGGACAACATGAGATGACGACGATCTGGGGGCGAGCATGGAATAAATGGAATATGTCAATAAAATTCTACTTCATCACGTACAGTACTTTTCTTCTAAAGCGTATTATCCCATCGCTCTACTAAAAGTGACGCACGGGACTTTGTTTATTGTTCCGTACTGTGTAGCTTGGTACATGAAACACTGCCCCCTAGTGTAAACGTTAACATTTCACTCAAGTATCCGGGCAGACACCTATGTAAACGTCTGCACACGTTTGCTGAAGTATAAATCAGCCCTTATGTGGCAGCTTTTTGCTGTATACTTTACATTGTGTTTAGAACACCATGTTTTGCTCAGTTCTTCTGGATTACTGCATGTTTTTGTAGCTACAGAGAGCTAGTTGGCGTATCTTTGGACCAGAATAAGGAGCCCTAGTCAAGCCCAGTCTCTGGAAGGGAAAAAAAGGGAAGAAAAAAAAAAAAAAAAAAAAAAAAAAAGAATGATCATGTGATGATCTGTAGAATGCATGTTCCTGTCCCGGATGCCAGTGCAAGCAACATATCCACAACAAAATAACCAATTAGAGCTAAATCTCCGGAAGGATTTACGGTTTGTTATTTGGTACTGGATGGCCAAGTAAATTAGCAAAACATTATATTCTTATCAGTTTGTAAATCCTACTGTGGAACAGATTCAGTGCTGCCCTGCTCTACAGACCAGATGCACATACAGCATGAGGGCTTTTTATGGAAATGATGGCGCAACAGAAGAAAAACCGAAAACAACAATAACGTGAATGATGGACAGACATGGGAGGAGGAGGACAGTCTTTTGGGATCCAGTATAGTATTATCTTGTTTCATTCATAACCTAAACTACAGCTTTGTTTATGAATTGCACATTTTCCCTGCATGTTTTTTTTCTCCTGTCCCTCTATCGCTCCCTCCCCCCCTCTCTCTGTGTGTCTTCTACAAGTCGATGAGCTGGTCCACCAGCAGTAGGGAGCAGGCCAGATTGGGCAGACTGGTCTCTGAGCTGCCACTGTTGCTACCACCTAGAACATGCCAGAAAGAAAGAGACGAAGACAGAGAGAGAAAGAGAGAGAAAGAGAGGAGGGGATGAGAAGGGGAAAGTAGATGGAAGACAGAAGATGAAAAGAAAAAGGTGTGTGTGTGCAAAAATATGATGAAAGCAAATAGCAAGCATGTAAACAGCATAAAGGAAATGAAAGATTCAATAAAAAGCCAAAAAAAAAAAATTTCATAAAAAGCAAAAAATAGGGTGTGATGTACATTGCAACAAAGGATTATGGAGGAAAGAGGGAGAAAAATAAAGAGAAAAGTAAGTGGTGGTTCCTTGTGAGTAGCGACAGCATTTCAGAAATGAAAATCGGACGACTTCATGTTTTGCTCCAGAGTCTGTGACATAGTTTGGAATATTATTCGAAATATTTCGAAGCAGGGCAGTAAAATTAAGCGTATTTTAATCGCGATCACTCTGAAAACGTGTCAACGGAAGAGTTCTGCCTTCCCCAGGTACAAATAATCCAACTGCGAGCTTGTTATGCCCAGCTGAAGTTAACTACACGCCTAGCAAGAAATATCAATGCATAGTCATCATCAGGATGAACGCTCGGTCTAAAGTACGCTCTGAAACTTTGATGATCTCGGCTTCGCGGGGAAAATCCGGGCAAAAAGAGAACTAGACAATGTAGGCTTGGAGCTACAACTGATGTCACATATTCGTCTTTTTATCTATCTGCAGTTTCATTATGGTTTTGTTTGGCATTTAGGATATACACTTATTTCCATTCAAAGGTTTATACACTCGAACAAATACAGGCTTATAAAATATACAAGGAAGTGATGAACTAAAACTATTATGTCATTCAAATTGGCAGATAATAATCGTTGATATTTACTAAAATGAGTCAACAGCTTTATTTCATTGAGATTAATGTTTAGTACGGCAAAATTATTTAAGCATGACATGAACAAGGAATAAGTTCGCAATGATTGGGTTCACCTCATCAACCATCAACCTCCCTGTAAAATTGAACCTGTAGAACGGTTTATTTCATTTATAGATAAGGAGTAACCCTTTAGTGGGTTTTTTTTTTCCTGGGATGATTGTTAGAACAAGGTCAGGAGGCATGTGATCAGGAGTCCTGTTCCGGTTCCTTACCTTGGCTTGGGGTTTTGGAGATGAGCACCGGAATGGGGTCAAACTGGCTGTCAGGGATTTGATCCGGAGCTGGAGAGGATAGAGGGTGAAGGGTGAGCCGAACGGGTTAGAGAGGCAGAGCAGCCCAGCAAAAATAGAGCAAGAGAGAGTGAGAGAGAGAAACAAAAGAAAGAACATATAAATGAAAGCGACAGGTACAGGAATAGAAACAAGAAAAGCAAGATCAGCTTGAATGTAAAGGTAGCGATGGGATGCAAAGGTCTGTTGTGTTTTTTTAACATACAGAACACTATCCAGTTTGTTCCACTCTCCAAGTACGTTCATTACTTGAAATTTATTGATGCCTTTTTACAATAAAAATGATCATGAGATTGCTGCATTGCTCCCTGATGCAAAACTGTGAGCAGTTGTGTTATCAAGCACCACTGATTAAAATCTTCAGTAATCGCTTTATTCGCGAGTCAAAGCGATTGAGGATTGAAAGATGGAGATGTCAACATTGCTCACAAGAAAATCCTAGCCATCAAAGAGAAGAAAAAAATGGATTCTACCCCAAAAACCATATCATGTCAGCTTGGCAGCGCTGGGATTTGAACTCACAACCGTCCGATCAGATGTCCAACATCTTAACCACTGGCTGACTATCAGTGAGCAGTCAGTGAGCTCATGCATGTGTAGATAGCTCTTTCCCTTAAGTATGTTATGCCAATTATCTAAAATAATGCAGCTGGTTGGATTCCCGCGTCTCCGAGAACGCACGTTAGCCTACACTATCCCTGGCTGCATGATAGGAGAGAGCAGGAAGGTGGGTGGGAATTGGCCAACACCAAACTAGCGAGAAAAAGCAGAATGCTTTAGGGTTAAAATGAAGACGCACATTTATTGGAAAGTTCTAATCAGGAACATTCTGTCCCCATGAGCTCAATCAAATGTGTAAATCAGTGCCTCTGCATCCCATACCAACCCCATCATGAGTGTTCGTCTTACCCGGCTGAAGCTGTGCACTGGACAGTGGAGCCGGAACGAACTGCTCCAAAGATTGAGCATGTGTGGAGGACATTGGGGAAGGCAGCACCTGAACTCCCGATGAGGAATGAGAGAGCAGGGGACCACCGAGTAGAGATTCCCCTCCACCCAGGGCGTCTGGATGACAGAATGGAGGAAGAGGGAGGAGGACAGAAATGGGAGAGGATGTACAGTTTAAGAACAGCCAAAGCAGGGAAGATAAAACAAGGTTGGATAAAGCAACCACGTGAGCAGGTTGAAAGAAAGGACATAGGTGCGAGATGTTAGTGTGACATTTGGGAAAGCCCATTCGTCTAGTTCTATATAGTTCTCGATTGACCTTTGAAGCATTCAAAGCACTCGAAGATCGTTTTCAGAATGAAAAATCATAAGTCCAGTCTGATACTCAATTTCTCCAACAATTTCAGTTCCAAGGCAGCTCGTGTTGCAAAGCCGCTTAAGCCAAATGTAAAAATCCGCTGTTACAGCATTTGCGCATTGTGTATCGATCAAGCCTCGATCAAGTTTCTGAGTGCTACCTCCTTTCACTGCTATGCTTGATCACGAATGATCACTATGAAGCATTTGAAACAGACGGACAGAGAATTATGAAGGTGAAAGAAAAGGAAATGAAAAACAAATAAAATCAGCTGAACCAGTACTGCGCAGTGAGAAAGATTCAAACGATAAAACCTCAAAATAGAACAGAGTCAACTTCTTCATTTGTGAAGAAAACTCCTGTGGTTGACCTCGTGGACAACTTTGAGACACTGTGGAGTCATCGTTTGACCAACGCGCAAGCGCTAATTAATGAGTGATGACAGGAAACATCACATTGGTAAGAGCCAGCCTAATCTCCCGCACAAAAGATGACATCGGTGTGATCAAGCACGTGAAAAGCCGTCTCCGGTCCATCGTTCTGAATGCAAACTAATTTGGTAAAGACAAAACAAATTTGGAGCGTCCTGATTTGATCAAGCTTTAAAAATTTCATAGTTCCTGTTTATTGACCTTGTCGATGATCTTGATAAATAGTGTAATCATCGCTTACATTTAGGAAGCGTTAAACAGCAACAATTCGAGCTGGTCTTGAGTGTTTTATGGGTTGTCTATTCAATCAAAAAAATAAATAAATAAATAAATTTAAAAAAAAAACGGACAGCATGAGGGGAATTTGCACTCACCTGGCAACACATGATCTGTGTGTAGAGACTCCAGACCAGGAATAAGGGTATCCATCACGGCTGTGTACAAAGAGAATGAAAATATGATTAGTGAAAAGATAACGAGACATGATCTTTTCCTTTTCAGGCACACTTTTCATTTTTTTAGGCTATGAAATGAAACGAGCTGTCTGAGTCGGTCGTGCAGTAACAGACAGATGGGCTGATGGATAAGTTGGAGGTGACGCTTGAGGCTGACACAGGGAAAGAGAGGCAAACAGATGGATGAGCATCCTCTGCTTCTTCAAGGCAAAGATTGTAAAAAAATAAAGCGTCCGCAGGGTATGTTGGAGGACGGATGAGGTAAGAAATGGAGCAGAGTGGCTAAAGCAGAAGTGGTTTACCATGACTGGAGTCTGCAGGACTAAAGGGGTCGTTCAGAGGGAGGTCAGGGAGAAGCAGGGAGGAAGAGGAGGAGGCAGAAGGTTCTGGAGACTTCAAACCCTCGATCAACTTCTCTACTCGGCAGAGAGGAGAGGACGGTAAAAGTTAGAAGGAGAAGGGAGACAAGCAACAAAGAGGACAAGGTGTATAAGAAGAATAGCGAAGAGGAGAGAGAGAGTGAGAGAGAGAAGAGAGGAGCTGTGAGAAGAGACGAGGCGAGAAGAGAAGAAAGAAGAGAAGAGATATGAGAAGAGAAAAGATGAAAGGAGAAAATGAAAATAGAACAAGAGAAAAACGAGAAGACAGACACTGAGAAGAGGAGAGAACAAAAGAGAAAAAAAAAACAGAAAAGAGAAATAAAAGAAAGAGAAGAGATAAGAAGAGACAAGACTTGAGAAGAGATGGCATGAGAAGAGAAGAGACAAGAAGAGAGAAGATGTGAGAAGAGCAGATGTGAGAAGAGAAGAGACAAAAAGAAGAGAAGGCGTGAGAAGAGAAAGCACAGTATTCAAAATAATGCATGTCTTCACAGGAATCTATTCCAGTTTAGAAACACAGGTTGTTGCTTCTCTTGAAGATTTATTCAAACACCACTGCAGGCACCTCTCAGAACTACGTAAACACAACATGCATGTTTCAGAGTCCTCATTATAAACAGTGACTCATCACAGAGAGAAACTCACATGTTTAGTGAAGAATGAGCAACACAGACACAACATGGCCGCCGCCTCGTTAGTCCTCTGAGCTCCATTTCCATAATACAAGCTGTTAGGACAAGCGACAAGCGACAACCTACAACGCTCGATTGACGTTCTCACTGATGTGTAACAGGAAGTGGAAGAAAACAGACAGGACTAGGATCTCGTCGTCCTTAACACCACACGAACGTGCATCAGACAATCACTCACACTATTAAGAGCAGGAGTAAGGTTCTGTACTGTACGTACAGCCCCCCCCCCAAGAAGTAGTGCAGCCATGAAAGAAACCAACTGCTAGTGCTAGTGCGGTTAGCACAGTATCCAGGTGCATGCGTGTCAGTACAGAGTCACGGCTCAGGTGACTGTAATAACCTCAAGGTTAAAGTTCACCAATTCCTCAAAGCTTCGCTTTAACAGTGTATGGACATGGAGATGCAGAATTACAGAAGCACTGTACTGCAGGTTCAAATTTATTTAAAAAAAAATCTAAATGCTAATTTGTTATTTCAGCATAATCTCTCATTATTTTGACTATAGTACCTCTTAAACATTAACATCTAATGATCTAAGAGTAAGACTAGTATATTGAATATTAGCTGATAATTCCTATTCCTACACAAACCCCAAACCCCCACCATCTATGAGGCAACTCTCCCCTATCAAGCGACAGCTACCAGCCAGGGAGGGAAAAAGCTCTCTCATGCTTCCTCCGAGGCACGTGAAGCCAACCGATCGCGTCTTTTTGAACTGCTGCTCATGCAAGGTCAGGGGAGTAAAAGGAATGGTTAAAGTATTGCCTCCTAACACTTATATTCGTGGCCCCGCCTACAACTGTTCTGTTCAGCTGTACCTCCATGGCCCATCTATACTTACAGCACTGACAGCACTTTAAGGTCAGATCAAGGATCAGGAAGGTGTGGAAAGGATCATGGCGCTCAGGACACAGAGCAGCAGACACGCTGCTTTGTCCTTTTCGCTAGCAATTGGGAGGGGGAACAAACAAACAAAAAATAAATTAAAAAAATCAAAAGTTCATCCCATTTACACCTAATTTGTCTCATGCACCTTGAGAATCAGGATTACATCCAGATAGGGATTATCAACATAAAAATATGGGACTGAATACACTTAAAATTGAAAACATTTCAATCTGACCACTCAACCCCTCCCAGAGATGACAGCCTCTCCCTCATACCCAGAGAGTCACTGCAGTATTAAAGAGTCTAAACATAATCCCATAAAGATCAACTGATGACTTACAGCTGGCGTTTTAAACCGAATGGGTGTGTGCGAGTGACGCAACAGGCTGCCGTGACATTCGCATGACCCGAGTGCACACAGAAAGCTATTCTATGGCTACAAAGGGTTTACCTGGGCTCTGATTACACAAAGCAACATCTCCTGCCACAGTGTGTGTGTGTATGCGATCAGATCCAGAGACGATCAGCTAAACCCTTCTTACATAAGAACAACGAGGATTAAACTATCCTCTGCCTCCCATGTCGCGATTATACAGAACAACCCTTTCAGCATTCGCCACACCTTTCTCCTGAGGAACAAAAGTCATACGACACTGGAGCCATGCAGCTCATTCCACCGTTTGCAGGAACCGAGCATTTGCTCTACTGTCAAAACAACCAGCATTTAAAAGTGGCATAAAGACAACAAAGTGTTCCTTACGGCATAGATCACTGTACAGACACAATGTCCCATCATACTTTCAGATTAAGACACTTCGAATGAGAAGCCTGGGAGAAGTCCAGTAGCCTGCAGACCCCGGCAGTGATTCTTTGCTGTATCTGGGCAACCTGGACGTGCTATAAATCTATACGTGAGAATGCATGAGGCATAGTCTTACCGCGTTTCTATTTCTGCATGCCAAGCACAAGACTCTCAAGACTCCACAGTAACCTTACTTCAGAGAGCTAAAAGGACTACACCCGATTTACACAATTAGGCAGCAACAAAAGAATCAGGATGGGACCTGACAGGGGCATGAAACTTCCCTTGGGATCACAAAGAAAAAGAAGTCGAATATGGTAATGGACCTGGGTATATACCTGTGCACTGGGGAAAGCCTTTGTTAGGAACTGCAGGCTGTAAACCTGAAATCAGGTTCTCTGTCGAGGACTTCTCTGGTGGTTTCACTGTAAACACACACACACACAAAACAAACTTGATCTAAGTGAAGTATTCATTTACATGCGTCTTCCCATTTAAAACGACACTGATCCTACCATCCAGTTTGGCAAAGTCCTTGTTAAGCAGCTCTTCAGCTGTCAATTTGGAGAAGTTGTCATCACCAAACGGGTTCCAAGAAGGCTGTGCCCCAGCTTCTGCCTTAGGGGCAGCAGACTGGGTACTGACCTCGCCTGCTGGGTACACACTCTGCTGAGAGGAGCGTGGGGAGCCGGAGGGGGTGGTGCTGGCTGATCTGGAGCAGAAACACACAGTGAGCATACTCAGCTCAGTTTAAAAACCGAGGACTTTCAGGAAATGTTTTGCTAAATGACTGATCAATAGATGTATAGATGGATGCATGGATGGATGGATGGATGGAAGCTCACTTGGACTTGTTGAGACTGGCTTCAGCAGCAGCTGCCTGCAGTAGTTGAGTGGACTTGCTAACAGGAACTCCAAATATGGTGCTGTGTGTGACGTCACTTAGAATGCGCCTGTGACCTCCTCGAGGGGCCACCTTAGGAGACGAGGGCGGAGTCAGAGAGCCCACTCTATGGCCCGAGCGCCCACCTGCAAACGGCTAAGCAGAGACACTTCCCTTTAGTAAATCCATGTCGACAGCATGAACCAAATCATATGAGATGCAATCCAAATAAGAAAGGCCCACTCAATCTGGAAATGAAAGACGTTGGTTAATGACAGCACATCAGTTCAGGAAGTCACAAATAATTTGTTTATGCTTAGAAGGTCAAGGAAGAGAGATGAATCAGAAAAAAAACCAAAGAACCAGCTACTCTACTAAAGAACCACTGCTACCACTGATGATTGATCGATCATGACAGAAACAGAAAGAACACAGGAATCAAAAAATGGTTAAAGTTCACCTTTTTGTCAACTTGCGACTATTTAATCTTTAAAATATTTGTACATAAAGGGGAACTGCAGCCATGAAATGTTAGAAGGAACTGTTCCACTTGAGTTGTGTACCTAAATATGCCTTTGAGGGGTCCGTTATTAGCATAAACGTGTTGCCATCAGAACTAGCTAACAAAAATGACAAAGATGCTATTCTTAATGGTGACAGGCACACAAGAAGTGGAATATTCCAGGGAAATTTTCAGGAAGATTGAACCCAGCAAAAGATCACTTCCAGCAGTTCTTGAATTACCATCTCCTCAGAATTCATGTCAGGAGCTGGTGCCCCCTGTAGGACTGGAACTGAAGGAGGACCTTTAAAAGACAGAGGGCTAGAAGCAAGAAGATTAGCTATTGGTGGCTGCTGCTGCTGCTGGATTGGTGGAGGAGGAGCCAAAGCTTTGATTTTTGTGTGTCCATGTGAGGTCTGAGAATACTGCACAGGAGGGGCAGGGGCCACGGCTTTGGTTCTGGCCTGCACCGGGGCTGGTGGAGGAGTGTGTTGCAGATTCAGGAGGGGTGAAGGAGGAGGAGGGGCCTTGGCTTTAGTTCTTGCCTGGGCAGATGTGGCAGGTGGTGCAGGTGAGTTGGTGCTCTGACGATGGGGTGGGTAGAGATTCTGCACTTGGGGTGACGACTAAAACCGGTAGATCAGGTCAAAACACAAGGTTAAGTGGCTCAAATGATAAATGCATGAACTGTGTCACCGAAAGCAAACCTTCATTAATTATTTATGGAATAAAAACGTAATGGGGCACACTGTTATAGGAAAACAACCAACACGAGGATGGTGTAAGTTACAGTTACCACCCCAAAGCTGTTTATTTTCCTATAACAGCATGACCTGAAGTGCTTTATTCCTCTTACTCCAGATCAACAAACGTCACCATGTCAACGACTATACATTTTTCCTTGTTAAACGTCGTTTTTTTTTTGTCTGCTTATTTATTATTAGCCTTAAATTATATTAAGTCTCCAGGAATTAATTGTTACTATAGAAACAATAATATATTAGACCGTTGCATTAATATTAAACCTGTGATTTGCCTTGTAGCTGACACTACTGCCATTATATAAAATTATATAATCAACACCTTCTGGCCAATCTGAATCGAGAATTCAATAATACTGCATTATAACACATTATGTCGCACTTTTACAGCAAAGTCAGTGCAAATAACAGGACTTGTATACCCTGTACCTGCTGCTGAGGAGGGTAGAAACCTGCTGCTTGTGGCTGCACAAAAAGCTGCCCCTGCTGGGGCGTGGCTTGAGGAGGAGTGGGTGTGGCCTGCATGGATGCAGGCATGGCTTGTTGCTGAGCAACAGAAACAGGCTGCTGAGGCTTCTGCGGCTGAGAGGCAATGTTCACACCTGTAAAGCAATGCACGCAGAGAGAAAAAAAAATGTATACAAAAACTGTATTTTGTTACTATATGGCCAAATGTTTGTGGACACCTTGAACAATTACACCCATATGTCCTTTATGGAAATGCCATTCCAGATATAGTCTCCAATTTGCTGTTATAATAACCTCCACTCTTCCGGGAAGACTTTCCTCTAGATTTTAGTGTGTGTTGTTGGGGATTTGTGTTCATTCATCCACAAGAGTGTTCGTGAGGTCAGGCACTGATGTCAGGCGAGGAGGTCTGGGGTGCAGTCGGCACTCCAGTTCATCCTAAAAGTGTTCAGTGGGGTTGAGGTCAGGGCTCTGTACAGGACACTCGAGTTCTTCCACTCCAAACTTCACAAACCATGTCTTCATGGATCTCGCCTTTGAGCACGGTCATGCTGGAACAGGTTTGGGCCTCTTAGTTCCAGTGAAGGGAAAATGTAACGCTACAGCATACAAAGACTTTCTATACAATTGTGTGCTTCCAACTTTGTGGCAACAGTTTAGGGAAGAACCACGTATGGGTGGGATGGTCAGGTGTCCACATAATTTTGGCTTTAGTGTACAGTATGTACACGAGGCATATAATCACTACAGGTATATAATACATACCTGATAATATTGGCACTGAATCATTTTTCAGATATTACCTTTCATATAGTGTGTTAGGTAGCGGTTTGTCAAGCACACGCCAAACAGAGTTATCGACTCCCAAAAGAAGGAACCGGCTCTGAACAGCTGAAACGAGTCGTCTGTAAATCCAGACTTACTTCCTATACTAACCTACGTAGGTTTGTAACAAAAAACCCCGCCTCTGGTCTTCACCGGCTGCACGCGAACGACGAGTACTTTGACTCTCCCTCATAAACACTACAGTAGTTACGTGCTGAAAGAGTTAGGTTCGTGTCCAGATGACGTTATTTTCTGCGTTGCAAAAGCAAAACCACTTTGCATAAACTCCCACAGGATGATGTCGTCCATTTTTGGCTTGTTATAACGCAAGCTGAAATGAACTACCCTATTTCTTGTGTCGACTAAGAACAAAATCCCGTCGTGTTTAAACTGGCACGCATGTAAGTGTGTATTGTCTTTGGAACTTGCCCCTGCGACCCACATGCTGCCCATATCGGGACGCTGTTTAGCTCCAAAAGTATCCGGACGCTGCCTGGCTCCAAAAGTATTGTCCAAAACTGTGTCATGACGAACTTCACCTATTTAGTTATTGTTATTTTTTAATGCTAAGATGTTGAAGCACTAAATCTAGTTGTTGGATTCCTAACCCTGGACTCTTTTCTAGAAGCTCAAAAACAATTTGTCCCCGTCTGACTCATACATTCCCTGTAAATACGCTCCAAAGGACCAGTCTGTGATCGTTAACGATGTCATGTGGAAAGGCTCTAATGGCTCCTGGCTTATTTTTTTATTTAAACAGAAAGTCAAATGGTAATACGGCAGGATTCTGGCTATTTAAGGCTCAATAGCTGCAGAATCGTCTTAGCCAGGATGTAAAAAGCTCTCATTATCCAGTGCTTAAAAAAGACACATCGATTAAAACCACCAGGATTACTAGAGTCGATCAATTCAGTCAAAATTGCAAGGTCGTCATGCCATTCTTTAAGGGCTTTAGAGTAGTGTAATCTCTAGTGCTGCAATCTGCTTCTCCCTTCACTCCAAAAAGACCATTTCTCCAAAACCGCTGCTCACCCTAAAAGCCTTTTTGTGTATCTTTGTGCCAGATGATACTGTAATCATTTGACTAAAATTGTTTCTGATTAAAATCAATCTGTCAAGTGAACAAGCCTTTCTGCCAGATTTTATTCCATTTTTGGCTTGTTATAACCTAAGCGGAAATGAACAACCCTGTTTCTTTTGTCAGTTAAGAACCAAATCCCACCGTGTTTAAACTGGCACACACATAAATGTGTATCGTCTTTGGAGCTTGACCCTGTGTATATTTTTTTTTTACAAAAATCTGCGTAAAGCTGTGCGACTCCACTCACTGATAGGCTGCGCAGGTCCTGCAGGTCCCGCTGGGGCGTTGGCTCTCTTCCGGGGAGTGAGGGCCGGCTGTATGGGCAGCATGCCTGCGACCGGCTGAGCCTGGCCCGCTTTGGGCCGTTGCCGTGGCGCTATGGAGGTTTCCAGTGTCGGGATTGGATCGGTGAGTCTAAGGCAAAAATCAGAAAAAAATCATCGTACATTCTCATGGCACAAACTTCTCAGTATAGGCATATAATGTATGTAGTCAGAGTGCTCTCTCACCTGGCTTTAGTATGACTCTTCTTGGCAACTGCTTCACTTGCTCTGATTGGCTCAGGAAGCTTCGTTGGAATCGGAGAATTCTGGTTGGGTAAAATATCAACGAATACCATTAATAATGACAGATTTTGTGCACATTCAAAGTTTTACCTGAAGCAATGAAATTAGAAAAATCAAGCCTGATCTTCAGAGGGTTCACGATTTATTTTAGAAATGATAAAATTCTGTTTTGTTTTGTTTTTTTTTATTAAAAATGACTTTCATCTACATGAAAAATGACTTTCATCTATATTCACATTACCCACAATGTTGCTCGACTATCTGCCGATAGTGATGCAGTGGTACTTAGCCCACGCTTCACCTCTACCCAAAGAGTGTGATGCAGCGGGGCTTTAGTCCTACAGTGTGTCCAGCACGGTCATTTCCTCATCTGTACATTCTGTTCAAACAGATAAGCTTCAAAAGCTTCAACTTTCCCTCAAACATAACTGATCACGCTCGTCATCTCATAGATCACAAAGTAGCTGAGTGCAAACATGTCATGTCGTATAGCCGAATTGCACTCTGGGACTTTTAATCCAGCGTTTAACAACTGTGTTTCTATGCTGGATTACACGTTAATGAAACTGAACGTTAGGAGCTCTAGGAAGATCTGAAGGAGTTACAATTGTTTTTCAGGATTCGTTTAGCATGCCGAAATAAATTCTGATTAACCTTAAAACCGACACGATGCACAAACAACATCGCTGTGGGTCACAGGTCACGAAGCCCAACAATGGCTGCTATACTGTTTTTCTGACCGCAGCGTTCTCCACGTGCTGCTGTCAATGCCACTCCGCAGCCTCACCATCCCTAACCTGCCGACTCAATGCATCCATTATACCTTCAACACAACAACAGGCCACTGGAACTCAGCCAAGCGGCAGCGGAAACCTACTTCCTCCGACGTCCTCTGAGGCAAAGTGCCAGTGATGCGTGTGGAATAAATCTTACAGGAAATGGTTTTGGGGTTTAGCAGCACAACACGGGGGTTGATGAGAAAAGAGGAAAAACAGAGCAATGACTCAGTGATCACACCCTTCAGGGGGTTCATTATAATAAACAACGTGGCACTAAGCAGTCGTCACATTACTGCGTTGGTTATACAACTTTTAAAAGAGGAAGATGGACAAATATAAAGTACCTAACTTCACCCAAGATTTATATTTATATATAAATAAGTAATGTATGTGTATACTCATACACACACAAACTATTTATTTTTATATTATATACATATGTGTGTGTGTGTGTGTATATATATATATATATATATATATATATATATATATATATATATATATATATATATATATAAATAATTTCTTTCGTTTTGCACTGGCTCAGGACTCATCACCACACCTATTAAAAAAATAATTAAATTAAATTAAAAAATAACATTCTGCTCACATGGGTGTTCTGTACTGGACAGTCTTTGCGTGCAAGCCTGAAGGCGAAATGAGACACCTGGTAGATATCAGGCCTTATGTCAGGGTCTGGCTCCAGCATGTAACCTAGAGACAGATAAGAGACATTAAAGCATGAAAAAAAGAACAAAGGAACTGGAAACAGATATGAGCAACACTGACAAAGAAAGACAGAAAGATAAAGTCAGACACACAGACAGACATGAGACGGAAAAGTAGACATGATTTAGATGAACAGACAGACATGAGATTAGACAGACAGAAAGACATGAGCCAGAAAGACCTGTGATAGATGAACAGACATTAAATAGGTATAGACAGACAGACCTGAGACAGACAGACAGACATGATATAGACACGTGATAGATAGACAGAGAGAAAAGAGATAGGCACAGACATATGGATAAACAGACATGAGATAGAACGTCTGTCAGATGTACAGATCACCACTGGATAGAGAGACAGATGGAGAGACAGAGACAGGAGATAGACGGATTAATGCATAGACAGTCAGATGGAGAGACAGGCAGACATGATATACACTGACAGATAGGCAGACAGATATGAGATAGACAGATGGTGAGAGACAGACATGAGATAGATAGACAGATGGTCAGACTGATAAGAAGGACAGGAAGACTACTAAATAAACAGACATGAAATTGACAGAGACAGATGAGACATACAGATACGAGATAGATAGACAGACCGATACAAGACAGACAGACAGAGACATGAACAGACAGACAGACATGAGCTAGACAGACAGATGGACAGACTGATGTAAGATAGACAGACACACAAGATAGACAGAGAGTGCTAGACAGACAGACAGAACGATATAAGATAGACAGACAAAGAGATGGACAGACAAACTTCTAGATAGAGAGATATGAAATAGACAGACAGATGGTGAGAGACAGGTAACATCTGTAATCAGGACCATATGACCGAGTCTGGTTAATACTGCACTGAAGAGCAGACTGACGGTGAAACGTGTGACTCACGTATGAGGCAGTGCGCGTCATGCGAGTAGCGCGAGTTGTCTGGGATGGTGAAGCTGCCGTCACAGATGGCCACCTGACTCTCCCCGAACGGCAGCGTGAAAAAACACAGCTTATACAGCAAGCAGCCTAGGGCCTGTGTGGAGCAACACACACACCCAATTAACAAATGAAGTGCCACCAAGGCAGGAGCGCGAAATAACACAGGCTACTGATGAAAACTCACCCAGATATCAGCTTTAGTGCTAATGACTTTCCCGCTGTACAGATTGACCATCTCTGGAGCTCTGTAGGACAGCGTGGTGTACCTGCAGATCAACACACACACACACATTACAGCATACATCACCTGAGAGACAACAGACAAGTGAGACAAGCAAGTGAGATGAGGCTAAAAACGCACTTTTTAATTTCCTCCTCTACGGCGGCCGATCCCTCGGCCTGAGGGTCCTGGAACCTGTCGGTGGCGCTGCCGAAGTCGCACAGGACGTAATGACCACGGTCGTGCAGCAGAATATTCTCCACCTGAAGAAGAGAAAGAGGACAGAGAGCAATTAGAGTAACCGTTAGGTAAATAATAATAATATTATTATTATTATTATTTATTATTAATAATAATAATAATAATAACTACACTACCGGTCAAAAGTTCAGACACACTCATTCTTTATTTATTTTTCTCCATGTTTTAGAATAATAATAAAGTAATCAAAACTCTTGAATAACACAAATGGAACTATGGGAATTATGTTGTGATAAAAAAAAATGTAAAAAAAATCTAAATAATTTTATATTTTAGCATCATAAAAGTAAACGTCCTTTTTTGCCGAGGATTTCCAGAAATACATTAAATACAAGAAATTCTTAAACAGTATTAAAGGAGTTCCCACCTACACCGGACTCTTACCGGCTGCTTTTCGGAATATTTCGCTCGAGTCGTCCGTTTAAAAATGGATATTTTTTTGTAAATAAAATGTCCGTTTTCGAATACAAGAAATAAATATATTGGCGCGATTATATTTCTGCCTACAACACCGATTTCAAACATTTTAATCACACGCCTTCAGGTCAAAAGGTTTTTAAGATCATGAGAAACATTTCAATCGCGTGTCCACAAACTTTTGACCGGTGGTGTATACAATCTTCCAGTTACTTCACTTCATATAGTCGGAGTTCTAAAGATTTGCAACGGAGCTACAGTGGAGCGAATACTAGTTTATAGTCACCAATTTAGGATTGTTAAAAATCCCATTTAACATACAACTCCTCCTACACTTTGGGCCACACCTCCTACCCGAGCATGATAATGTGCAGTGGCCCCATACCATGAGTACCATGTTCTTGGATTTGAACCACTTCATATACACATATATGTCATTCAAATATAACTGTTTACTTTTTGAAATGAACTTTTGACTGAATTACCTTATTCAAGCTACAACAAACACGTTGGTTACACAAACTTCCTTATACTCAGACTTCCATTACG